>CM056505.1:20413155-21013155 GCA_029783415.1 Anisodus acutangulus
CATCAAACATCTAATGTTCTGCCATTCTTCTCGCCGATATTCTAGGAAGGTTGACGGCTCACCTTAGATAATTGAGGCCCGTGAAAAGTATTTTACTGACCATCCTTTGTCCCACAAATTCCAATTTTTCCTTTTTCGCCAAAACATACTTTCACAAAGTATTTTACTGACCATCAAAGTACTTCTTGTGAGATGCGACAAGAATGGGAAATTAGCATACCCATGGAGAGAGAAAAGATAGGGAGGAGTAAGGGATGGCAAAGTGGCGAATCACTAGTGGAAAATGAGAGGATGTGTGGAGGACGTGAGGAGAAAATGGGTAGAGGGTCAAATTTCCAAAATATAAAGTCGCCAAAATTTTGCAATACCGTAATCTGATAGTGCACTAGACGGTCACAAACTTTTGGTGGTCTATCATTCTTCCCATTGATCTTACAAGAAGGTTGATGGCTCACCTTGATAATTGATGGTCCACAAAGTATTTTACTGACCGCCCTTTATCCCGTCAAATTCCCAATTTTTCCTTTATCATCAGAACGTACTTTCTTTAATTAGTTTAAATCTCGAACACATCGGTACCTTTGTAAAAAAGTTGTAAATCTTTCTTATCCTTCCGTAAGGTCGTACCCTTTCCCTGGACTACAACATCAATTAATGATACAGAAAAATGTGAAGTTATGGGGTGTACCACATTGAAGAGGTATTTGAGATACCATTATCCCGAGCCACATGAAAATGGGTATAGGACCAAAACCATTTCCCAATAGAAAAGTCCGAAGGAAAGGAAGTAAAGTACTTCCTGTGAGATGACACAAGAAGGAGAAATTATCGTACCCCTTGAGAGACAAAAGATAGAGAGGAGTAAGGCAGTGCAAAGTGTCAAATTATGAGTGGAAAAAGTAGAGGATGTACGGAGTGTTATGAGGAGACAATGGGCTGAGGGTCGAATTTCCCAAATATAAACTCGCCAAAATTCTGCACTGCTATAATTCGACAGAGCACTCGATGGAACATCAAACATCTAACGGTTTGCCATTCTTCTCGTCGATATTCTAGGAAGGTTGACGACTCACCTTAGATAATTGAGGCTCCGTAAAAGGATTTTACAGACCATCCTTGGTCCCGTCAAATTCCCAATTTTTTCCTTTTTCATCAAAACATACTTTCGTCAATGTATTTTACGGACCATCAAAGTACTTCTTGTGAGATGCCACAAGAATGGGAAATTACCATACCCATTGAGAGACAAAAGATAGAGAGGAGTAAGGGATTGCAAAGTGGCAAATCACTAGTGGAAAAATGAGAGGATGTGTGGGGTGACGTGAGGAGAAAATGGGGTGAGGGTCAAATTTTCAAAATATAAAGTCGTCAAAATTTTGCAATACCGTAATTCGATAGTGCACTCAACGGTCTGTCAAACTTTTGGTGGTCTATCATTCTTCCCATTGATCTTACAAGAAGGTTGATGGCTCACCTTGGATAATTGATGGTCCGTTCAAGTATTTTACGGACCGTCCTTTATCCCATCAAATTCCCAGTTTTTCCCTTTATCATCAAAACGTACTTTCTTCAATTAGTTTGAATCTCGAAGACATCGGTACCTTTGTAAAAATGCTGTAAATCATTCTTATGCTCCCGTAAGGTCGTACCCCTTTCCTGGACTTCAACATCAATTAATGATACGGAAAAACGTGAAGTTATGGGGTGTACCACATTGAAGAGGTGTTTGAGATACCATTATCCCGAGCCACATGAAAATGGGTATAGGACCAAAACCATTTCCCAATAGAAAAGTCCGAAGGAAAGGAAGTAAAGTACTTCCTGTGAGATGACACAAGAAGGAGAAATTATCGTACCCCTTGAGAGACAAAAGATAGAGAGGAGTAAGGCAGTGCAAAGTGTCAAATTATGAGTGGAAAAAGTAGAGGATGTGCGGAGTGATATGAGGAGACAATGGGCTGAGGGTCGAATTTCCCAAATATAAAATCGTCAAAATTCTACACTGCTATAATTTGACGGAGCACTCGATGGAACATCAAACATCTAACGGTTTGCCATTCTTCTCGTGGATATTCTAGGAAGGCTGACGGCTCACCTTAGATAATTGAGGCTCCGTAAAAGTATTTTACGGACCATCCTTTGTCCCACAAATTCCAATTTTTTCCTTTTTCACAAAACATACTTTCACAAAGTATTTTACGGACCATCAAAGTACTTCTTGTGAGATGCCACAAGAATGGTAAATGACCATACCCATTGAGAGACAAAAGATAGAGAGGAGTAAGGGATTGCAAAGTGGCAAATCACTAGTGGAAAATGAGAGGATGTGTGGAGTGACGTGAAGAGAAAATGGGGTGAGGGTCAAATTTCCAAAATATAAAGTCGCCAAAATTTTGCAATACCGTAATTCGATAGTGCACTGACGGTCACAAACTTTTGGTGGTCTATCATTCTTCCCATTGATCTTACAAGAAGGTTGATGGCTCACCTTGATAATTGATGGTCCGTCAAAGTATTTTACTGACCGCCCTTTATCCCGTCAAATTCCCAATTTTTCCTTTATCATCAGAACGTACTTTCTTCAATTAGTTTAAATCTCGAACACATCGGTACCTTTGTAAAAAAGTTGTAAATCTTTCTTATCCTTCCATAAGGTCGTACCCCTTCCCTGGACTACAACATCAATTAATGATACGGAAAAACGTGAAGTTATGGGGTGTACCACATTGAAGAGGTGTTTGAGATACCATTATCCCGAGCCACATGAAAATGGGTATAGGACCAAAACCATTTCCCAATAGAAAAGTCCGAAGGAAAGGAAGTAAAGTACTTCCTGTGAGATGACACAAGAAGGAGAAATTATCGTACCCCTTGAGAGACAAAAGATAGAGAGTAGTAAGGCAGTGCAAAGTGTCAAATTATGAGTGGAAAAAGTAGAGGATGTACGGAGTGTTATGAGGAGACAATGGGCTGAGGGTCGAATTTCCCAAATATAAACTCGTCAAAATTCTGCACTGCTATAATTCGACGGAGCACTCGATGGAACATCAAACATCTAACGGTTTGCCATTCTTCTCGTCGATATTCTAGGAAGGTTGACGGCTCACCTTAGATAATTGAGGCTCCGTAAAAGGATTTTACAGACCATCCTTGGTCCCGTCAAATTCCCAATTTTTTCATTTTTCATCAAAACATACTTTCGTCAAAGTATTTTACGGACCATCAAAGTACTTCTTGTGAGATGCCACAATAATGGGAAATTACCATACCCATTGAGAGACAAAAGATAGAGAGGAGTAAGGGATTGCAAAGTGGCAAATCACTAGTGGAAAAATGAGTGGATGTGTGGAGTGACGTGAGGAGAAAATGGGGTGGGGGTCAAATTTCCAAAATATAAAGTCGTCAAAATTCTGCAATACCGTAATTTGATAGTGCACTAGACGGTCTGTCAAACTTTTGGTGGTCTATCATTCTTCACATTGATCTTACAAGAAGGTTGATGGCTCACCTTGGATAATTGATGGTCCGTCAAAGTATTTTACGGACCGTCCTTTATCCCGTCAAATTCCCAGTTTTTCCCCTTATCATCAGAACGTACTTTCTTCAATTAGTTTAAATCTCGAACACATCGGTACCTTTGTAAAAAAGTTCTAAATCTTTCTTTTCCTTCCGTAAGGTCGTACCCCTTCCCTGGACTACAACATCAATTAATGATACGGAAAAACGTGAAGTTATGGGGTGTACCACATTGAAGAGGTGTTTGAGATACCATTATCCCGAGCCACATGAAAATGGGTATAGGACCAAAACCATTTCCCAATAGAAAAGTCCGAAGGAAAGGAAGTAAAGTACTTCCTGTGAGATGACACAAGAAGGAGAAATCATCGTACCCCTTGAGAGACAAAAGATAGAGAGGAGTAAGGCAGTGTAGTGTCAAATTATGAGTGGAAAAAGTAGAGGATGTGCGGAGGATATGAGGAGACAATGGGTCGAGGGTCGAATTTCCCAAATATAAACTCGCCAAAATTCTCAGACCGCTATAATTCGACGGAGCACTCGATGGAACATCAAACATCTAACGGTTTGCCATTCTTCTCGTCGATATTCTAGGAAGGTTGACGGCTCACCTTAGATAATTGAGGCTCCGTAAAAGTATTTTACGGACCATCCTTTGTCCCACAAATTCCCAATTTTTTCCTTTTTCACAAAACATACTTTCACAAAGTATTTTACTGACCATCAAAGTACTTCTTGTGAGATGCCACAAGAATGGGAAATTACCATACCCATTGAGAGACAAAAGATAGAGAGGAGTAAGGGATTGCAAAGTGGCAAATCACTAGTGGAAAATGAGAGGATGTGTGGAGGACGGAGGAGAAAATGGGGTGAGGGTCAAATTTCCAAAATATAAAGTCGCCAAAATTTTGCAATACCGTAATTCGATAGTGCACTGACGGTCTGTCAAACTTTTGGTGGTCTATCATTCTTCCCATTGATCTTACAAGAAGGTTGATGGCTCACCTTGATAATTGATGGTCCGTCAAAGTATTTTACGGACCGCCCTTTATCCCACAAATTCCCGCTTTTTCCTTTATCATCGTAACGCATTTCTTCAATTAGTTTAAATCTCGAACACATCGGTACCTTTGTAAAAAGTTGTAAATCTTTCTTATCCTTCCGTAAGGTCGCACTCTTCCTCGGACTACAACATCAATTAATGATACGGAAAAACGTGAAGTTATGGGGTGTACCACATTGAAGAGGTGTTTGAGATACCATTATCCCGAGCCACATGAAACTGGGTATAGGACCAAAACCATTTCCCAATAGAAAAGTCCGAAGGAAAGGAAGTAAAGTACTTCCTGTGAGATGACACAAGAAGGAGAAATTATCGTACCCCTTGAGAGACAAAAGATAGAGAGGAGTAAGGCAGTGCAAAATGTCAAATTATGAGTGGAAAAAGTAGAGGATGTGCGGAGTGATATGAGGAGACAATGGGCCGAGGGTCGAATTTCCCAAATATAAACTCGTCAAAATTCTGCACTGCTATAATTCGACGGAGCACTCGATGGAACATCAAACATCTAACGGTGTGCCATTCTTCTCGTCGATATTCTAGGAAGGTTGACGGCTCACCTTAGATAATTGAGGCTCCGTAAAAGTATTTTACTGACCATCCTTTGTCTCGTCAATTTCCCAATTTTTTCCTTTTTCGTCAAAACATACTTTCGTCAAAGTATTCTACGGACCATCAAAGTACTTCTTGTGAGATGCCACAATAATGGGAAATTACCATACCCATTGAGAGACAAAAGATAAAGAGGAGTAAGGGATTGCAAAGTGGCAAATCACTAGTGGAAAAATGAGTGGATGTGTGGAGTGACGTGAGGAGAAAATGGGGTGAGGGTCAAATTTCCAAAATATAAAGTCGCCAAAATTCGCAATACCGTAATTCGATAGTGCACTCGACGGTCTGTCAAACTTTTGGTGGTCTATCATTCTTCCCATTGATCTTACAAGAAGGTTGATGGCTCACCTTGATAATTGATGGTCCGTCAAAGTATTTTACTGACCGCCCTTTATCCCGCCAAATTCCCGCTTTTTCCCTTTATCATCGTAACGCATTTTCTTCAATTAGTTTAAATCTCAACACATCGGTACCTTTGTAAAAAGTTGTAAATCTTTCTTATCCTTCCGTAAGGTCGCACTCTTCCTCGACTACAACATCAATTAATGATACGGAAAATGTGAAGTTATGGGGTGTACCACATTGAAGAGGTGTTTGAGATACCATTATCCCGAGCCACATGAAAATGGGTATAGGACCAAAACCATTTCCCAATAGAAAAGTCCAAGGAAAGGAAGTAAAGTACTTCCCGTGAGATGACACAAGAAGGAGAAATTATCGCACTTTGAGAGACAAAAGATAGAGAGGAGTAAGGCAAAGGCAAAGTGTCAAATTATGAGTGGAAAAAGTAGAGGATGTGCGGAGGATATGAGGAGACAATGGGCCGAGGGTCGAATTTCCCAAATATAAACTCGCCAAAATTCTCGTGACCGCTATAATTCGATGGAGCACTCGATGGAACATCAAACATCTAACGGTGTGCCATTCTTCTCGTCGATATTCTAGGAAGGTTGACGGCTCACCTTAGATAATTGAGGCTCCGTAAAAGTATTTTACTGACCATCCTTTGTCTCGTCAATTTCCCAATTTTTTCCTTTTTCGTCAAAACATACTTTCGTCAAAGTATTTTACGGACCATCAAAGTACTTCTTGTGAGATGCCACAAGAATGGGAAATTACCATACCCATTGAGAGACAAAAGATAGAGAGGAGTAAGGGATTGCAAAGTGGCAAATCACTAGTGGAAAAATGAGAGGATGTGTGGGGTGACGTGAGGAGAAAATGGGGTGAGGGTCAAATTTTCAAAATATAAAGTCGTCAAAATTTTGCAATACCGTAATTCGATAGTGCACTCAACGGTCTGTCAAACTTTTGGTGGTCTATCATTCTTCCCATTGATCTTACAAGAAGGTTGATGGCTCACCTTGGATAATTGATGGTCCGTCAAAGTATTTTACGGACCGTCCTTTATCCCGTCAAATTCCCAGTTTTCCCTTTATCATCAGAACGTACTTTCTTCAATTAGTTTAAATCTCGAACACATCGGTACCTTTGTAAAAAAGTTGTAAATCTTTCTTTTCCTTCCGTAAGGTCGTACCCCTTCCCTGGACTACAACATCAATTAATGATACGGAAAAACGTAAAGTTATGGGGTGTACCACATTGAAGAGGCGTTTGAGATACCATTATCCCGAGCCACATGAAAATGGGTATAGGACCAAAACCATTTCCCAATAGAAAAAGCCGAAGGAAAGGAAGTAAAGTACTTCCTGTGAGATGACACAAGAAGGAAAAGTTACCGTACCCTTTGAGAGACAAAAGATAGAGAGTAGTAAGGCAAAGGCAAAGTGTCAAATTATGCGTGGAAAAAGTAGAGGATGTGCGGAGGGATATGAGGAGACAATGGGCTGAGGGTCGAATTTCCCAAATATAAACTCGTCAAAATTCTGCACTGCTATAATTCGACGGAGCACTCGATGGAACATCAAACATCTAAGGGTTTGCCATTCTTCTCGTCGAAATTCTAGGAAGGTTGACGGCTCACCTTAGATAATTGAGGCTCCGTAAAAGGATTTTACGGACCATCCTTGTTCCCGTCAAATTCCCAATTTTTTCCTTTTTCATCAAAACATACTTTCGTCAAAGTATTTTACGGACCATCAAAGTACTTCTTGTGAGATGCCACAATAATGGGAAATAACCATACCCATTGGGAGACAAAAGATAGAGAGGAGTAAGGGATTGCAAAGTGGCGAATCACTAGTGGAAAAATGAGTGGATGTGTGGAGTGACGTGAATAGAAAATGGGGTGAGGGTAAAATTTACAAAATATAAAGTCTTCAAAATTCTGCAATACCGTAATTCGATAGTACACTCGATGGTCTGTCAAACTTTTGGTGGTCTATCATTCTTCCCATTGATCTTACAAGAAGGTTGATGGCTCACCTTGGATAATTGATGGTCCGTCAAAGTATTTTACGAACCGTACTTTATCCCACAAATTCCCGCTTTTTCCTTTATCATCGTAACGCACTTTCTTCAATTAGTTTAAATCTCGAACACATCGGTACCTTTGTAAAAAAGTTGTAAATCTTTCTTTTCCTTCCGTAAGGTCGTACCCCTTCCCTGGACTACAACATCAATTAATGATACGGAAAAACGTGAAGTTATGGGGTGTACCACATTGAAGAGGTGTTTGAGATACCATTATCCCGAGCCACATGAAAATGGGTATAGGACCAAAACCATTTCCCAATAGAAAAGTCCGAAGGAAAGGAAGTAAAGTACTTCCTGTGAGATGACACAAGAAGGAGAAATTATCGTACCCCTTGAGAGACAAAAGATAGAGAGGAGTAAGGCAGTGCAAAGTGTCAAATTATGAGTGGAAAAAGTAGAGGATGTGCGGAGTGATATGAGGAGACAATGGGCTGAGGGTCGAATTTCCCAAATATAAACTCGTCAAAATTCTGCACTGCTATAATTCGACGGAGCACTCGATGGAACATCAAACATCTAACGGTTTGCCATTCTTCTCGTCGATATTCTAGGAAGGTTGACGGCTCACCTTAGATAATTGAGGCTCCGTAAAAGTATTTTACGGACCATCCTTTGTCCCGTCAAATTCCCAATTTTTTCCTTTTTCTTCAAAACATACTTTCGTCAAAGTATTTTACGGACCATCAAAGTACTTCTTGTGAGATGCCACAAGAATGGAAAATTACCATATCCATTGAGAGACAAAAGATAGAGAGGAGTAAGGGATTGCAAAGTGGCAAATCACTAGTGGAAAAATGAGAGGATGTGTGGGGTGACGTGAGGAGAAAATGGGGTGAGGGTCAAATTTTCAAAATATAAAGTCGTCAAAATTTTGCAATACCGTAATTCGATAGTGCACTCAACGGTCTGTCAAACTTTTGGTGGTCTATCATTCTTCCCATTGATCTTACAAGAAGGTTGATGGCTCACCTTGGATAATTGATGGTCCGTCAAAGTATTTTACGGACCGTCCTTTATCCCGTCAAATTCCCAATTTTTCCCTTTATCATCGTAACGCATTTCTTCAATTAGTTTAAATCTCAACACATCGGTACCTTTGTAAAAAGTTGTAAATCTTTCTTATCCTTCCGTAAGGTCGCACTCTTCCCCGACTACAACATCAATTAATGATAATGGAAAATGTGAAGTTATGGGGTGTACCACATTGAAGAGGTATTTGAGATACCATTATCCCGAGCCATATGAAAATGGCTATAGGACCAAAACCATTTCCTAATAGAAAAGTCCAAGGAAAGGAAGTAAAGTACTTCCTGTGAGATGACACAAGAAGGAGAAATTATCGCACTTTGAGAGACAAAAGATAGAGAGGAGTAAGGCAAAGGCAAAGTGTCAAATTATGAGTGGAAAAAGTAGAGGATGTGCGGAGTGATATGAGGAGACAATGGGTCGAGGGTCGAATTTCCCAAATATAAACTCGCCAAAATTCAGACCGCTATAATTCGACGGAGCACTCGATGGAACATCAAACATCTAACGGTTTGCCATTCTTCTCGCCGATATTCTAGGAAGGTTGACGGCTCACCTTAGATAATTGAGGCTCTGAAAGTATTTTACTGACCATCCTTTGTCCCACAAATTCCCAATTTTTTCCTTTTTCACAAAACATACTTTCACAAAGTATTTTATGGACCATAAAAGTACTTCTTGTGAGATGCCACAAGAATGGGAAATTACCATACCCATTGAGAGACAAAATATAGAGAGGAATAAGGGATTGCAAAGTGGCAAATCACTAGTGGAAAATGAGAGGATGTGTGGAGTGACGGGGATAGAAAATGGGGTGAGGGGAAAATTTACAAAATATAAAGTCGCCAAAATTTTGCAATACCGTAATTCGATAGTGCACTGACGGTCTGTCAAACTTTTGGTGGTCTATCATTCTTCGCAGTGATCTTACAAGAAGGGTGATGGAGCACCTTCGATAATTGATGAGCCGTCAAAGTATTTTACTGACCGCCCTTTATCCCGCCAAATTCCCGCTTTTTCCTTTATCATCGTAACGCATTTCTTCAATTAGTTTAAATCTCAACACATCGGTACCTTTGTAAAAAGTTGTAAATCTTTCTTATCCTTCCGTAAGGTCGCACTCTTCCCCGGACTACAACATCAATTAATGATACGGAAAAACGTGAAGTTATGGGGTGTACCACATTGAAGAGGTGTTTGAGATACCATTATCCCGAGCCACATGAAAATGGGTATAGGACCAAAACCATTTCCCAATAGAAAAGTCCGAAGGAAAGGAAGTAAAGTACTTCCTGTGAGATGACACAAAAAGGATAAATTATCGTAACCTTTGAGAGACAAAAGATAGAGAGGACTAAGGCAGTGCAAAGTGTCAAATTATTAGTGGAAAAAGTAGAGGATGTGCGGAGTGATATGAGGAGACAATGGGCTGAGTGTCGAATTTTCCAAATATAAACTCGTCAAAATTCTGCACTGCTATAATTCGACGGAGCACTCGATGGAACATCAAACATCTAACGGTCTGCCATTCTTCTCGTCGATATTCTAGGAAGGTTGACGGCTCACCTTAGATAATTGAGGCTCCATAAAAGTATTTTACGGACCATCCTTTGTCCCTTCAAATTCCCAATTTTTTCCTTTTTCGTCAAAACATACTTTCGTCAAAGTATTCTACGGACCATCAAAGTACTTCTTGTGAGATGCCACAATAATGAGAAATTACCATACCCATTGAGAGACAAAAGATAGAGAGGAGTAAGGGATTGCAAAGTGGCAAATCACTAGTGGAAAAATGAGTGGATGTGTGGAGTGACGTGAGGAGAAAATGGGGTGGGGGTCAAATTTCCAAAATATAAAGTCGTCAAAATTTTGCAATACCGTAATTTGATAGTGCACTAGACGGTCTGTCAAACTTTTGGTGGTCTATCATTCTTCACATTGATCTTACAAGAAGGTTGATGGCTCACCTTGGATAATTGATGGCCCATCAAAGTATTTTACGGACCGTCCTTTATCCCGTCAAATTTCCGCTTTTTCCTTTATCATCGTAACGCACTTTCTTCAATTAGTTTAAATCTCGAACACATCGGTACCTTTGTAAAAAGTTGTAAATCTTTCTTATCCTTCCGTAAGGTCGCACTCTTCCCTCGGACTACAACATCAATTAATGATACGGAAAAATGTGAAGTTATGGGGTGTACCACATTGAAGAGGTGTTTGAGATACCATTATCCCGAGCCACATGAAAATGGGTATAGGACCAAAACCATTTCCCAATAGAAAAGTCCGAAGGAAAGGAAGTAAAGTACTTCCTGTGAGATGACACAAGAAGGAGAAATTATCGTACCCCTTGAGAGACAAAAGATAGAGAGGAGTAAGGCAGTGCAAAGTGTCAAATTATGAGTGGAAAAAGTAGAGGATGTGCGGAGTGATATGAGGAGACAATGGGCTGAGGGTCGAATTTCCCAAATATAAACTCGTCAAAATTCTGCACTGCTATAATTCGACAGAGCACTCGATGGAACATCAAACATCTAACGGTTTGCCATTCTTCTCGTCGATATTCTAGGAAGGTTGACGGCTCACCTTAGATAATTGAGGCTCCGTAAAAGGATTTTACGGCCCATCCTTGGTCCCGTCAAATTCACAATTTTTTCCTTTTTCATCCAAACATACTTTCGTCAAAGTATTTTACGGACCATCAAAGTACTTCTTGTGAGATGCCACAAGAATGGTAAATGACCATACCCATTGAGAGACAAAAGATAGAGAGGAGTAAGGGATTGCAAAGTGGCAAATCACTAGTGGAAAATGAGAGGATGTGTGGAGTGACGTGAAGAGAAAATGGGGTGAGGGTCAAATTTCCAAAATATAAAGTCGTCAAAATTCTGCAATATCGTAATTCGATAGTGCACTCGATGGTCTGTCAAACGTTTGGTGGTCTATCATTCTTCCCATTGATCTTACAAAAAGGTTGATGGCTCACCTTGGATAATTTATGGTCCGTCAAAGTATTTTACGGACCGTCCTATATCCCGTCAAATTCCCAGTTTTTCCCTTTATCATCAGAGCGTACTTTCTTCAATTAGTTTAAATCTCGAACACATCGGTACCTTTGTAAAAAAGCTGTAAATCATTTTATGCTCCCGTAAGGTCGTACCCCTTCCCTGGACTTCAACATAAATTAATGATACGGAAAACGTGAAGTTATGGGGTGTACCACATTGAAGAGGTGTTTGAGATACCATTATCCCGAGCCACATGAAAATGGGTATAGGACCAAAACCATTTCCCAATAGAAAAGTCCAAGGAAAGGAAGTAAAGTACTTCCCGTGAGATGACACAAGAAGGAGAAATTATCGCACTTTGAGAGACAAAAGATAGAGAGGAGTAAGGCAAAGGCAAAGTGTCAAATTATGAGTGGAAAAAGTAGAGGATGTATGGAGGATATGAGGAGACAATGGGCCGAGGGTCGAATTTCCCAAATATAAACTCGCCAAAATTCAGACCGCTATAATTCGACGGAGCACTCGATGGAACATCAAACATCTAACGGTTTGCCATTCTTCTCGCCGATATTCTAGGAAGGTTGACGGCTCACCTTAGATAATTGAGGCCCGTAAAGTATTTTACTGACCATCCTTTGTCCCACAAATTCCAATTTTTTCCTTTTGTCAAAACATACTTTCACAAAGTATTTTACTGACCATCAAAGTACTTCTTGTGAGATGCCACAAGAATGGGAAATTACCATACCCGTTGAGAGACAAAAGATAGAGAGGAGTAAGGGATTGCAAAGTGGCAAATCACTAGTGGAAAATGAGAGGATGTGTGGGGTGACGTGAGGAGAAAATGGGGTGAGGGTCAAATTTTCAAAATATAAAGTCGTAAAAATTTTGCAATACAGTAATTCGATAGTGCACTGAACGGTCTGTCAAACTTGTGGTGGTCTATCATTCTTCCTATTGATCTTACAAGAAGGTTGATGGCTCACCTTGATAATTGATGGTCCGTCAAAGTATTTTACTGACCGCCCTTTATCCCACAAATTCCCGCTTTTTCCTTTATCATCGTAACGCATTTTCTTCAATTAGTTTAAATCTCAACACATCGGTACCTTTGTAAAAAGTTGTAAATCTTTCTTATCCTTCCGTAAGGTCGCACTCTTCCTGGACTACAACATCAATTAATGATACTAAAAACGTGAAGTTATGGGGTGTACCACATTGAAGAGGTGTTTGAGATACCATTATCCCGAGCCACATGAAAATGGGTATAGGACCAAAACCATTTCCCAATAGAAAAGTCCAAGGAAAGGAAGTAAAGTACTTCCTGTGAGATGACACAAGAAGGAGAAATTATCGCACTTTGAGAGACAAAAGATAGAGAGGAGTAAGGCAAAGGCAAAGTGTCAAATTATGAGTGGAAAAAGTAGAGGATGTGAGTGATATGAGGAGACAATGGGTCGAGGGTCGAATTTCCCAAATATAAACTCGCCAAAATTCAGACCGCTATAATTCGACGGAGCACTCGATGGAACATCAAACATCTAACGGTTTGCCATTCTTCTCGCCGATATTCTAGGAAGGTTGACGGCTCACCTTAGATAATTGAGGCCCGTGAAAAGTATTTTACTGACCATCCTTTGTCCCACAAATTCCCAATTTTTCCTTTTTCATCAAAACATACTTTCACAAAGTATTTTACTGACCATCAAAGTACTTCTTGTGAGATGCCACAAGAATGGTAAATGACCATACCCATTGAGAGACAAAAGATAGAGAGGAGTAAGGGATTGCAAAGTGGCAAATCACTAGTGGAAAATGAGAGGATGTGTGGGGTGACGTGAGGAGAAAATGGGGTGAGGGTCAAATTTTCAAAATATAAAGTCGTCAAAATTTTGCAATACCGTAATTCGGTAGTGCACCCAACGGTCTGTCAAAATTTTGTGGTCTATCATTCTTCCCATTGATCTTACAAGAAGGTTGATGGCTCACCTTGATAATTGATGGTCCGTCAAAGTATTTTACTGACCGCCCTTTATCCCGCCAAATTCCCGCTTTTTCCTTTATCATCGTAACGCACTTTCTTCAATTAGTTTAAATCTCAACACATCGGTACCTTTGTAAAAAGTTGTAAATCTTTCTTATCCTTCCGTAAGGTCGCACTCTTCCTGGACTACAACATCAATTAATGATACGGAAAAACGTAAAGTTATGGGGTGTGCCACATTGAAGAGGTGTTTGAGATACCATTATCCCGAGCCACATGAAACTGGGTATAGGACCAAAACCATTTCCCAATAGGAAAGTCCAAGGAAAGGAAGTAAAGTACTTCCCGTGAGATGACACAAGAAGGAGAAATTATCGCACTTTGAGAGACAAAAGATAGAGAGGAGTAAGGCAAAGGCAAAGTGTCAAATTATGAGTGGAAAAAGTAGAGGATGTGCGGAGTGATATGAGGAGACAATGGGTCGAGGGTCGAATTTCCCAAATATAAACTCGCCAAAATTCTCAGACCGCTATAATTCGACGGAGCACTCGATGGAACATCAAACATCTAACTTTGCCATTCTTCTCGCCGATATTCTAGGAAGGTTGACGGCTCACCTTAGATAATTGAGGCTCCGTAAAAGTATTTTACTGACCATCCTTTGTCCCGCCAAATTCCCAATTTTTCCTCTTTCATCCAAACATACTTTCGTCAAAGTATTTTACGGACCATCAAAGTACTTCTTGTGAGATGCCACAAGAATGGTAAATGACCATACCCATTGAGAGACAAAAGATAGAGAGGAGTATGGCATTGCAAAGTGGCAAATCACTAGTGGAAAATGAGAGGATGTGTGGAGTGACGTGAAGAGAAAATGGGGTGAGGGTCAAATTTCCAAAATATAAAGTTGTTAAAATTCTGCAATATCGTAATTCGATAGTGCACTCGATGGTCTGTCAAACGTTTGGTGGTCTATCATTCTTCCCATTGATCTTAAAAAAAGGTTGATGGCTCACCTTGGATAATTTATGGTCCGTCAAAGTATTTTACTGACCGCCCTTTATCCCGCCAAATTCCCGCTTTTTCCTTTATCATCGTAACGCATTTTCTTCAATTAGTTTAAATCTCGAACACATCGGTACCTTTGTAAAAAGTTGTAAATCTTTCTTATCCTTCCGTAAGGTCGCACTCTTCCTCGACTACAACATCAATTAATGATACGGAAAAATGTGAAGTTATGGGGTGTAACACATTGAAGAGGTGTTTGAGATACCATTATCCCGAGCCACATGAAAATGGGTATAGGACCAAAACCATTTCCCAATAGAAAAGTCCTAAGGAAAGGAAGGAAAGTACTTCCTGTGAGATGACACAAGAAGGAGAAAGTATCGCACTTTGAGAGACAAAAGATAGAGAGGAGTAAGGCAAAGGCAAAGTGTCAAATTATGAGTGGAAAAAGTAGAGGATGTGCGGAGTGATATGAGGAGACAATGGGTCGAGGGTCGAATTTCCCAAATATAAACTCGCCAAAATTCTCAGACCGCTATAATTCGACGGAGCACTCGATGGAACATCAAACATCTAATGGTTTGCCATTCTTCTCGCCGATATTCTAGGAAGGTTGACGGCTCACCTTAGATAATTGAGGCTCCGTAAAGTATTTTACTGACCATCCTTTGTCCCACAAATTCCCAATTTTTTCCTTTTTCATCAAAACATACTTTCGTCAAAGTATTCTACGGACCATCAAAGTACTTCTTGTGAGATGCCACAAGAATGGGAAATTACCATACCCATTGAGAGACAAAAGATAGAGAGGAGTAAGGGATTGCAAAGTGTCAAATCACTAGTGGAAAAATGAGAGGATGTGTGGGGTGACGTGAGGAGAAAATGGGGTGAGGGTCAAATTTTCAAAATATAAAGTCGTCAAAATTTTGCAATACCGTAATTCGATAGTGCACTCAACGGTCTGTCAAACTTTTGGTGGTCTATCATTCTTCCCATTGATCTTACAAGAAGGTTGATGGCTCACCTTGGATAATTGATGGTCCGTCAAACTATTTTACGGACCGTCCTTTATCCCGTCAAATTCCCAATTTTTCCCTTTATCATCAGAACGTACTTTCTTCAATTAGTTTAAATCTCGAACACATCGGTACCTTTGTAAAAAAGTTGTAAATCTTTCTTGTCCTTCCGTAAGGTCGTACCCCTTCCCTGGACTACAACATCAATTAATGATACGGAAAAATGTGAAGTTATGGGGTGTACCACATTGAAGAGGTGTTTGAGATACCATTATCCCGAGCCACATGAAAATGGGTATAGGACCAAAACCATTTCCCAATAGAAAAGTCCGAAGGAAAGGAAGTAAAGTACTTCCTGTGAGATGACACAAGAAGGAGAAATTATCGTACCCCTTGAGAGACAAAAGATAGAGAGGAGTAAGGCAGTGCAAAGTGTCAAATTATGAGTAGAAAAAGTAGAGGATGTGCGGAGTGATATGAGGAGACAATGGGCTGAGGGTCGAATTTCCCAAATATAAACTCGTCAAAATTCTCAGACCGCTATAATTCGACGGAGCACTCGATGGAACATCAAACATCTAACGTTTGCCATTCTTCTCGCCGATATTCTAGGAAGGTTGACGGCTCACCTTAGATAATTGAGGCCCGTAAAAGTATTTTACTGACCATCCTTTGTCCCGTCAATTTCCCAATTTTTTCCTTTTTCGTCAAAACATACTTTCGTCAAAGTATTTTACGGACCATCAAAGTACTTCTTGTGAGATGCCACAAGAATGGGAAATTACCATACCCATTGAGAGACAAAAGATAGAGAGGAGTAAGGTATTGCAAAGTGGCAAATCACTAGTGGAAAATGAGAGGATGTGTGGAGTGACGTGAAGAGAAAATGGGGTGAGGGTCAAATTTCCAAAATATAAAGTCGTCAAAATTCTGCAATACCGTAATTCAATAGTGCACTCGACGGTTTGTCAAACTTTTGGTGGTCTATCATTCTTCCCATTGATCTTACAAGAAGGTTGATGGCTCACCTTGGATAATTGATGGTCCGTCAAAGTATTTTACGGATCGTCCTTTATCCCGTCAAATTCCCAGTTTTTCCCTTTATCATCAGAACGTACTTTCTTCAATTAGTTTAAATCTCGAACACATCGGTACCTTTGTAAAAAAGTTGTAAATCTTTCTTATCCTTCCATAAGGTCGTACCCCTTCCCTGGACTACAACATCAAATAATGAAAAGGAAAAACGTGAAGTTATGGGGTCTATCACCTTGAAGAGGTGTTTGCCATCCCCTTACCCCGAGTCACATGCAAATGGGTATAGGACCAAAACCATTTCCCAATAGAAAAGTCCAAGGAAAGGAAGTAAAGTACTTCCCGTGAGATGACACAAGAAGGAGAAATTATCGCACTTTGAGAGACAAAAGATAGAGAGGAGTAAGGCAAAGGCAAAGTGTCAAATTATGAGTGGAAAAAGTAGAGGATGTGCGGAGTGATATGAGGAGACAATGGGCCGAGGGTCGAATTTCCCAAATATAAACTCGCCAAAATTCTCAGACCGCTATAATTCGACGGAGCACTCGATGGAACATCAAACATCTAACGGTTTGCCATTCTTCTCGTCGATATTCTAGGAAGGCTGACGGCTCACCTTAGATAATTGAGGCCCGTGAAAAGTATTTTACGGACCATCCTTTATCCCGACAAATTCCCAGTTTTTTCCTTTTTCGTCAAAAGATACTTTCGTCAAAGTATTTTACGGACCATCAAAGTACTTCTTGTGAGATGCCACAAGATTGGGAAATTACCATACCCATTGAGCGACAAAAGATAGAGAGGAGTAAGGGATTGCAAAGTGGCAAATCACTAGTGGAAAAATGAGAGGATGTGTGGAGTGACGTGAGGAGAAAATGGGGTGAGGGTCAAATTTCCAAAATATAAAGTCGTCAAAATTCTGCAATATCGTAATTCGATAGTGCACTCGACGGACTGTCAAACTTTTGATGGTCTATCATTCTTCCCATTGATCTTACAAGAAGGTTGATGGCTCACCTTGGATAATTGATGGTCCGTCAAAGTATTTTACTGACCGCCCTTTATCCCGCCAAATTCCCGCTTTTTCCTTTATCATCGTAACGCACTTTCTTCAATTAGTTTAAATCTCAACACATCGGTACCTTTGTAAAAAGTTGTAAATCTTTCTTATCCTTCCGTAAGGTCGCACTCTTCCCCGACTACAACATCAATTAATGATATGACAAAACGTGAAGTTATGGGGTGTAACACATTGATGAGGTGTTTGAGATACCATTATCCCGAGCCACATAAAAATGGGTATAGGACCAAAACCATTTCCCAATAGAAAAGTCCAAAGGAAAGGAAGTAAAGTACTTCCTGTGAGATGACACAAGAAGGAGAAATTATCGCACTTTGAGAGACAAAAGATAGAGAGGAGTAAGGCAAAGGCAAAGTGTCAAATTATGAGTGGAAAAAGTAGAGGATGTGCGGAGGATATGAGGAGACAATGGGTCGAGGGTCGAATTTCCCAAATATAAACTCGTCAAAATTCTACACTGCTATAATTCGACGGAGCACTCGATGGAACATCAAACATCTAACGGTTTTCCATTCTTCTCGTGGATATTCTAGGAAGGTTGACGGCTCACCTTAGATAATTGAGGCTCCATCAAAGTATTTTACGGACCATCCTTTGTCCCGTCAAATTCCCAATTTTTTCCTTTTTCGTCAAAACATACTTTCGTAAAAGTATTTTACGGACCATCAAATTACTTGTTGTGAGATGCCACAAGAATGGAAAATTACCATACCCATTGAGAGACAAAACATAAAGAGGAGTAAGGGATTGCAAAGTGGCAAATAACTAGTGGAAAATGAGAGGATGTGTGGAGTGACGTGAGGAGAAAATGGGGTGAGGGTCAAATTTCCAAAATATAAAGTCGTCAAAATTCTGCAATATCGTAATTCGATAGTGCACTCGACGGACTGTCAAACTTTTGATGGTCTATCATTCTTCCCATTGATCTCACAATAAGGTTGATGGCTCATCTTGGATATTTGATGGTCCGTCAAAGTATTTTACGGACCGTCCTTTATCCTGACAAATTCCCGCTTTTTCCTTTATCATCGTAACGCATTTCTTCAATTAGTTTAAATCTCGAACACATCGGTACCTTTGTAAAAAGTTGTAAATCTTTCTTATCCTTCCGTAAGGTCGCACTCTTCCCCGACTACAACATCAATTAATGATACGAAATATCGTGAAGTTATGGGGTGTACCACATTGAAGAGGTGTTTGAGATACCATTATCCCGAGCCACATGAAAATGGGTATAGGACCAAAACCAATTCCCAATAGAAAAGTCCAAGGAAAGGAAGTAAAGTACTTCCTGTGAGATGACACAAGAAGGAGAAATTATCGCACTTTGAGAGACAAAAGATAGAGAGGAGTAAGGCAAAGGCAAAGTGTCAAATTATGAGTGGAAAAAGTAGAGGATGTGCGGAGTGATATGAGGAGACAATGGGTCGAGGGTCGAATTTCCCAAATATAAACTCGCCAAAATTCTCAGACCGCTATAATTCGACGGAGCACTCGATGGAACATCAAACATCTAATGGTTTGCCATTCTTCTCGTCGATATTCTAGGAAGGTTGATGGCTCACCTAAGATAATTGAGGCTCCGCAAAAGTATTTTACGGACCATCCTTTGTCTCATCAATTTCCCAATTTTTTCCTTTTTCGTCAAAACATACTTTCGTCAAAGTATTCTACGGACCATCAAAGTACTTCTTGTGAGATGCCACAGTAATGGGAAATTACCATACCCATTGAGAGACAGAAGATAGAGAGGAGTAAGGGATTGCAAAGTAGCAAATCACTAGTGGAAAATGAGTGGATGTGTGGAGTGACGTGAGGAGAAAATGGGGTGAGGGTCAAATTTCCAAAATATAAAGTCATCAAAATTCTGCAATACCGTAATTCGATAGTGCACTCGACGGTCTGTCAAACTTTTGGTGGTCTATTATTCTTCACATTGATCTTACAAGAAGGTTGATGGCTCACCTTGGATAATTGATGGTCCGTCAAAGTATTTTACGGACCGTCCTTTATCCCATCAAATTCCCAGTTTTTCCCTTTATCATCAGAACGTACTTTCTTCAATTAGTTTAAATCTCGAACACATCGGTACCTTTGTAAAAAAGCTGTAAATCATTCTTATGCTCCCGTATGGTCGTACCCCTTCCCTGGACTTCAACATCAATTAATGATATGGCAAAACGTGAAGTTATGGGGTGTAACACATTGAAGAGGTGTTTGAGATACCATTATCCCGAGCCACATGAAAACGGGTATAGGACCAAAACCATTTCCCAATAGAAAAAGCTGAAGGAAAAGAACTAAAGTACTTCCTGTGAGATGACACAAGAAGGAGAAATTATCGTACCCCTTGAGAGACAAAAGATAGAGAGGAGTAAGGCAGTGCAAAGTGTCAAATTATGAGTGGAAAAAGTAGAGGATGTGCGGAGTGATATGAGGAGACAATGGGCTGAGGGTCGAATTTCCCAAATATAAACTCGTCAAAATTCTGCACTGCTATAATTCGACAGAGCACTCGATAGAACATCAAACATCTAACGGTTTTCCATTCTTCTCGTCGATATTCTAGGATGGTTGACGGCTCACCTTAGATAATTGAGGCTCCGTAAAAGGATTTTACGGCCCATCCTTGGTCCCGTCGAATTCCCAATTTTTTCCTTTTTCATCAAAACATACTTTCGTCAAAGTATTTTACCGACCATCAAAGTACTTCTTGTGAGATGCCACAAGAATGGTAAATGACCATACCCATTGAGAGACAAAAGATAGAGAGGAGTAAGGGATTACAAAGTGGAAAATCACTAGTGGAAAAATGAGAGGATGTGTGGAGTGACGTGAAGAGAAAATGGGGTGAGGGTCAAATTTCCAAAATATAAAGTCGTCAAAATTCTGCAATATCGTAATTCGATAGTGCACTCGATGGTCTGTCAAACTTTTGGTGGTCTATCATTCTTCCCATTGATCTTACAAGAAGGTTGATGGCTCACCTTGGATAATTGATGGTCCGTCAAAGTATTTTACGGACCGTCCTTTATCCAGTCAAATTCCCAGTTTTTCCCTTTATCATCAGAACGTACTTTCTTCAATTAGTTTAAATCTCGAACACATCGGTACCTTTGTAAAAAAGTTGTAAATCTTTCTTATCCTTCCATAAGGTCGTACCCCTTCCCTGGACAACAACATCAATTAATGATACGGAAAAACATAAAGTTATGGAGTGTAACACATTGAAGAGGTGTTTGAGATACCATTATCTCGAGCCACATGAAAATGGGTATAGGACCAAAACCATTTCCCAATAGAAAAGTCCGAAGGAAAGGAAGTAAAGTACTTCCTGTGAGATGACACAAAAAGGATAAATTATCGTAACCTTTGAGAGACAAAAGATAGAGAGGACTAAGGCAGTGCAAAGTGTCAAATTATTAGTGGAAAAAGTAGAGGATGTGCGGAGTGATATGAGGAGACAATGGGCTGAGTGTCGAATTTTCCAAATATAAACTCGTCAAAATTCTCAGACCGCTATAATTCGATGGAGCACTCGATGGAACATCAAACGTCTAACGGTCTGCCATTCTTCTCGTGGATATTCTAGGAAGGTTGACGGCTCACCTTAGATAATTGAGGCTCCATCAAAGTATTTTACGGACCATCCTTTTTCCCGTCAAATTCCCAATTTTTTCCTTTTTTATCAAAACATACTTTCGTCAAAGTATTTTACGGACCATCAAAGTACTTCTTGTGAGATGCCACAAGAATGGGAAATTACCATACCCATTGAGAGACAAAAGATAGATAGGAATAAGGGATTGCAAAGTGGAAAATCACTAGTGGAAAATGAGAGGATGTGTGGAGTGACGTGAGGAGAAAATGGGGTGAGGGTCAAATTTCCAAAATATAAAGTCATCAAAATTCTGCAATATCGTAATTCGATAGTGCACTCGACGGTCACAAACTTTTGGTGGTCTATCATTCTTCCCATTGATCTTACAAGAAGGTTGATGGCTCACCTTGATAATTGATGGTCCGTCAAAGTATTTTACTGACCGCCCTTTATCCCGCCAAATTCCCGCTTTTTCCTTTATCATCGTAACGCATTTTCTTCAATTAGTTTAAATCTCGAACACATCGGTACCTTTGTAAAAAGTTGTAAATCTTTCTTATCCTTCCGTAAGGTCGCACTCTTCCCTGGACTTCAACATCCATTAGTGATACGGCAAAACGTGAAGTTATGGGGTTTAACACATTGAAGAGGCGTTTGAGATACCATTATCCCGAGCCACATGAAAATAGGTATAGGACCAAAACCATTTCCCAATAGAAGAAGACGAAGGAAAGGAAGTAAAGTACTTCCAGTGAGATGACACAAGAATGAGAAATTATCGTACCCCTTGAGAGACAAAAGATAGAGAGGACTAAGGCAAAGGCAAAGTGTCAAATTATGAGTGGAAAAAGTAGAGGATGTGCGGAGTGATGTGAGGAGACAATGGGTCGAGGGTCGAATTTCCCAAATATAAACTTGTCAAAACTCTGCACTGCTATAATTCGACGGAGTACTCGTTGGAACATCAAATATCTAACGTTTTGCCATTCTTCTCGTCGATATTCTAGGAAGGTTGACGGCTCACCTTAGATAATTGAAGCTCCGTAAAAGTATTTTACGGACAATCCTTTGTCCCGTCAATTTCCCAATTTTTTCCTTTTTCGTCAAAACATACTTTCGTCAAAGTATTTTACGGACCATCAAAGTACTTTTTGTGAGATGCCACAAGAATGGAAAATTACCATAACCATTGAGAGACAAAAGATAGAGAGGAGTAAGGGATTGCAAAGTGTGAAATCACTAGTGGAAAATGAGAGGATGTGTGGAGTGACGTGAGGAGAAAATGGTGTGAGGGTCAAATTTCCAAAATATAAAGTCATCAAAATTCTGCAATACCGTAATTCGATAGTGCACTCGACGGTCTGTCAAACTTTTGGTGGTCTATCATTCTTCCCATTGATCTTACAAGAAGGTTGATGGCTCACCTTGGATAATTGATGGTCCGTCAAAGTATTTTACGGACTGTCCTTTATCCTGTCAAATTCCCAGTTTTTCCCTTTATCATCAGAACGTACTTTCTTCAATTAGTTTAAATCTCGAACACATCGGTACCTTTGTAAAAGAGTTGTAAATCATTCTTATGCTCCCGTAAGGTCGTACCCCTTTCCTGGACTTCAACATCAATTAATGATATGGCAAAACGTGAAGTTATGGGGTGTAACACATTGAAGAGGTGTTTGAGATACCATTATCCCGAGCCACATGAAAACGGGTATAGGGCCAAAACCATTTCCCAATAGAAAAAGCCGAAGGAAAAGAACTAAAGTACTTCCTGTGAGATGACACAAGAAGGAGAAATTATCGTACCCCTTGAGAGACAAAAGATAGAGAGGAGTAAGGCAAAGGCAAAGTGTCAAATTATGAGTGGAAAAAGTAGAGGATGTGCGGAGGATATGAGGAGACAATGGGCCGAGGGTCGAATTTCCCAAATATAAACTCGCCAAAATTCTCGTGACCGCTATAATTCGACGGAGCACTCGATGGAACATCAAACATCTAACGGTTTGCCATTCTTCTCGCCGATATTCTAGGAAGGTTGACGGCTCACCTTAGATAATTGAGGCTTCGTAAAAGTATTTTACGGACCATCATTTGTCTCGTCAATTTCCCAATTTTTTCCATTTTCACAAAACATACTTTCACAAAGTATTTTACTGACCATCAAAGTACTTCTTGTGAGATGCCACAAGAATGGGAAATTACCATACCCATTGAGAGACAAAAGATAGAGAGGAGTAAGGTATTGCAAAGTGGCAAATCACTAGTGGAAAATGAGAGGATGTGTGGAGTGACGTGAAGAGAAAAGGGGGGGAGGGTCAAAATGCCAAAATATAAAGTCGTCAAAATTCTGCAATACCGTAATTCGATAGTGCACTCGACGGTCTGTCAAACTTTTGGTGGTCTATCATTCTTCCCATTGATCTTACAAGAAGGTTGATGGCTCAACTTGGATAATTGATGGTCCGTCAAAGTATTTTACGGACCGTCCTTTATCCCATCAAATTCCTAGTTTTTCCCTTTTTCATTAGAACGTACTTTCTTCAATTAGTTTAAATCTCGAACACATCGGTACCTTTGTAAAAAAGCTGTAAATCATTCTTATGCTCCCGTAAGGTCGTACCCCTTCCCTGGACTTCAACATCCATTAGTGATATGGCAAAACGTGAAGTTATGGGGTGTAACACATTGAAGAGGCGTTTGAGATACCATTATCCCGAGCCACATGAAAATGGGTATATGACCAAAACCATCTCCCAATAGAAGAAGACGAAGGAAAGGTAGTAAAGTACTTCCTGTGAGATGACACAAGATGGAAAAATTATCGTACCCCTTGATAGACCAAAGATAGAGAGGAGTAAGGCAGTGCAAAGTGTCAAATTATGAGTGGAAAAAGTAGAGGATGTGCGGAGTGATATGAGGAGACAATGGGCTGAGGGTCGAATTTCCCAAATATAAACTCGTCAAAATTCTGCACTGCTATAATTCGACAGAGCACTCGATGGAACGTCAAACATCTAACGGTTTGCCATTCTTCTCGTCGATATTCTAGGAAGGTTGACGGCTCACCTTAGATAATTGAGGCTCCGTAAAAGGATTTTACGGACCATCCTTGGTCCCGTCAAATTCCCAATTTTTTCCTTTTTCATCAAAACATACTTTCGTCAAAGTATTTTACTGACCATCAAAGTACTTCTTGTGAGATGCCACAATAATGGGAAATTACCATACCTATTGAGAGACAAAAGATAGAGAGAAGTAAGGGATTGCAAAGTGTGAAATCACTAGTGGAAAATGAGAGGATGTGTGGAGTGACGTGAGGAGAAAATGGGGTGAGGGTCAAATTTCCAAAATATAAAGTCGCCAAAATTCTGCAATACCGTAATTCGATAGTGCACTGACGGTCACAAACTTTTGGTGGTCTATCATTCTTCCCATTGATCTTACAAGAAGGTTGATGGCTCACCTTGATAATTGATGGTCCGTCAAAGTATTTTACTGACCGCCCTTTATCCCACAAATTCCCGCTTTTTCCTTTATCATCGTAACGCATTTTCTTCAATTAGTTTAAATCTCAACACATCGGTACCTTTGTAAAAAGTTGTAAATCTTTCTTATCCTTCCGTAAGGTCGCACTCTTCCTCGACTTCAACATCCATTAGTGATATGGCAAAACGTGAAGTTATGGGGTGTAACACATTGATGAGGTGTTTGAGATACCATTATCCCGAGCCACATAAAAATGGGTATAGGACCAAAACCATTTCCCAATAGAAAAGTCCAAAGGAAAGGAAGTAAAGTACTTCCTGTGAGATGACACAAGAAGGAGAAATTATCGCACTTTGAGAGACAAAAGATAGAGAGGAGTAAGGCAAAGGCAAAGTGTCAAATTATGAGTGGAAAAAGTAGAGGATGTGCGGAGGATATGAGGAGACAATGGGTCGAGGGTCGAATTTCCCAAATATAAACTCGCCAAAATTCTCAGACCGCTATAATTCGACTGAGCACTCGATGGAACATCAAACATCTAATGTTTGCCATTCTTCTCGCCGATATTCTAGGAAGGTTGACGGCTCACCTTAGATAATTGAGGCTCCGTGAAAAGTATTTTACTGACCATCCTTTGTCCCGCCAAATTCCAATTTTTTCCTTTTTCATCAAAACATACTTTCACAAAGTATTTTACTGACCATCAAAGTACTTCTTGTGAGATGCCACAAGAATGGGAAATTACCATACCCATTGAGAGACAAAAGATAGAGAGGAGTAAGGGATTGCAAAGTGGCAAATCACTAGTGGAAAATGAGAGGATGTGTGGAGGACGTGAGGAGAAAATGGGGTGAGGGTCAAATTTCCAAAATATAAAGTCGCCAAAATTCTGCAATACCAGAATTCGATAGTGCACTCGACGGATCACAAACTTTTGGTGGTCTATCATTCTTCCCATTGATCTTACAAGAAGGTTGATGGCTCACCTTGATAATTGATGGTCCGTCAAAGTATTTTACTGACCGCCCTTTATCCCGCCAAATTCCTAGCTTTTTCCTTTATCATCGTAACGCATTTCTTCAATTAGTTTAAATCTCGAACACATCGGTACCTTTGTAAAAAAGCTGTAAATCATTCTTATGCTCCCGTAAGGTCGTACCCCTTCCCTGGACTTCAACATCCATTAGTGATATGGCAAAATGTGAAGTTATGGGGTGTAACACATTAAAGAGGCGTTTGAGATACCATTATCCCGAGCCACATGAAAATGGGTATATGACCAAAACCATATCTCAATAGAAGAAGACGAAGGAAAGGTAGTAAAGTACTTCCTGTGAGATGACACAAGATGGAAAAATTATTGTGACCCTTGATAGACCAAAGATAGAGAGGAGTAAGGCAGTGCAAAGTGTCAAATTATGAGTGGAAAAAGTAGAGGATGTGCGGAGTGATATGAGGAGACAATGGGCTGAGGGTCGAATTTCCCAAATATAAACTCGTCAAAATTCTGCACTGCTATAATTCGACGGAGCACTCGATGGAACATCAAACATCTAACGGTTTGCCATTCTTCTCGTCGATATTCTAGGAAGGTTGACGGCTCACCTTAGATAATTGAGGCTCCGTAAAAGGATTTTACGGACCATCCTTGGTCCCGTCAAATTCCCAATTTTTTCCTTTTTCATCAAAACATACTTTCGTCAAAGTATTTTACGGACCATCAAAGTACTTCTTGTGAGATGCCACAAGAATGGGAAATTACCATACCCATTGAGAGACAAAAGATAGAGAGGAGTAAGGTATTGCAAAGTGGCAAATCACTAGTGGAAAAATGAGAGGATGTGTGGAGTGACGTGAAGAGAAAATGGGGTGAGGGTCAAATTTCCAAAATATAAAGTCGTCAAAATTCTGCAATACCGTAATTCGATAGTGCACTCGACGGTTTGTCAAACTTTTGGTGGTCTATCATTCTTCCCATTGATCTTACAAGAAGGTTGATGGCTCACCTTGGATAATTGATGGTCCGTCAAAGTATTTTACGGATCGTCCTTTATCCCGTCAAATTCCCAGTTTTTCCCTTTATCATCAGAACGTACTTTCTTCAATTAGTTTAAATCTCGAACACATCGGTACCTTTGTAAAAAATTTGTAAATCTTTCTTAACCTTCCATAAGGTCGTACCCCTTCCCTGGACTTCAACATTCATTAATGATATGGCAAAACGTGAAGTTATGAGGTGTAACACATTGATGAGGTGTTTGAGATACCATTATCCCGAGCCACATAAAAAAGGGTATAGGACCAAAACCATTTCCCAATCGAAAAAGTCGCAGGAAAGGAAGTAATGTACTTCCTGAGAGACGACACAAGAAGGAGAAATTACCGTACCCCTTGAGAGACAAAAGATAGAGAGGAGTAAAGTAGTGCAAAGTGTCAAATTATGAGTGGAAAAAATAGAGGATGTGCGGAGTGATGTTAGGAGACAATGGATTGAGGGTCGAATTTCCCAAATATAACTCGTCAAAATTCTGCACTGCTATAATTCGACGGAGCACTCGATGGAATATCAAACATCTAATGGTCTGCCATTCTTCTCGTCGATATTCTAGGAAGGTTGACGGCTCACCTTAGATAATTGAGGCTCCGTAAAAGTATTTTACGGACCATCCTTTGTCCCACAAATTCTAATTTTTTCCTTTTTCACAAAACATACTTTCACAAAGTACTTTACGGACCATCAAAGTACTTCTTGTGAGATGCCACAAGAATGAGAAATTACCATATCCATTGAGAGACAAAAGATAGAGAGGAGTAAGGGATTGCAAAGTGGCAAATCACTAGTGGAAAATGAGAGGATGTGTGGAGGACGTGAGGAGAAAATGGGGTGAGGGTCAAATTTCCAAAATATAAAGTCGCCAAAATTCTGCAATACCAGAATTCGATAGTGCACTGACGGATCACAAACTTTTGGTGGTCTATCATTCTTCCCATTGATCTTACAAGAAGGTTGATGGCTCACCTTGATAATTGATGGTCCGTCAAAGTATTTTACTGACCGCCCTTTATCCCGCCAAATTCCTAGTTTTTCCTTTTTCATCGTAACGCATTTCTTCAATTAGTTTAAATCTCAACACATCGGTACCTTTGTAAAAAGTTGTAAATCTTTCTTATCCTTCCGTAAGGTCGTCCCTTTTCCCTGGACTTCAACATTCATTAATAATATGACAAAACGTGAAGTTATGGGGTGTAACACATTGATGAGGTGTTTGAGATACCATTATCCCGAGCCACATAAAAACGGGTATAGGACCAAAACCATTTCCCAATAGAAAAGTCCGAAGGAAAGGAAGTAAAGTACTTCCTGTGAGATGACACAAGAAGGAGAAATTATCGTACCCCTTGAGAGACAAAAGATAGAGAGGAGTAAGGCAAAGGCAAAGTGTCAAATTATGAGTGGAAAAAGTAGAGGATGCGGAGTGATATGAGGAGACAATGGGTCGAGGGTCGAATTTCCCAAATATAAACTCGCCAAAATTCTCAGACCGCTATAATTCGACGGAGCACTCGATGGAACATCAAACATCTAATGTTTTGCCATTCTTCTCGCCGATATTCTAGGAAGGTTGACGGCTCACCTTAGATAATCGAGGCTCCGTAAAGTATTTTACTGACCATCCTTTGTCCCGCCAAATTCCCAATTTTTTCCTTTTTCACAAAACATACTTTCACAAAGTATTTTACTGACCATCAAAGTACTTCTTGTGAGATGCCACAAGAATGGGAAATTACCATACCCATTGAGAGACAAAAGATAGAGAGGAGTAAGGGATTGCAAAGTGGCAAATCACTAGTGGAAAATGAGAGGATGTGTGGAGGACGTGAGGAGAAAATGGGGTGAGGGTCAAATTTCCAAAATATAAAGTCGCCAAAATTCTGCAACACAAGAATTCGATAGTGCACTCGACGGATCACAAACTTTTGGTGGTCTATCATTCTTCCCATTGATCTTACAAGAAGGTTGATGGCTCACCTTGATAATTGATGGTCCGTCAAAGTATTTTACTGACCGCCCTTTATCCCGCCAAATTCCCGCTTTTTCCCTTTATCATCGTAACGCATTTTCTTCAATTAGTTTAAATCTCAACACATCGGTACCTTTGTAAAAAGTTGTAAATCTTTCTTATCCTTCCGTAAGGTCGCACTCTTCCTCGGACTTCAACATCCATTAGTGATACGGCAAAATGTGAAGTTATGGGGTTTAACACATTGAAGAGGCGTTTGAGATACCGTTATCCCTAGCCACATGAAAATGGGTATAGGACCAAAACCATTTTCCAATAGAGGAAGACGAAGGAAAGGAAGTAAAGTACTTCCAGTGAGATGACACAAGAAGGAAAAATTACCGTACCCCTTGAAAGACAAAAGATAGAGATGAGTAAGGCAGTGCAAAGTCTCAAATTACGAGTGGAAAAAGTAGAGGATGTGCGGAGTGATGTGAGGAGACAATGGATTGAGGGTCGAATTTCCCAAATATAAACTCGTCAAAATTCTGCACTGCTATAATTCGACAGAGCACTCGATAGAACATCAAACATCTAATGTTTTGCCATTCTTCTCGCCGATATTCTAGGAAGGTTGACGGCTCACCTTAGATAATCGAGGCTTCAGAAAGTATTTTACTGACCATCCTTTGTCCCACAAATTCCCAATTTTTTCCTTTTTTCAAAACATACTTTCAAAAAGTATTTTACGGACCATCAAAGTACTTCTTCTGAGATGCCACAATAATGGGAAATTACCATACCCATTGAGAGACAAAAGATAGAGAGGAGTAAGGGATTGCAAAGTGGCAAATCACTAGTGGAAAAATGAGAGGATGTGTGGAGTGACGTGAGGAGAAAATGGGGTGAGGGTCAAATTTCCAAAATATAAAGTCGTCAAAATTCTGCAATACCGTAATTCGATAGTGCACTCGACGGTCTATCAAACTTTTGGTGGTCTATCATTCTTCCCATTGATCTTACAAGAAGGTTGATGGCTCAACTTGGATAATTGATGGTCCGTCAAAGTATTTTACGGACCGTCCTTTATCCCGTCAAATTCCCAGTTTTTCCCTTTATCATCAGAACGTACTTTCTTCAATTAGTTTAAATCTCGAACACATCGGTACCTTTGTAAAAAAGCTGTAAATCATTCTTATGCTCCCGTAAGGTCGTACCCCTTCCCTGGACTTCAACATTCATTAATGATATGGCAAAATGTGAAGTTATGGGGTGTAACACATTGATGAGGTGTTTGAGATACCATTATCCCGAGCCACATAAAAATGGGTATAGGACAAAACCATTTCCCAATAGAAAAAGCCGAAGGAAAGGAAGTAAAGTACTTCCTGTGAGATGACACAAGAAGGAGAAATTATCGTACCCCTTGAGAGACAAAAGATAGAGAGGAGTAAGGCAGTGCAAAGTGTCAAATTATGAGTGGAAAAAGTAGAGGATGTGCGGAGTGATATGAGGAGACAATGGGCTGAGGGTCGAATTTCCCAAATATAAACTCGTCAAAATTCTCAGACCGCTATAATTCGACGGAGCACTCGATGGAACATCAAACATCCAATGTTTTGCCATTCTTCTCGCCGATATTCTAGGAAGGTTGACGGCTCACCTTAGATAATCGAGGCCCAGAAAAGTATTTTACTGACCATCCTTTGTCCCGCCAAATTCCAATTTTTTCCTTTTTCATCAAAACATACTTTCACAAAGTATTTTACTGACCATCAAAGTACTTCTTGTGAGATGCCACAAGAATGGGAAATTACCATACCCATTGAGAGACAAAATATAGAGAGGAGTAAGGGATTGCAAAGTGGCAAAACACTAGTGGAAAATGAGAGGATGTGTGGAGGGACGTGAGGAGAAAATGGCGTGAGGGGCAAGTGTCCAAAATATAAAGTCGCCAAAATTCTGCAACACCAGAATTGATAGTGCACTAGATGGACTGTCAAACTTTTGATGGTCTATCATTCTTCCCATTGATCTTACAAGAAGGTTGATGGCTCACCTTGTATAATTGATGGTCCGTCAAAGTATTTTACGGACCGTCCTTTATCCCGTCAAATTCCCATTTTTCCCTTTTTCATCAGAACGTACTTTCTTCCATTAGTTTAACTCTCGAACACATCGGTACCTTTGTAAAAAAGCTGTAAATCATTCTTATCCTTCCATAAGGTTGTACCCCTTCCCTGAACTTCAACATCCATTAGTGATACGGCAAAACGTGAAGTTATGGGGTTTAACACATCGAAGAGGCGTTTGAGATACCATTATCCCGAGCCACATGAAAATGGGTATAGGACCAAAACCATTTCCCAATAGAAGAAGAAGAAGGAAAGGAAGTAAAGTACTTCCAGTGAGATGACACAAGAATGAGAAATTACCGTACCCCTTGAGAGACAAAAGATAGAGAGGAGTAAGGCAGTGCAAAGTGTCAAATTACGAGTGGAAAAGTAGAGGATGTGCGGAGTGATGTGAGGAGACAATGGGTCGAGGGTCGAATTTCCCAAATATAAACTCGCCAAAATTCTCAGACCGCTATAATTCGACGGAGCACTCGATGGAACATCAAACATCCAATGTTCTGCCATTCTTCTCGCCGATATTCTAGGAAGTTTGATGGCTCACCTTGGATATTTGATGGTCCGTCAAAGTATTTTACGGACCATCCTTTATCCCGACAAATTCCCAGTTTTTTCCTTTTTCGTCAAAACATACTTTCGTCAAAGTATTTTACGGACCATCAAAGTACTTCTTGTGAGATGCCACAAGAATGGGAAATTACCATCCCCATTGAGAGACAAAAGATAGAGAGGAGTAAGGTATTGCAAAGTGGCAAATCACTAGTGGAAAAATGAGAGGGTGTGTGGAGTGACGTTAGGACAAAATGGGGTGAGGGTCAAATTTCCAAAATATAGTCGTCAAAATTCTGCAACACCGTAATTCAATAGTGCACTAGACGGACTGTCAAACTTTTGATCGTCTATCATTCTTCCCATTGATCTTACAAGAAGGTTGATGGCTCACCTTGGATAATTGATGGTCCGTCAAAGTATTTTACGGACCATCCTTTATCCCATCAAATTCCTAGTTTTTTCCTTTTTCATCAGAAAATACTTTCTTCAATTAGTTTAACTCTCGAACACATCGGTACATTTGTAAAAAAGCTATAAATCTTTGTTATCCTTCCGTAAGGTCGTACCCCTTCCCTGGACTTCAACATCCATTAGTGATATGGCAAAACGTGAAGTTATGGGGTGTAACGCATTGAAGAGGCGTTTGAGATACCATTATCCCGAGCCACATGAAAATGGGTATAGGACCAAAACCATTTTCCAATAGAAGAAGACGAAGGAAAGGAAGTAAAGTACTTCATGTGAGATGGCACAAGAAGGAGAAATTACCGTACCCCTTGAGAGACAAAAGATTGAGAGGAGCAAGGCAGTGCAAAGTCTCAAATTACGAGTGGAAAAAGTAGAGGATGTGCGGAGTGATGTGAGGAGACAATGGGTTGAGGGTCGAATTTCCCAAATATAAACTCGTCAAAATTCTCAGATCGCTATAATTCGACGGAGCACTCGATGGAACATCAAACATCCAATGTTCTGTCATTGTTCTCGTCGATATTCTAGGAAGGTTGACGGCTCACCTTAGATAACTGAGGCTCCGTAAAAGTATTTTACGGACCATCCTTTGTCCCGTCAAATTCCCAATTTTCTCCTTTTTCGTCAAAATATACTTTCGTCAAAGTATTTTACGGACCATCAAAGTACTTCTTGTGAGATGCCATAAGAATGGGAAATTACCATACCCATTGAGAGACAAAAGATAGAGAGGAGTAAGAGATTGCAAAGTGGCAAATCACTAGTGGAAAAATGAGAGGATGTGTGGAGTGACGTGAGGAGAAAATGGGGTGAAGGTCAAATTTCCAAAATATAGTCGTTAAAATTCTGCAACACAGTAATTCGATAGTGCACTCGACGGACAGTCAAACTTTTGATCGTCTATCATTCTTCCCATTGATCTTACAAGAAGGTTGAAGGCTCACCTTGGATAATTGATGGTCCGTCAAAGTATTTTACGGACCGTCCTTTATCCCGTCAAATTCCTAGTTTTTCCCTTTTTCATCAGAACGTACTTTCTTCAATTAGTTTAACTCTCGAACGCATCGGTACCTTTGTAAAAAAGCTGTAAATCTTTCTTATCCTTCTGTAAGATCATACCCCTTCCCTGGACTTCAACATCCATTAATGATACGGCAAAACGTGAAGTTATGGGGTGTAACACATTGAAGATGTGTTTGAGATACCATTATCCCGAGCCACATGAAAATGGGTATAGGACCAAAACCATTTCCCAATAGAAGAAGACGAAGGAAAGGAAGTAAAGTACTTCCTGTGAGATGTCACAAGAAGGAGAAATTATCGTACCCCTTGAGAGACAAAAGATAGAGAAGAGTAAGGCAGTGCAAAGTGTTAAATTACGAGTGGAAAAAGTAGAGGATGTGCGGAGTGATGTGAGGAGACAATGGGTTGAGGGTCGAATTTCCCAAATATAAACTCGTCAAAATTCTGCACTGCTATAATTCGACGGAGCACTCGATGGAACATCAAACATCCAATGTTCTGTCATTGTTCTCGTCGATATTCTAGGAAGGTTGACGGCTCACCTTAGATAACTGAGGCTCCGTAAAAGTATTTTATGGACCATCCTTTGTCCCGTCAAATTCCCAATTTTCTCATTTTTCGTCAAAATATACTTTCGTCAAAGTATTTTACGGACCATCAAAGTACTTCTTGTGAGATGCCATAAGAATGGGAAATTACCATACCCATTGAGAGACAAAAGATAGAGAGGAGTAAGAGATTGCAAAGTGGCAAATCACTAGTGGAAAAATGAGAGGATGTGTGGAGTGACGTGAGGAGAAAATGGGGTGAATGTCAAATTTCCAAAATATAGTCGTTAAAATTCTGCAACACAGTAATTCGATAGTGCACTCGATGGTCTGTCAAACTTTTGGTGGTCTATCATTCTTCCCATTGATCTTACAAGAAGGTAGATGGCTCACCTTGGATAATTTATGGTCCGTCAAAGTATTTTACGGACCGTCCTTTATCCCGACAAATTCCCAGTTTTCTCTTTTTCATCAGAAGGTACTTTCTTCAATTAGTTTAACTCTCGAACACATCGGTACCTTTGTAAAAAAGCTGTAAATATTTATTATCCTTCCGTAAGGTCGTACCCCTTCCCTGGACTTCAACATCCATTAGTGATACGGCAAAAAGTGAAGTTATGGGGTTTAACACATTGAAGAGGCATTTGAGAAACCATTATCCCGAGCCACATGAAAATGGGTATAGGACCAAAACCATTTCCCAATAGAAGAAGACGAAGGAAAGGAAGTAAAGTACTTCATGTGAGATGTCACAAGAAGGAGAAATTATCGTACCCCTTGAGAGACAAAAGATAGAGAAGAGTAAGGCAGTGCAAAGTGTTAAATTACGAGTGGAAAAAGTAGAGGATGTGCGGAGTGATGTGAGGAGACAATGGGTTGAGGGTCGAATTTCCCAAATATAAACTCGTCAAAATTCTGAACTGCTATAATTTGACGGAGCACTCGATGGAACATCAAACATCCAATGTTCTGTCATTGTTCTCGTCGATATTCTAGGAAGGTTGACGGCTCACCTTAGATAACTGAGGCTCCGTAAAAGTATTTTACGGACCATCCTTTGTCCCGTCAAATTCCCAATTTTTTCCTTTTTCGTCAAAACATACTTTCAAAAAGTATTTTACGGACCATCAAAGTACTTCTTGTGAGATGCCACAAGAATGGGAAATTACCATACCCATTGAGAGACAAAATATAGAGAGGAGTAAGGGATTGCAAAGTGGCAAATCACTAGTGGAAAAATGAGAGGATGTGTGGAGTGACGTGAGGAGAAAATGGGGTGAGGGTCAAATTTCCAAAATATAAAGTCGTCAAAATTCTGCAATATCGTAATTCGATAGTGCACTCGACGGACTATCAAACTTTTGATGGTCTATCATTCTTCCCATTGATCTCACAATAAGGTTGATGGCTCACCTTGGATATTTGATGGTCCGTCAAAGTATTTTACGGACCGTCCTTTATCCTGACAAATTCCCAGTTTTTCTCTTTTTCATCAGAACGTACTTTCTTCAATTAGTTTAACTCTCGAACACATCGGTACCTTTGTAAAAAAGCTGTAAATCTTTCTTATCCTTCCATAAGGTCGTACCCCTTCCCTGGACTTCAACATCCATTAGTGATACGGCAAAACGTGAAGTTATGGGGTTTAACACATTGAAGAGGCGTTTGAGATACCATTATCCCGAGCCACATGAAAATGGGTATAGGACCAAAACCATTTCCCAATAGAAGAAGACGAAGGAAAGGAAGTAAAGTACTTCCAGTGAGATGACACAAGAATGAGAAATTACCGTACCCCTTGAGAGACAAAAGATAGAGAGGAGTAAGGCAGTGCAAAGTGTCAAATTACGAGTGGAAAAGTAGAGGATGTGCGGAGTGATGTGAGGAGACAATGGAATTAGGGTCAAATTTCCAAAATATAAATTCGTCAAAATTCTGCACTGCTATAATTCGACGGAGCACTCGATGGAAGATCAAACATCTAACGGTTTGTCATTCTTCTCGTCGATATTCTAGGAAGGTTGACGGCTCACCTTAGATAACTGAGGCTCCGTAAAAGTATTTTACGGACCATCCTTTGTCCCGTCAAATTCCCAATTTTTTCCTTTTTCGTCAAAACATACTTTCGTCAATGTATTTTACAGACCATCAAAGTACTTCTTGTGAGATGCCACAAGAATGGGAAATTACCATACCCATAGAGAGACAAACGATAGAGAGGAGTAAGGGATTGCAAAGTGGCAAATCACTAGTGGGAAAATGAGAGGATGTGTGGAGTGACGTGAGGAGAAAATGGGGTGAGGGTCAAATTTCCAAAATATAGTCGTCAAAATTCTGCAACACAGTAATTCGATAGTGCACTCGACGGACTGTCAATCTTTTGATCGTCTATCATTCTTCCCATTGATCTTACAAGAAGGTTGATGGCTCACCTTGGATAATTGATGGTCCGTCAAAGTATTTTACGGACCGTCCTTTATCCCGTCAAATTCCTAGTTTTTCCTTTTTTCATCAGAACGTACTTTCTTCAATTAGTTTAACTCTCGAACGCATCGGTACCTTTGTAAAAAAGCTATAAATCTTTCTTATCCTTCCGTAAGGTCATACCCCTTCCCTGGACTTCAACATCCATTAATGATACGGCAAAACGTGAAGTTATGGGGTGTAACACATTGAAGAGGCATTTGAGATACCATTATCCCGAGCCACATGAAAATGGGTATAGGACCAAAACCATTTCCCAATAGAAGAAGACGAAGGAAAGGAAGTAAAGTACTTCCTGTGAGATGTCACAAGAAGGAGAAATTATCGTACCCCTTGAGAGACAAAAGATAGAGAAGAGTAAGGCAGTGCAAAGTGTTAAATTACGAGTGGAAAAAGTAGAGGATGTGCGGAGTGATGTGAGGAGACAATGGGTTGAGGGTCGAATTTACCAAATATAAACTCATCAAAATTCTGCACTGCTATAATTCGACGGAGCACTTGATGGAACATCAAACATCCAATGTTCTGTCATTCTTCTCGTCGATATTCTAGGAAGGTTGACGGCTCACCTTAGATAACTGAGGCTCCGTAAAAATATTTTACGGACCATCCTTTGTCCCGTCAAATTCCCAATTTTTTCCTTTTTCGTCAAAACATACTTTCGTCAAAGTATTTTACGGACCATCAAAGTACTTCTTGTGAGATGCCACAAGAATGGGAAATTACCATACCCATTGAGAGACAAAAGATAGAGAGGAGTAAGAGATTGCAAACTGGCAAATCACTAGTGGAAAAATGAGAGGATGTGTGGAGTGACGTTAGGAGAAAATGGGGTGAGGGTCAAATTTCCAAAATATAGTCGTCAAAATTCTGCAACACCGTAATTCGATAGTGCACTCGACGGACTGTCAAACTTTTGATCGTCTATCATTCTTCCCATTGATCTTACAAGAAGGTTGATGGCTCACCTTGGATAATTGATGGTCCGTCAAAGTATTTTACGGACCATCCTTTATCCCGTCAAATTCCTAGTTTTTCCCTTTTTCATCAGAACATACTTTCTTCAATTAGTTTAACTCTCGAACACATCGGTACCTTTGTAAAAAAGCTATAAATCTTTCTTATCCTTCCGTAAGGTCGTACCCCTTCCCGGGACTTCAACATCCATTAGTGATATGGCAAAACGTGAAGTTATGGGGTGTAACACATTGAAGAGGCGTTTGAGATACCATTATCCCGAGCCACATGAAAATGGGTATAGGACCAAAACCATTTCCCAATAGAAGACGACGAAGGAAGGGAAGTAAAGTACTTCCTGTGAGATGGCACAAGAAGGAAAATTACCGTACCCCTTGAGAGACAAAAGATAGAGAGGAGTAAGGCAGTGCAAAGTGTCAAATTACGAGTGGAAAAAGTAGAGGATGTGCGGAGTGATGTGAGGAGACAATGGGTTGAGGGTCGAATTTCCCAAATATAAACTCGTCAAAATTCTGCACTGCTATAATTCGATGGAGCACTCGATGGAACATCAAACATCCAATGTTCTGTCATTCTTCTAGGAAGGTTGACGTCTCACCTTAGATAACTGAGGCTCCGTAAAAGTATTTTACGGACCATCCTTTGTCCCATCAAATTCCTAATGTTTTCCTTTTTCGTCAAAACATACTTTCGTCAAAGTATTTTACGGACCATCAAAGTACTTCTTGTGAGATGCCACGAGAATGGGAAATTACCATACCCATTGAGAGACAAAAGATAGAGAGGATTAAGAGATTGCAAACTGGCAAATCACTAGTGGAAAAATGAGAGGATGTGTGGAGTGACGTTAGGAGAAAATGGGGGAGGGTCAAATTTCCAAAATATAGTCATCAAAATCCTGCAACACCGTAATTCGATAGAGCACTCGACGGACTGTCAAACTTTTGATCGTCTATCATTCTTCCCATTGATCTTACAAAAAAGTTGATGGCTCACCTTGGATAATTAATGGTCCATCAAAGTATTTTACGGACCGTCCTTTATCCCGTCAAATTCCTAGTTTTTCCCTTTTTCATCAGAATGTACTTTCTTCAATTAGTTTAACTCTCGAACACATCGGTACCTTTGTAAAAAAGCTGTAAATCTTTCTTATCCTTCCGTAAGGTCGTACCCCTTCCCTGGACTTCAACATCCATTAGTGATACGGCAAAACGTGAAGTTATGGGGTGTAACACATTGAAGAGGCGTTTGAGATACCATTATCCCGAGCCACATGAAAATGGGTATAGGACCAAAACCATTTCCCAATAGAAGACGACGAAGGAAAGGAAGTAAAGTACTTCCTGTGAGATGGCACAAGAAGGAGAAATTACCGTACCCCTTGAGAGACAAAAGATAGAGAGGAGTAAGGCAGTGCAAAGTGTCAAATTACGAGTGGAAAAAGTAGAGGATGTGCGGAGTGATGTGAGGAGACAATGGGTTGAGGGTCGAATTTCCCAAATATAAACTCGTCAAAATTCTGTACTGCTATAATTTGACGGAGCACTCAATGGAACATCAAACATCCAATGTTCTGTCATTCTTCTCGTCGATATTCTAGGAAGGTTGACGGCTCACCTTAGATAACTGAGGCTTCATAAAAATATTTTACGGACCATCCTTTGTCCCATCAAATTCCCAATTTTTTTCTTTTCGTTAAAATATACTTTCGTCAAAGTATTTTACGGACCATCAAAGTACTTCTTGTGAGATGCTGCAAGAATGGGAAATTACCATACCCATTGAGAGACAAAAGATAGAGAGGAGTAAGGGATTGCAAAGTGGAAAATCGCTAGTGGAAAAATGAGAGGATGTGTGGAATGACGTGGAGAAAATGGGGTGACGGTCAAATTTCCAAAATATAAAGTCGTCAAAATTCTGCAATATTTTAATTCGATAGTGCACTCGAGGGACTATCAAACTTTTGATGGTCTATCATTCTTTCCATTGATATTACAAGAAGGTTGATGGCTCACCTTGGATAATTGATGGTCCGTCAAAGTATTTTACGGACCGTCCTTTATCCCGTCAAATTCCCATTTTTCCCTTTTTCATCAGAACGTACTTTCTTCAATTAGTTTAACTCTCGAACACATCGGTACCTTTGTAAAAAAGCTGTAAATCTTTCTCATCATTCCATAAGGTCGTACCCCTTCTCTGGACGTCAATAACCATTAGTGAAAAGGCAAAACGTAAAGTTATGGGGTTTAACACATTGAAGAGGCGTTTGAGATACCATTATCCCGAGCCACATGAAAATGGGTATAGGACCAAAACCATTTCCCAATAGAAGAAGACGAAGGAAAGGAAGTAAAGTACTTCCAGTGAGATGACACAAGAATGAGAAATTACCGTACCCCTTGAGAGACAGAAGATAGAGAGGACTAAGGCAGTGCAAAGTGTCAAATTACGAGTGGAAAAAGTAGAGGATGTGCGGAGTGATGTGAGGAGACAATGGGTTGAGGGTCGAATTTACCAAATATAAACTCATCAAAATTCTGCACTGCTATAATTCGACGGAGCACTTGATGGAACATCAAACATCCAATGTTCTGTCATTCTTCTCGTCGATATTCTAGGAAGGTTGACGGCTCACCTTAGATAACTGAGGCTCCGTAAAAGTATTTTACGGACCATCCTTTCTCCCGTCAAATTCCAATTTTTTTTCTTTTTCGTCAAAATATACTTTCGTCAAAGTATTTTACGGACCATCAAAGTACTTCTTGTGAGATGCCACAAGAATGGGAAATTACCATACCCATTGAGAGACAAAAGATAGAGAGGAGTTAGGGGTTGCAAAGTGGAAAATCACTAGTGGAAAAATAAGAGGATGTGTGGAGTGGCGTGAGGAGAAAATGGGGTGAAGGTCAAATTTCCAAAATATAGTCGTCAAAATTCTGCAACACCGTAATTCGATAGTGCACTCGACGGACTGTCAAACTTTTGATCATCTATCATTCTTCCCATTGATCTTACAAGAAGGTTAATGGCTCAGCTGGGATAATTGATGGTCCGTCAAAGTATTTTACGGACCGTCCTTTATCCCGTCAAATTCCTAGTTTTTCCTTTTTTCATCAGAACGTACTTTCTTCAATTAGTTTAACTCTCGAACGCATCGGTACCTTTGTAAAAAAGCTATAAATCTTTCTTATCCTTCCGTAAGGTCATACCCCTTCCCTGGACTTCAACATCCATTAATGATACGGCAAAACGTGAAGTTATGGGGTGTAACACATTGAAGAGGCATTTGAGATACCATTATCCCGAGCCAAATGAAAATGGGTATAGGACCAAAACCATTTCCCAATAGAAGAAGACGAAGGAAAGGAAGTAAAGTACTTGCTGTGAGATGTCACAAGAAGGACAAATTACCGTACCCCTTTAGAGACAAAAGATAGAGAGGAGTAAGGCAGTGCAAAGTGTCAAATTACGAGTGGAAAAAGTAGAGGATGTGCGGAGTGATGTGAGGAGACAATGGGTTGAGGGTCGAATTTACCAAATATAAACTCATCAAAATTCTGCACTGCTATAATTCGACGGAGCACTTGATGGAACATCAAACATCCAATGTTCTGTCATTCTTCTCGTCGATATTCTAGGAAGGTTGACGGCTCACCTTAGATAACTGAGGCTTCATAAAAATATTTTACGGACCATCCTTTGTCCCATCAAATTCCCAATTTTTTTCTTTTCGTCAAAGTATTTTACGGACTATCAAAGTACTTCTTGTGAGATGCCACAAGAATGGAAAATTACCATACCCATAGAGAGACAAAAGATAGAGAGGAGTAAGGGATTGCAAAGTGGAAAATCGCTAGTGGAAAAATGAGAAGATGTGTGGAATGACGTGAGGAGAAAATGGGGTGACGGTCAAATTTCCAAAATATGGTCATTAAAATTCTGCAACACAGTAATTCGATAGTGCACTCGACGGACTGTCAAACTTTTGATCGTCTATCATTCTTCCCATTGATCTTACAAGAAGGTTGAAGGCTCACCTTGGATAATTGATGGTCCGTCAAAGTATTTTACGGACCGTCCTTTATCCCGTCAAATTCCTAGTTTTTCCCTTTTTCATCAGAACGAACTTTCTTCAATTAGTTTAACTCTCGAACGCATCGGTATCTTTGTAAAAAAGCTGTAAATCTTTCTTATCGTTCTGTAAGATCATACCCCTTCCTTGGACTTCAACATGCAATAATGATACGGCAAAACGTGAAGTTATGGGGTGTAACACATTGAAGATGTGTTTGAGATACCACTATCCCGAGCCACATGAAAATGGGTATAGGACCAAAACCATTTTCCAATAGAAGAAGACGAAGGAAAGGAGGTAAAGTATTTCCTATGAGATGTCACAAGAAGGAGAAATTACCGTACCCCTTGAGAGACAAAAGATAGAGAAGAGTACGGCAGTGCAAAGTGTCAAATTACGAGTGGAAAAAGTAGAGGATGTGCGGAGTGATATGAGGAGACAATGGGCTGAGGGTCGAATTTCCCAAATATAAACTCGTCAAAATTCTGCACTGCTATAATTCGACGGAGCACTCGATGTAACATCAAACATCCAATGTTCTGTCATTCTTCTCGTCGATATTCTAGGAAGGTTGACGAATCACCTTAGATAACTAAGGCTCCGTAAAAGGATTTTACGGACCATCCTTGGTCCCGTCAAATTCCCAATTTTTTCCTTTTTCTTCAAAACATACTTTCGTCAAAGTATTTTACGGACCATCAAAGTACTTCTTGTGAGATGCCACAAGAATGAGAAATTACCATACCCATTGAGAGACAAAAGATAGAGAGGAGTAAGGGATTGCAAAGTGGAAAATCGCTAGTGGAAAAATGAGAGGATGTGTGGAATGACGTGGAGAAAATGGGGTGACGGTCAAATTTCCAAAATATAAAGTCGTCAAAATTCTGCAATATTTTAATTCGATAGTGCACTCGAGGGACTATCAAACTTTTGATGGTCTATCATTCTTTCCATTGATATTACAAGAAGGTTGATGGCTCACCTTGGATAATTGATGGTCCGTCAAAGTATTTTACGGACCGTCCTTAATCCCGTCAAATTCCCAGTCTTTCCCTTTATCATCAGAACGTACTTTCTTCAATTAGTTTAACTCTCGAACACATCGGTACCTTTGTAAAAAAACTGTAAATCTTTCTTATCCTTCCGTAAGGTCATACCCCTTCCCTGGACTTCAACATCAATTAGTGATTCGGCAAAACGTGAAGTTATGGTGTGTAACACATTGAAGAGTTGTTTGAGATACCATTATCCCGAGCCACATGAAAATGGGTATAGGACCAAAACCATTTCCCAATAGAAGAAGACGAAGGAAAGGAAGTAAAGTACTTCCTGTGAGATGACACAAGAAGGAGAAATTACCATACCCCTTGAGAGACAAAAGATAGAGAGGAGAAAGGCAGTGCAAAGTGTAAAATTACGAGTGGAAAAAGTAGAGGATGTGCGGAGTGATGTGAGGAGACAATGGGTTGAGAGTCGAATTTCCCAAATATAAACTCATCAAAATTCTGCACTGCTATAATTCGACGGAGCACTCAATGGAACATCAAACATCCAATGTTCTGTCATTCTTCTCGTCGATATTCTAGAAAGGTTGACGGCTCACCTTAGATAACTGAGGCTCCGTAAAAGTATTTTACGGACCATCCTTTCTCCCGTCAAATTCCAATTTTTTTTCTTTTTCGTCAAAACATACTTTCGTCAAAGTATTTTACGGACCATCAAAGTACTTCTTGTGAGATGCCACAAGAATGGGAAATTACCATACCCATTGAGAGACAAAAGATAGAGAGGAGTAAGAGATTGCAAACTGGCAAATCACTAGTGGAAAAATGAGAGGATGTGTGGAGTGACGTGAGGAGAAAATGGGGTGAGGGTCAAATTTCCAAAATATAGTCGTCAAAATTCTGCAACACAGTAATTCGATAGTGCACTCTACGGATCACAAACTTTTGGTGGTCTATCATTCTTCCCATTGATCTTACAAGAAGGTTGATAGCTCACCTTGTATAATTGATGGTCCGTCAAAGTATTTTACGGACCGTCCTTTATCCCATCAAATTCCCAGTTTTCCCTTTTTTATCAAAACGTACTTTCTTTAATTAGTTTAAATATCGAACACATCGGTACCTTTGTAAAAAAGCTATAAATCTTTCTTATCCTTCCGTAAGGTCATACCCCTTCCCTGGACTTCAACATCCATTAATGATACGACAAAACGTGAAGTTATGGGGTGTAACACATTGAAGAGGCGTTTGAGATACCATTATCCCGAGCCAAATGAAAATGGGTATAGGACCAAAACCATTTCCCAATAGAAGAAGACGAAGGAAAGGAAGTAAAGTACTTGCTGTGAGATGTCACAAGAAGGACAAATTTCCGTACCCCTTTAGAGACAAAAGATAGAGAGGAGTAAGGCAGGGCAAAGTGTCAAATTACGAGTGGAAAAAGTAGAGGATGTGCGGAGTGATATGAGGAGACAATGGGTTGAGAGTCGAATTTCCCAAATATAAACTCATCAAAATTCTGCACTGCTATAATTCGACGGAGCAGTCGATGGAACATCAAACATCTAATGTTCTGTCATTGTTCTCGTCGATATTCTAGGAAGGTTGACGGCTCACCTTAGATAACTGAGGCTCCGTAAAAGTATTTTACGGACCATCCTTTGTCCCGTCAAATTCCCAATTTTTTCCTTTTTCGTCAAAACATACTTTCGTCAATGTATTTTACAGACCATCAAAGTACTTCTTGTGAGATGCCACAAGAATGGAAAATTACCATACCCATAGAGAGACAAAAGATAGAGAGGAGTAAGGGATTGCAAAGTGGAAAATCGCTAGTGGAAAAATGAGAAGATGTGTGGAATGACGTGAGGAGAAAATGGGGTGACGGTCAAATTTCCAAAATATAAAGTCGTCAAAATTCTGCAATATTTTAATTCGATAGTGCACTCGAGGGACTATCAAACTTTTGATGGTCTATCATTCTTTCCATTGATATTACAAGAAGGTTGATGGCTCACCTTGGATAATTGATGGTCCGTCAAAGTATTTTACGGACCGTCCTTTATCCCGTCAAATTCCCAGTTTTCCCTTTTTTATCAGAACGTACTTTCTTTAATTAGTTTAAATCTCGAACACATCGGTACCTTTGTAAAAAAGCTGTAAATCTTTCTTATCCTCCCGTAAGGTCGTACCCCTTCCCTGGACTTCAACATCCATAAATGATACAGCAAAACGTGAAGTTATGGGGTCTAACACATTGATCAGGTGTTTGAGATACCATTATCCCGAGCCACAAAAAAATAGGTATAGGACCAAAACCATTTCACAATCGAAAAAGCCGAAGGAAAGGAAGTAATGTACTTCATGTGAGATGACACAAGAAGGACAAATTACCATACCCTTTGAGAGACAAAAGATAGAGAGGAGTAAGGCAGTGCAAAGTGTCAAATTATGAGTGGAAAAAGTAGAGGATGTGCGGAGTGATATGAGGAGACAATGGGCTGAGGGTCGAATTTCCCAAATATAAACTCGTCAAAATTCTGCACTGCTATAATTCGACGGAGCACTCGATGTAACATCAAACATCCAATGTTCTGTCATTCTTCTCGTCGATATTCTAGGAAGGTTGACGAATCACCTTAGATAACTAAGGCTCCGTAAAAGGATTTTACGGACCATCCTTGGTCCCGTCAAATTCCCAATTTTTTCCTTTTTCTTCAAAACATACTTTCGTCAAAGTATTTTACGGACCATCAAAGTACTTCTTGTGAGATGCCACAAGAATGGGAAATTACCATACCCATTGAGAGACAAAAGATAGAGAGGAGTAAGAGATTGCAAACTGGCAAATCACTAGTGGAAAAATGAGAGGATGTGTGGAGTGACGTGAGGAGAAAATGGGGTGAGGGTCAAATTTCCAAAATATAGTCGTCAAAATTCTGCAACACAGTAATTCGATAGTGCACTCGACGGACTGTCAATCTTTTGATCGTCTATCATTCTTCCCATTGATCTTACAAGAAGGTTGATGGCTCACCTTGGATAATTGATGGTCCGTCAAAGTATTTTACGGACCGTCCTTTATCCCGTCAAATTCCTAGTTTTTCCTATTTTCATCAGAACGTACTTTCTTCAATTAGTTTAACTCTCGAACGCATCGGTACCTTTGTAAAAAAGCTATAAATCTTTCTTATCCTTCCGTAAGGTCATACCCCTTCCCTGGACTTCAACATCCATTAATGATACGGCAAAACGTGAAGTTATGGGGTGTAACACATTGAAGAGGCATTTGAAATACCATTATCCCGAGCCAAATGAAAATGGGTATAGGACCAAAACCATTTCCCAATAGAAGAAGACGAAGGAAAGGAAGTAAAGTACTTGCTGTGAGATGTCACAAGAAGGACAAATTTCCGTACCCCTTTAGAGACAAAAGATAGAGAGGAGTAAGGCAGGGCAAAGTGTCAAATTACGAGTGGAAAAAGTAGAGGATGTGCGGAGTGATATGAGGAGACAATGGGTTGAGAGTCGAATTTCCCAAATATAAACTCATCAAAATTCTGCACTGCTATAATTCGACGGAGTAGTCGATGGAACATCAAACATCTAATGTTCTGTCATTGTTCTCGTCGATATTCTAGGAAGGTTGACGGCTCACCTTAGATAACTGAGGCTCCGTAAAAGTATTTTACGGACCATCCTTTGTCCCGTCAAATTCCCAATTTTTTCCTTTTTCGTCAAAACATACTTTCGTCAAAGTATTTTACGGACCATCAAAGTACTTCTTGTGAGATGCCACAAGAATGGGAAATTACCATACCCATTGAGAGACAAAAGATAGAGAGGAGTAAGGGATTGCAAAGTGGAAAATCGCTAGTGGAAAAATGAGAGGATGTGTGGAATGACGTGAGGAGAAAATGGGGTGACGGTCAAATTTCCAAAATATAAAGTCGTCAAAATTCTGCAATATTTTAATTCGATAGTGCACTCGAGGGACTATCAAACTTTTGATGGTCTATCATTCTTCCCATTGATATTACAAGAAGGTTGATGGCTCACCTTGGATAATTGATGGTCCGTCAAAGTATTTTACGGACCGTCCTTAATCCCGTCAAATTCCCAGTTTTTCCCTTTATCATCAGAACGTACTTTCTTCAATTAGTTTAACTCTCGAACACATCGGTACCTTTGTAAAAAAACTGTAAATCTTTCTTATCCTTCCGTAAGGTCGTACCCCTTTTCTGGACTTCAACATCTATTAGTGATTCGGCAAAACGTGAAGTTATGGTGTGTAACACATTGAAGAGGTGTTTGAGATACCATTATCCCGAGCCACATGAAAATGGGTATAGGACCAAAACCATTTCCCAATAGAAGAAGACGAAGGAAAGGAAGTAAAGTACTTCCTGTGAGATGACACAAGAAGGAGAAATTACCGTACCCCTTGAGAGACAAAAGATAGAGAAGAGTAAGGCAGTGCAAAGTGTTAAATTACGAGTGGAAAAAGTAGAGGATGTGCGGAGTGATGTGAGGAGACAATGGGTTGAGGGTCGAATTTCCCAAATATAAACTCGTCAAAATTCTGAACTGCTATAATTCGACGGAGCACTCGATGGAACATCAAACATCCAATGTTCTGTCATTGTTCTCGTCGATATTCTAGGAAGGTTGACGGCTCACCTTAGATAACTGAGGCTCCGTAAAAGTATTTTACGGACCATCCTTTGTCCCGTCAAATTCCCAATTTTCTCCTTTTTCGTCAAAATATACTTTCGTCAAAGTATTTTACGGACCATCAAAGTACTTCTTGTGAGATGCCATAAGAATGGGAAATTACCATACCCATTGAGAGACAAAAGATAGAGAGGAGTAAGAGATTGCAAAGTGGCAAATCACTAGTGGGAAAATGAGAGGATGTGTGGAGTGACGTGAGGAGAAAATGGGGTGAGGGTCAAATTTCCAAAATATAGTCGTCAAAATTCTGCAACACAGTAATTCGATAGTGCACTCGACGGACTGTCAATCTTTTGATCGTCTATCATTCTTCCCATTGATCTTACAAGAAGGTTGATGGCTCACCTTGGATAATTGATGGTCCGTCAAAGTATTTTACGGACCGTCCTTTATCCCGTCAAATTCCTAGTTTTTCCTATTTTCATCAGAACGTACTTTCTTCAATTAGTTTAACTCTCGAACGCATCGGTACCTTTGTAAAAAAGCTATAAATCTTTCTTATCCTTCCGTAAGGTCATACCCCTTCCCTGGACTTCAACATCCATTAATGATACGGCAAAACGTGAAGTTATGGGGTGTAACACATTGAAGAGGCGTTTGAGATACCATTATCCCGAGCCAAATGAAAATGGGTATAGGACCAAAACCATTTCCCAATAGAAGAAGACGAAGGAAAGGAAGTAAAGTACTTGCTGTGAGATGTCACAAGAAGGACAAATTACCGTACCCCTTTAGAGACAAAAGATAGAGAGGAGTAAGGCAGTGCAAAGTGTCAAATTACGAGTGGAAAAAGTAGAGGATGTGCGGAGTGATGTGAGGAGACAATGGGTTGAGAGTCGAATTTCCCAAATATAAACTCATCAAAATTCTGCACTGCTATAATTCGACGGAGCAGTCGATGGAACATCAAACATCCAATGTTCTACCATTGTTCTCGTCGATATTCTAGGAAGGTTGACGGCTCACCTTAGATAACTGAGGCTCCGTAAAAGTATTTTACGGACCATCCTTTGTCCCGTCAAATTCCCAATTTTTTCCTTTTTCGTCAAAACATACTTTCGTCAATGTATTTTACAGACCATCAAAGTACTTCTTGTGAGATGCCACAAGAATGGGAAATTACCATACCCATAGAGAGACAAAAGATAGAGAGGAGTAAGGGATTGCAAAGTGGAAAATCGCTAGTGGAAAAATGAGAGGATGTGTGGAATGACGTGAGGAGAAAATGGGGTGACGGTCAAATTTCCAAAATATAAAGTCGTCAAAATTCTGCAATATTTTAATTCGATAGTGCACTCGAGGGACTATCAAACTTTTGATGGTCTATCATTCTTCCCATTGATATTACAAGAAGGTTGATGGCTCACCTTGGATAATTGATGGTCCGTCAAAGTATTTTCGGACCGTCCTTAATCCCGTCAAATTCCCAGTTTTTCCCTTTATCATCAGAACGCACTTTCTTCAATTAGTTTAACTCTCGAACACATCGGTACCTTTGTAAAAAAAACTATAAATCTTTCTTATCCTTCCGTAAGGTCGTACCCCTTTTCTGGAGTTCAACATCTATTAGTGATTCGGCAAAACGTGAAGTTATGGTGTGTAACACATTGAAGAGGTGTTTGAGATACCATTATCTCGAGCCACATGAAAATGGGTATAGGACCAAAACCATTTCCCAATAGAAGAAGACGAAGGAAAGGAAGTAAAGTACTTCCTGTGAGATGACACAAGAAGGAGAAATTACCGTACCCCTTGAGAGACAAAAGATAGAGAGGAGAAAGGCAGTGCAAAGTGTAAAATTACGAGTGGAAAAAGTAGAGGATGTGCGGAGTGATGTGAGTTGACAATGGGTTGAGAGTCGAATTTCCCAAATATAAACTCATCAAAATTCTGCACTGCTATAATTCGACGGAGCACTCGATGGAACATCAAACATCCAATGTTCTGTCATTCTTCTCGTCGATATTCTAGGAAGGTTGACGGCTCACCTTAGATAACTGAGGCTCCGTAAAAGTATTTTACGGACCATCCTTTCTCCCGTCAAATTCCAATTTTTTTTCTTTTTCGTCAAAACATACTTTCGTCAAAGTATTTTACGGACCATCAAAGTACTTCTTGTGAGATGCCACAAGAATGGGAAATTACCATACCCATTGAGAGACAAAAGATAGAGAGGAGTAAGAGATTGCAAACTGGCAAATCACTAGTGGAAAAATGAGAGGATGTGTGGAGTGACGTGAGGAGAAAATGGGGTGAGGGTCAAATTTCCAAAATATAGTCGTCAAAATTCTGCAACACAGTAATTCGATAGTGCACTCGACGGACTGTCAAACTTTTGATCGTCTATCATTCTTCCCATTGATATTACAAGAAGGTTGATGGCTCACCTTGGATAATTGATGGTCCGTCAAAGTATTTTACGGACCGTCCTTTATCCCGTCAAATTCCTAGTTTTTCCTTTTTTCATCAGAACGTACTTTCTTCAATTAGTTTAACTCTCGAACGCATCGGTACCTTTGTAAAAAAGCTATAAATCTTTCTTATCCTTCCGTAAGGTCATACCCCTTCCCTGGACTTCAACATCCATTAATGATACGGCAAAACGTGAAGTTATGGGGTGTAACACATTGAAGAGGCATTTGAGATACCATTATCCCGAGCCAAATGAAAATGGGTATAGGACCAAAACCATTTCCCAATAGAAGAAGACGAAGGAAAGGAAGTAAAGTACTTCCTGTGAGATGTCACAAGAAGGAGAAATTATCGTACTCCTTCAGAGAAAAAAGATAGAGAAGAGTAAGGCAGTGCAAAGTGTTAAATTACGAGTGGAAAAAGTAGAGGATGTGCGGAGTGATGTGAGGAGACAATGGGTTGAGGGTCGAATTTCCCAAATATAAACTCGTCAAAATTCTGCACTGCTATAATTCGACGGAGCACTCGATGGAACATCAAACATCCAATGTTCTGTCATTGTTCTCGTCGATATTCTAGGAAGGTTGACGGCTCACCTTAGATAACTGAGGCTCCGTAAAAGTATTTTACGGACCATCCTTTGTCCCGTCAAATTCCCAATTTTTTCCTTTTTCGTCAAAACATACTTTCGTCAATGTATTTTACAGACCATCAAAGTACTTCTTGTGAGATGCCACAAGAATGGGAAATTACCATACCCATAGAGAGACAAAAGATAGAGAGGAGTAAGGGATTGCAAAGTGGAAAATCGCTAGTGGAAAAATGAGAGGATGTGTGGAATGACGTGAGGAGAAAATGGGGTGACGGTCAAATTTCCAAAATATAAAGTCGTCAAAATTCTGCAATATTTTAATTCGATAGTGCACTCGAGGGACTATCAAACTTTTGATGGTCTATCATTCTTCCCATTGATATTACAAGAAGGTTGATGGCTCACCTTGGATAATTGATGGTCCGTCAAAGTATTTTACGGACCGTCCTTAATCCCGTCAAATTCCCAGTTTTTCCCTTTATCATCAGAACGTACTTTCTTCAATTAGTTTAACTCTCGAACACATCGGTACCTTTGTAAAAAAACTGTAAATCTTTCTTATCCTTCCGTAAGGTCGTACCCCTTTTCTGGACTTCAACATCTATTAGTGATTCGGCAAAACGTGAAGTTATGGTGTGTAACACATTGAAGAGGTGTTTGAGATACCATTATCCCGAGCCACATGAAAATGGGTATAGGACCAAAACCATTTCCCAATAGAAGAAGACGAAGGAAAGGAAGTAAAGTACTTCCTGTGAGATGACACAAGAAGGAGAAATTACCGTACCCCTTGAGAGACAAAAGATAGAGAGGAGAAAGGCAGTGCAAAGTGTAAAATTACGAGTGGAAAAAGTAGAGGATGTGCGGAGTGATGTGAGGAGACAATGGGTTGAGAGTCGAATTTCCCAAATATAAACTCATCAAAATTCTGCACTGCTATAATTCGACGGAGCACTCGATGGAACATCAAACATCCAATGTTCTGTCATTCTTCTCGTCGATATTCTAGGAAGGTTGACGGCTCACCTTAGATAACTGAGGCTCCGTAAAAGTATTTTACGGACCATCCTTTCTCCCGTCAAATTCCAATTTTTTTTCTTTTTCGTCAAAACATACTTTCGTCAAAGTATTTTACGGACCATCAAAGTACTTCTTGTGAGATGCCACAAGAATGGGAAATTACCATACCCATTGAGAGACAAAAGATAGAGAGGAGTAAGAGATTGCAAACTGGCAAATCACTAGTGGAAAAATGAGAGGATGTGTGGAGTGACGTGAGGAGAAAATGGGGTGAGGGTCAAATTTCCAAAATATAGTCGTCAAAATTCTGCAACACAGTAATTCGATAGTGCACTCGACGGACTGTCAAACTTTTGATCGTCTATCATTCTTCCCATTGATATTACAAGAAGGTTGATGGCTCACCTTGGATAATTGATGGTCCGTCAAAGTATTTTACGGACCGTCCTTTATCCCGTCAAATTCCCAGTTTTTCCCTTTATCATCAGAACGTACTTTCTTCAATTAGTTTAACTCTCGAACGCATCGGTACCTTTGTAAAAAAGCTATAAATCTTTCTTATCCTTCCGTAAGGTCATACCCCTTCCCTGGACTTCAACATCCATTAATGATACGGCAAAACGTGAAGTTATGGGGTGTAACACATTGAAGAGGCATTTGAGATACCATTATCCCGAGCCAAATGAAAATGGGTATAGGACCAAAACCATTTCCCAATAGAAGAAGACGAAGGAAAGGAAGTAAAGTACTTGCTGTGAGATGTCACAAGAAGGACAAATTACCGTACCCCTTTAGAGACAAAAGATAGAGAGGAGTAAGGCAGTGCAAAGTGTCAAATTACGAGTGGAAAAAGTAGAGGATGTGCGGAGTGATGTGAGGAGACAATGGGTTGAGAGTCGAATTTCCCAAATATAAACTCATCAAAATTCTGCACTGCTATAATTCGACGGAGCAGTCGATGGAACATCAAACATCCAATGTTCTGTCATTGTTCTCGTCGATATTCTAGGAAGGTTGACGGCTCACCTTAGATAACTGAGGCTCCGTAAAAGTATTTTACGGACCATCCTTTGTCCCGTCAAATTCCCAATTTTTTCCTTTTTCGTCAAAACATACTTTCGTCAATGTATTTTACAGACCATCAAAGTACTTCTTGTGAGATGCCACAAGAATGGGAAATTACCATACCCATAGAGAGACAAAAGATAGAGAGGAGTAAGGGATTGCAAAGTGGAAAATCGCTAGTGGAAAAATGAGAGGATGTGTGGAATGACGTGAGGAGAAAATGGGGTGACGGTCAAATTTCCAAAATATAAAGTCGTCAAAATGCTGCAATATTTTAATTCGATAGTGCACTCGAGGGACTATCAAACTTTTGATGGTCTATCATTCTTCCCATTGATATTACAAGAAGGTTGATGGCGCACCTTGGATAATTGATGGTCCGTCAAAGTATTTTACGGACCGTCCTTAATCCCGTCAAATTCCCAGTCTTTCCCTTTATCATCAGAACGTACTTTCTTCAATTAGTTTAACTCTCGAACACATCGGTACCTTTGTAAAAAAACTGTAAATCTTTCTTATCCTTCCGTAAGGTCGTACCCCTTTTCTGGACTTCAACATCTATTAGTGATTCGGCAAAACGTGAAGTTATGGTGTGTAACACATTGAAGAGTTGTTTGAGATACCATTATCCCGAGCCACATGAAAATGGGTATAGGACCAAAACCATTTCCCAATAGAAGAAGACGAAGGAAAGGAAGTAAAGTACTTCCTGTGAGATGACACAAGAAGGAGAAATTACCATACCCCTTGAGAGACAAAAGATAGAGAGGAGAAAGGCAGTGCAAAGTATAAAATTACGAGTGGAAAAAGTAGAGGATGTGCGGAGTGATGTGAGTTGACAATGGGTTTAGAGTCAAATTTCCCAAATATAAACTCATCAAAATTCTGCAATGCTATAATTCGACGGAGCACTCGATGGAACATCAAACATCCAATGTTCTGTCATTCTTCTCGTCGATATTCTAGGAAGGTTGACGGCTCATCTTAGATAACTGAGGCTCCGTAAAAGTATTTTACGGACCATCCTTTCTCCCGTCAAATTCCAATTTTTTTTCTTTTTCGTCAAAACATACTTTCGACAAAGTATTTTACGGACCATCAAAGTACATCTTGTGAGATGCCACAAGAATGGAAAATTACCCTACCCATTGAGAGACAAAAGATAGAGAGGAGTAAGAGATTGCAAACTGGCAAATCACTAGTGGAAAAATGAGAGGATGTGTGGAGTGACGTGAGGAGAAAATGGGGTGAGGGTCAAATTTCCAAAATATAGTCGTCAAAATTCTGCAACACAGTAATTCGATAGTGCACTCGACGGACTGTCAAACTTTTGATCGTCTATCATTCTTCCCATTGATATTACAAGAAGGTTGATGGCTCACCTTGGATAATTGATGGTCCGTCAAAGTATTTTACGGACCGTCCTTTATCCCGTCAAATTCCTAGTTTTTCCTTTTTTCATCAGAACGTACTTTCTTCAATTAGTTTAACTCTCGAACGCATCGGTACCTTTGTAAAAAAGCTATAAATCTTTCTTATCCTTCCGTAAGGTCATACCCCTTCCCTGGACTTCAACATCCATTAATGATACGGCAAAACGTGAAGTTATGGGGTGTAACACATTGAAGAGGCATTTGAGATACCATTATCCCGAGCCAAATGAAAATGGGTATAGGACCAAAACCATTTCCCAATAGAAGAAGACGAAGGAAAGGAAGTAAAGTACTTGCTGTGAGATGTCACAAGAAGGACAAATTACCGTACCCCTTTAGAGACAAAAGATAGAGAGGAGTAAGGCAGTGCAAAGTGTCAAATTACGAGTGGAAAAAGTAGAGGATGTGCGGAGTGATGTGAGGAGACAATGGGTTAAGAGTCGAATTTCCCAAATATAAACTCATCAAAATTCTGCTCTGCTATAATTCGACGGAGCACTCGATGGAACATCAAACATCCAATGTTCTGTCATTGTTCTCGTCGATATTCTAGGAAGGTTGACGGCTCACCTTAGATAACTGAGGCTCCGTAAAAGTATTTTACGGACCATCCTTTGTCCCGTCAAATTCCCAATTTTTTCCTTTTTCGTCAAAACATACTTTCGTCAATGTATTTTACAGACCATCAAAGTACTTCTTGTGAGATGCCACAAGAATGGGAAATTACCATACCCATAGAGAGACAAAAGATAGAGAGGAGTAAGGGATTGCAAAGTGGAAAATCGCTAGTGGAAAAATGAGAGGATGTGTGGAATGACGTGAGGAGAAAATGGGGTGACGGTCAAATTTCCAAAATATAAAGTCGTCAAAATTCTGCAATATTTTAATTCGATAGTGCACTCGAGGGACTATCAAACTTTTGATGGTCTATCATTCTTCCCATTGATATTAGAAGAAGGTTGATGGCTCACCTTGGATAATTGATGGTCCATCAAAGTATTTTACGGACCGTCCTTAATCCCGTCAAATTCCCAGTTTTTTTCCCTTTATCATCAGAACGTACTTTCTTCAATTAGTTTAACTCTCGAACACATCGGTACCTTTGTAAAAAAAACTATAAATCTTTCTTATCCTTCCGTAAGGTCGTACCCCTTTTCTGGAGTTCAACATCTATTAGTGATTCGGCAAAACGTGAAGTTATGGTGTGTAACACATTGAAGAGGTGTTTGAGATACCATTATCTCGAGCCACATGAAAATGGGTATAGGACCAAAACCATTTCCCAATAGAAGAAGACGAAGGAAAGGAAGTAAAGTACTTCCTGTGAGATGACACAAGAAGGAGAAATTACCGTACCCCTTGAGAGACAAAAGATAGAGAGGAGAAAGACAGTGCAAAGTGTAAAATTACGAGTGGAAAAAGTAGAGGATGTGCGGAGTGATGTGAGGAGACAATGGGTTGAGAGTCGAATTTCCCAAATATAAACTCATCAAAATTCTGCACTGCTATAATTCGACGGAGCACTCGATGGAACATCAAACATCCAATGTTCTGTCATTCTTCTCGTCGATATTCTAGGAAGGTTGACGGCTCACCTTAGATAACTGAGGCTCCGTAAAAGTATTTTACGGACCATCCTTTCTCCCGTCAAATTCCAATTTTTTTTCTTTTTCGTCAAAACATACTTTCGACAAAGTATTTTACGGACCATCAAAGTACATCTTGTGAGATGCCACAAGAATGGAAAATTACCCTACCCATTGAGAGACAAAAGATAGAGAGGAGTAAGAGATTGCAAACTGGCAAATCACTAGTGGAAAAATGAGAGGATGTGTGGAGTGACGTGAGGAGAAAATGGGGTGAGGGTCAAATTTCCAAAATATAGTCGTCAAAATTCTGCAACACAAGAATTCGATAGTGCACTCGACGGATCACAAACTTTTGATCGGCTATCATTCTTCCCATTGATATTACAAGAAGGTTGATGGCTCACCTTGGCTAATTGATGGTCCGTCAAAGTGTTTTACGGACCGTCCTTTATCCCGTCAAATTCCTAGTTTTTCCTTTTTCATCGTAACGCACTTTCTTCAATTAGTTTAACTCCAACGCATCGGTACCTTTGTAAAAAGCTATAAATCTTTCTTATCCTTCCGTAAGGTCATACCCCTTCCTGGACTTCAACATCCATTAATGATACGGCAAAACGTGAAGTTATGGGGTGTAACACATTGAAGAGGCATTTGAGATACCATTATCCCGAGCCAAATGAAAATGGGTATAGGACCAAAACCATTTCCCAATAGAAGAAGACGATGGAAAGGAAGTAAAGTACTTGCTGTGAGATGTCACAAGAAGGACAAATTACCGTACCCCTTTAGAGACAAAAGATAGAGAGGAGTAAGGAGGTCCAAAGTGTCAAATTACGAGTGGAAAAAGTAGAGGATGTGCGGAGTGATGTGAGGAGACAATGGGTTAAGAGTCGAATTTCCCAAATATAAACTCGTCAAAATTCTGCACTTCTATAATTCGACGGAGCACTCGATAGAACATCAAACATCCAATGTTCTGTCATTCTTCTCGTCGATATTCTAGAAAGGTTCACGGCTCATCTTATATAACTGAGGCTACGTAAAAGTATTTTACGGACCATCCTTTGTCCCATCAAATTCCCAATTTCCTTTTTCGTCAAAACATACTTTCGTCAAAGTATTTTACAAACCATCAAAGTACTTCTTGTGAGATGCCACAAGAATGGGAAAATACCATACCCATTGAGGGACAAAAGATAGAGAGGAGTAAGGGATTGCAAAGTGGCAAATCAGTAGTTGAAAAATAATAGGATGTGTGGAGTGACGTGAGGAGAAAATGGGGTGACGGTCAAATTTCCAAAATATAAAGTCGTCAAAATTCTGCAATATTTTAATTCGATAGTGCACTCGAGGGACTATCAAACTTTTGATGGTCTATCATTCTTCCCATTGATATTAGAAGAAGGTTGATGGCTCACCTTGGATAATTGATGGTCCATCAAAGTATTTTACGAACCATCCTTAATCCCGTCAAATTCCCAGTTTTTTTCCCTTTATCATCAGAACGTACTTTCTTCAATTAGTTTAACTCTCGAACACATCGGTACCTTTGTAAAAAAACTGTAAATCTTTCTTATCCTTCTGTAAGGTCGTACCCCTTTTCTGGACTTCAACATCTATTAGTGATTCGGCAAAATGTGAAGTTATGATGTGTAACACATTGAAGAGGTGTTTGATATACCATTATCCCGAGCCACATGAAAATGGGTATAGGACCAAAACCATTTTCCAATAGAAGAAGACGAAGGAAAGGAAGTAAAGTACTTCCTGTGAGATGACACAAGAAGGAGAAATTACCGTACCCCTTTAGAGACAAAAGATAGAGAGGAGAAAGGCAGTGCAAAGTGTAAAATTACGAGTGGAAAAAGTAGAGGATGTGCGGAGTGATGTGAGGAGACAATGGGTTGAGAGTCGAATTTCCCAAATATAAACTCATCAAAATTCTGCACTGCTATAATTCGACGGAGCACTCGATGGAACATCAAACATCCAATGTTCTGTCATTCTTCTCGTCGATATTCTAGGAAGGTTGACGGCTCACCTTAGATAACTGAGGCTCCGTAAAAGTATTTTACGGACCATCCTTTCTCCCGTCAAATTCCAATTTTTTTTCTTTTTCATCAAAATATACTTTCGTCAAAGTATTTTACGGACCATCAAAGTACTTCTTGTGAGATGCCACAAGAATGGGAAATTACCATACCCATTGAGAGACAAAAGATAGAGAGGAGTAAGAGATTGCAAACTGGCAAATCACTAGTGGAAAAATGAGAGGATGTGTGGAGTGACGTGAGGAGAAAATGGGGTGAGGGTCAAATTTCCAAAATATAGTCGTCAAAATTCTGCAACACAGTAATTCGATAGTGCACTCGGATTTGTCAAACTTTTGATCGTCTATCATTCTTCCCATTGATATTACAAGAAGGTTGATGGCTCACCTTGGATAATTGATGGTCCGTCAAAGTATTTTACAGACCGTCCTTTATCCCGTCAAATTCCTAGTTTTTCCTTTTTTCATCAGAACGTACTTTCTTCAATTAGTTTAACTCTCGAACGCATCGGTTCCTTTTTAAAAAAGCTATAAATCTTTCTTATCCTTCCGTAAGGTCATACCCCTTCCCTGGACTTCAACATCCATTAATGATACGACAAAACGTGAAGTTATGGGGTGTAACACATTGAAGAGGCGTTTGAGATACCATTATCCCGAGCCAAATGAAAATGGGTATAGAACCAAAACCATTTCCCAATAGAAGAAGACGAAGGAAAGGAAGTAAAGTACTTGCTGTGAGATGTCACAAGAAGGACAAATTACCGTACCCCTTTAGAGACAAAAGATAGAGAGGAGTAAGGCAGTGCAAAGTGTCAAATTACGAGTGAAAAAAGTAGAGGATGTGCGGAGTGATGTGAGGAGACAATGGGTTGAGAGTCGAATTTCCCAAATATAAACTCATCAAAATTCTGCTCTGCTATACCCATTTTCATGTGGCTCGGGATAATGGTATCTCAAACACCTCTTCAATGTGTTACACCCCATAACTTCATATTTTGCCGTATCATTAATAGATGTTGAAGTCCAGGGAAGGGGTACGACCTTACGGAAGGATAAGAAAGATTTACAGCTTTTTTACAAAGGTACCGATGCGTTCGAGAGTTAAACTAATTGAAGAAAGTATGTTCTGATGAAAAATGGAAAAACTAGGAATTAGACGGGATAAAGAATGGTCCGTAAAATACTGTTATGGACAATCAAGTATCCAAGGTGAGCCATCAACCTTCTTGAAAGATCAATGGGAAGAATGATAGACCGTCAAAAGTTTGACAGTCCGTCGAGTGCACCATAGAATTACGGTATTGCAGAATTTTGATGACTTTATATTTGGGAAATTTGACCCTCAGCCCATTTTCTCCTCACGTCACTCCACACATCCTCTCATTTTTCCACTAGTGATTTAACACTTTGCACTCCCTTACTCCTCTCTATCTTTTGTCTCTCAATTGGTATGGTAATTTCCCATTGTTGTGGCATCTCACAAGAAGTACTTTGATTCCTTTCATTCGGATTCCTCTTTTGGGAAGTGGTTTTGGTCCTATACTCCTTTTTATGTGGCTCAGGATAATGGTATCTCAAATACCTCTTCAATGTGTTTCACCCCATAACTTCACATTTTGCCGTATCGTTAATCGATATCGAAGTCCCGGGAAGGGGTACGACCTTACGAAAGGATAATAAATATTTACAGCCTTTTTACAAAGGTACCGGTGTGTTCGGAAGTTAAACGGATTGAAGAAAGTATGTTTTGACGAAAAAGGAAAAAACAGGGAACTTGACGGGACACATGATGGTCCGTAAAATACTTCGACGGAGCGTAAATTATATAAGGTGAGCCGTCAACCTTCCTAGAATATCGATGAGAAGAATGGCAGACCGTTGGATGTTTGATGTTCCTTCGAGTGGTCCGTCGAATTATAGCAGTGCGGAATTTTTATGAGTTTATATTTGGGAAATTCGACCCTCAACCCATTGTGTCCTCACATCACTCTGCACATCCTCTATTTTTTCCACTCGTAATTTTACACTTTGCACTGCCTTACTCCTCTCTATCTTTTGTCTCTCAAGGGGTACAGTAATTTCTCATTCTTGTGCCATCTCACAGGAAGTACTTTACTTCATTTCCTTCGTCTTCTTCTATTGGGAAATGGTTTTGGTCCTATACCCATTTTCATGTGGCTCTAGATAATGGTATCTCAAACGCCTCTTCAATGTGTTAAACCCCATAACTTCACATTTTGCCGTATCACTAATGGATGTTGAAGTCCAGGGAAGGGGTACGACCTTATGGAAGGATAAGAAAGATTTACAGCTTTTTTACAAAGGTACCGATGTGTTCGAGAGTTAAACTAATTGAAGAAAGTACGTTCTGATGAAAAAGGGAAAAATGGGAATTTGACGGGATAAAGGACGGTCCGTAAAATACTTTGACGGACCATCAATTATCCAAGGTGAGCCATCAACCTTCTTGTAAGATCAATGGGAAGAATGATAGACCATCAAAAGTTTGACAGTCCATCTAGTGCACTATCGAATTACGGTATTGCAGAATTTTGACGACTTTATATTTTGGAAATTTGACTCTCACCCCATTTTCTCCTCACGTCACTCCACACATCCTCTCATTTTTCCACTAGTGATTTGCCACTTTGCAATCCCTTACTCCTCTCTATCTTTTGTCTCTCAATGGGTATGGTATTTTCCCATTCTTGTGGCATCTCACAAGAAGTACATTGATGGTCCGAAAAATACTTTGACGAAAGTATATTTTGATGAAAAAGGAAAAAATTGTGAATTTTACGGGACAAAGGAAGGTCCGTAAAATACTTTTACGGAGCCTCAGTTAGCTAAGGTGAGCCGTCAACCTTCCTAGAATATCGACGAGAAGAATGGCAGACCGTTGGATGTTTGATGTTCCATCGAGTGCTCCGTCGAATTATAGCAGTGCAGAATTTTGGCGAGTTTATATTTGGGAAATTTGACCCTCAACCCATTGTCTCCTCACATCACTCCGCACATCCTCTACTTTTTCCACTCATAATTTGACACTTTGCACTGCCTTACTACTCTATATCTTTTGTCTCTCAAGGGGTACAGTAATTTCTCATTCTTGTGTAATCTCACAGGAAGTACTTTACTTTATTTCCTTCGTCTTCTTCTATTGGGAAATGGTTTTGTTCCAATACCCATTTTCATGTGGCTCTAGATAATGGTATCTCAAATCCCTCTTTAATGTGTTACACCCCATAACTTCACGTTTTGCCGTATCACTAATGGATGTTGAAGTCCAGGGAACGGGTACCACCTTACGGAAGGATAAGAAAGATTTACAGCTTTTTTACAAAGGTACCGATGTGTTCGAGAGTTAAACTAATTGAAGAAAGTACGTTCTGATGAAAAAGAGAAAAATTGAGAATTTGACGGGATAAAGGACGGTCCGTAAAATACTTTGACGGACCATCAATTATCCAAGGTGAGCCATCAACCTTCTTGTAAGATCAATGGGAAGAATGATAGATCCTCAAAAGTTTGATAGTCCATCGAGTGCACTATCGAATTACGATATTACAGAATTTTGACGACATTATATTTTGGAAATTTGACCCTCACCCCATTTTCTCCTCACGTCACTCCACACATCCTCTCATTTTTCCACTAGTGATTTGCCACTTTGCACTCCCTTACTCCTCTCTATCTTTTGTCTCTCAATGGGTATGGTAATTTCCCATTGTTGTGGCATCTCACAAGAAGTACTTTGATTCCTTTCATTCGGATACCTCTTTTGGGAAGTGGTTTTGGTCCTATACTCCTTTTTATGTGGCTCATGATAATGGTATCTCAAATACCTCTTCAATGTGTTTCACCCCATAACTTTATATTTTGCCATATCGTTAATGTATATCGAAGTCCCGGGAAGGGGTACGACCTTACAAAAGGATAATAAATATTTACAGCCTTTTTACAAAGGTACCGGTGTGTTCGGGAGTTAAACGGATTGAAGAAAGTATGTTTTGACGAAAAAGGAAAAAACAGGAAACATGACGGGAAAAATGATAGACCGTAAAATACTTCGACGGAGCATCAATTATCTAAGGTGAGCCGTCAACCTTCCTAGAATATCGACGAGAAGAATGGCAGACCGTTGCATGTTTGATGTTCCATCGAGTGTTCCGTCGAATTATAGCAGTGCAGAATTTTGATGAGTTTATATTTGGGAATTTAGACCCTCATCCCATTGTCTCCTCACATCACTCCGCACATCCTCTACTTTTTCCACTCGTAATTTTACACTTTGCACAGCCTTACTCCTCTCTATCTTTTGTCTCTCAAGGGGTACGGTAATTTCTCCTTCTTGTGTCATCTCACAGAAATTACTTTACTTCCTTTTCCTCTCCTGCTTCTATTGGGAAATTGTTTTTTGGTCCTATACCCATTTTCATGTGGCTCGGGATAATGGAATCTCAAACGCCTCTTCAATGTGTTACACCCCATAACTTCACGTTTTGCCGTATCACTAATGGATGTTGAAGTCCAGGGAAGGAGTACGACCTTACGGAAGGATAAGAAAGATTTACAGCTTTTTTACAATGGTACTGATGTGTTCGAGAGCTAAACTAATTGAAGAAAGTACGTTCTTATGAAAAAGGGAAAAACTGAGAATTTGATGGGATAAAAGACAATCCGTAAAATACTTTGACGGACCATCAATTATCCAAGGTGAGCCATCAACCTTCTTGTAAGATCAATGGGAAGAATGATAGACCATCAAAAGTTTGATAGTCCATCGAGTGCCCTATCGAATTACGGTATTGCAGAATTTTGTCGACTTTATACTTTGGAAATTTGACCATCACCCCATTTTCTCCTCACGTCACTCCACACATCCTCTCATTTTTCCACTAGCGATTTTCCACTTTTCAATCCCTTACTCCTCTATATCTTTTGTCTCTCAATGTGTATGGTAATTTTCCATTCTTGTGGCATCTCACAAGAGGTACATTGATGGTCCGTAAAATACTTTGACGAAAGTATGTTTTGACGAAAAAGAAAAAAATTGGAAATTTGACGGGATGAAGGATGGTCCATAAAATACTTTTACAGAGCCTCAGTTAGCTAAGGTGAGCTGTCAACCTTCCTAGATTATCGGCGAGAAGAATGACAGAACATTGGATGTTTGATGTTCCATCGAGTGCTCCGTCGAATTATAGCAGTGCAGAATTTTACCGAGTTTATATTTGGGAAATTCGACCCTCACCCCATTGTCTCCTCACATCACTCCGCACATCCTCTACTTTTTCCACTCGTAATTTGACATTTTGCATTGCCTTACACCTCTCTATCTTTTGTTCTCAAGGGGTATGGTAATTTCTCCTTCTTGTGTCATCTCACAGGAAGTACTTTACTTCCTTTCCTTCGCCTTCTTCTATTGGAAAATGGTTTTGGTCCGATACCCATTTTCATGTGGCTCGGGATAATGGAATCTCAAACGCCTCTTCAATGTGTTACTCCCCATAACTTCACGTTTTGCCGTATCACTAATGGATGTTGAAGTCCAGGGAAAAGGTACGACCTTACGGAAGGATAAGAAAGATTTACAGCTTTTTTACAAAGGTACCGATGTGTTCGAGAGCTAAACTAATTAAAGAAAGTACGTTCTGATGAAAAAGGGAAAAACTGGGAATTTGATGGGATAAAGGATGGTCCGTAAAATACTTTGACGGACCATCAATTATCCAAGGTGAGCCATCAACCTTCTTGTAAGATCAATGGGAAGAATGATACACCGTCCATCGAGTGCACTATTGAATTACGGTATTGCAGAATTTTGACGACTTTATATTTTGGAAATTTGACCATCACCCCATTTTCTCCTCACGTCACTCCACACATCCTCTCATTTTTCCACTAGCGATTTGCCACTTTGCAATCCCTTACACCTCTCTCTTTTGTCTCTCAATGGGTATGGTAATTTCCCATTCTTGTGGCATCTCACAAGAAGTACATTGATGGTCCGTAAAATACTTTGACGAAAGTATGTTTTGATGAAAAAGAAAAAAAATGGGAATTTGACGGGACAAAGGATGGTCCGTAAAATACTTTTATGGAGCCTCAGTTAGCTAAGGTGAGCCGTCAACCTTCCTAGATTATCGACGAGAAGAATGACAGAACATTGGATGTTTGATGTTCCATCGAGTGCTCCGTCGAATTATAGCAGTGCAGAATTTTGATGAGTTTATATTTGGGATATTCGACCCTCAACCCATTGTCTCCTCACATCACTCCGCACATCCTCTACTTTTTCCACTCATAATTTGACACTTTGCACTGCCTTTCTCCTCTCTATCTTTTGTCTCTCAAGGGGTACGGTAATTTCTCCTTCTTGTGTCATCTCACAGGAAGCACTTTACTTCCTTTCCTTCGTCTTCTTCTATTGGGAAATGGTTTTGGTCCTATACCTATTTTCAAGTGGCTCAGGATAATGGTATCTCAAACGCCTCTTCAATGTGTTACACCCCATAACTTCACGTTTTGCTGTATCATTAATGGATGTTGAAGTCCAGGGAAGGGGTACGACCTTACGGAAGGATAAGAAAGATTTAAAGATTTTTTACAAAGGTACCGATGCGTTCGAGAGTTAAACTAATTGAAGAACGTACGTTCTGATGAAAAAGGGAAAAACTAGGAATTTGACGGGATAAAGGATGGTCCGTAAAATACTTTTATGGACCATCAAGTATCTAAGGTGAGCCATCAACCTTCTTGAAAGATCAATGGGAAGAATGATAGACCGTCAAAAGTTTGACAGTCCGTCGAGTGCATTATCGAATTACGGTATTTCAGAATTTTGACGACTTTATATTTTGGAAATTTGACCATCACCCATTTTCTCCTCACGTCACTCCACACATCCTCTCATTTTTCCACTAGCGATTTGCCACTTTGCAATCCCTTACTCCTCTCTCTCTTTTGTCTCTCAATGGGTATGCTAATTTCCCATTCTTGTGGCATCTCACAAGAAGTACATTGATGGTCCGTAAAATACTTTGATGAAAGTATGTTTTGACGAAAAAGAAAAAAAATAGGAATTTGACGGGACAAAGGATGGTCCGTAAAATACTTTTACGGAGCCTCAGTTAGCTAAGGTGAGCCGTCAACCTTCCTAGATTATCGACGAGAAGAATGACCGAACATTGGATGTTTGATGTTCCATCGAGTGCTCCGTCGAATTATAGCAGTGCAGAATTTTGATGAGTTTATATTTGGGAAATTCGACCATCAACCCATTGTCTTCTCACATCACTCCGCATATCCTCTACTTTTTCCAATCATAATTTTACACTTTGCACTGCCTTTCTCCTCTCTATCTTTTGTCTCTCAAGGGGTACGGTAATTTCTCCTTCTTGTGTCATCTCACAGGAAGTACTTTACTTCCTTTCCTCGTCTTCTTCTATTGGGAAATGGTTTTGGTCCTATACCCATTTTCATGTGGCTCAGGATAATGGTATCTCAAACGCCTCTTCAATGTGTTACACCCCATAACTTCACGTTTTGTCGTATCATTAATGGATGTTGAAGTCCAGGGAAGGGGTACGACCTTACGGAAGGATAAGAAAGATTTACAGCTTTTTTACAAAGGTACCGATGCGTTCGAGAGTTAAACTAATTGAAGAAAGTACGTTCTGATTAAAAAGGGAAAAACTAGGAATTTGACGGGATAAAGGATGGTCCGTAAAATACTTTTATAGACCATCAAGTATCTAAGGTGAGCCATCAACCTTCTTGAAAGATCAATGGGAAGAATGATAGACCGTCAAAAGGTGACTGTCCGTCGAGTGCACCATCGAATTACGGTATTGGAGAATTTTGATGACTTTATACTTGGGAAATTTGACCCTCAGCCCATTTTCTCCTCACGTCACTCCACACATCCTCTCATTTTTCCACTAGTGATTTGCCACTTTGCACTCCCTTACTCCTCTCTATCTTTTGTCTCTCAATGGGTATGGTAATTTCCCATTGTTATGGAATCTCACAAGAAGTACTTTGATTCCTTTCCTTCGGATTACTCTTTTGGGAAGTGGTTTTGGTCCTATACTCCTTTTTATGTGGCTCAGGATAATGGTATCTCAAATACCTCTTCAATGTGTTTCACCCCATAACTTCACGTTTTACCCCGGGAAGGGGTACGACCTTACGAAAGGATAATAAATATTTACAGCCTTTTTACAAAGGTACCGGTGTGTTCGGGAGTTAAACGGATTGAAGAAAGTATATTTTGATGAAAAAGGAAAAAATAGGAAACATGACGGGACAAATGATGGTCCGTAAAATACTTCGACGGAGCATCAATTATCTAAGGTGAGTCGTCAACTTTCCTAGAATATCGACGAGAAGAATGGCAGACCGTTGGATGTTTGATGTTACATCGGGTGCTCCGTCGAATTATAGCAGTGCAGAATTTTGATTAGTTTATAATTGGGAAATTACACCCTCAACCCATTGTCTCCTCACATCACTCCGCACATCCTCTACTTTTTCCACTCGTAATTTTACACTTTGCACTGCCTTACTCCTCTCTATCTTTTGTCTCTCAAGGGGTACGGTAATTTCTCCTTCTTGTGTTATCTCACAGGAAGTACATTACTTTCTTTCCTTCGCCTTCATCTATTGGGAAATGGTTTTGGTCATATACCCATTTTCATGTGGCTAAGGATAATGGAATCTCAAAGGCCTCTTCAATGTGTTACACCCCATAACTTCACGTTTTGCCGTATCACTAATGGATGTTGAAGTCCAGGGAAGGGGTACGACCTTACGGATGGATAAGAAAGATTTACAGCTTTTTTACAAAGGTACCGATGTGTTCGAGAGCTAAACAAATTGAAGAAAGTACGTTCTGATGAAAAAGGGGAAAAACTGGGAATTTGATGGGATAAAGGACGGTCCGTAAAATACTTTGACGGACCATGAATTATCCAAGGTGAGCCATCAACCTTCTTGTAAGTTCAATGGGAAGAATGATAGACCATCAAAAGTTTGATAGTCCATCGAGTGCACTATGGAATTACGGTATTGCAGAATTTTAACGACTTTATATTTTAGAAATTTGACCATCACCCCATTTTCTCCTCACGTCACTCCACACATCCTCTCATTTTTCCACTAGCGATTTGCCAATTTGCAATCCCATACTCCTCTCTATCTTTTGTCTCTCAATGGGTATGGTAATTTCCCATTCTTGTGGCATCTCACAAGAAGTACATTGATGGTCCGTAAAATACTTTGACGAAAGTATGTTTTGACGAAAAAGAAAAAAATTGGGAATTTTACGGGACAATGGATGGTCCGTAAAATACTTTTACGGAGCCTTAGTTAGCTAAGGTGAGCCGTCAACCTTCCTAGATTATCGACGAGAAGAATGACAGAACATTGGATGTTTGATGTTCCATCGAGTGCTCCGTCGAATTATAGCAGTGCAGAATTTTGACGAGTTTATGTTTGAGAAATTCGACCCTCAGCCCATTGTCTCCTCATATCACTCCGCACATCCTCTACTTTTTCCACGTGTAATTTGACACTTTGCACTGCCTTACTCCTCTCTATCTTTTGTCTCTCAAGGGGTACGGTAATTTCACATTCTTGTGTCATCTCACAGGAAGTACTTTACTTCCTTTCCTTCGTCTTCTTCTATTGGGAAATGGTTTTGGTCCTATACCCATTTTCATGTGGCTCGGGATAATGGTATCTCAAACACCTCTTCAATGTGTTACACCCCATAACTTCACGTTTTGCCGTATCATTAATGGATGTTGACGTCTAGGGAAGGGGTACGATCTTACGGAAGGATAAGAAAGATTTACAACTTTTTTACAAAGGTACCGATGCGTTCGAGAGTTACACTAATTGAAGAAAGTACGTTCTGATGTAAAAGGGAAAAACTAGGAATTTCACGGGATAAAGGATGATCCGTAAAATACTTTTATGGACCATCAAGTGTCCAAGGTGAGCCATCAACCTTCTTGAAAGATCAATGGGAAGAATGATAGACCGTCAAAAGTTTGACAGTCCGTCGAGTGCACCATCAAATTACGGTATTGCAGAATTTTGATGACTTTATATTTGAGAAATTTGACCCTCAACCCATTTTCTCCTCACGTCACTCCACACATCCTCTCATTTTTCCACTAGTGATTTGCCACTTTGCACTCCCTTACTCCTCTCTATCTTTTGTCTCTCAATGGGTATGGTAATTTCCCATTGTTATGGCATCTCACAAGAAGTACTTTGATTCTTTCCTTCGGATTCCTCGTTTGGGAAGTGGTTTTGGTCCTATACTTCTTTTTATGTGGCTCAGGATAATGGTATCTCAAATACCTCTTCAATGTGTTTCACCCCATAACTTCACATTTTGCCGTATTGTTAATGGATATCGAAGTCCCGGGAAGGGGTACGACCTTACGAAAGTATAATAAATATTTACAACCTTTTTTCAAAGGTACTGGTTTGTTCGGGAGTTAAACGGATTGAAGAAAGTTTGTTTTGATGAAAAAGGAAAAAACAGGGAACTTGACGGGACAAATGATGGTCCGTAAAATACTTCGACGGAGCGTTAATGTAACACCCCGTATTTTCGGGTAGCGGTTGAACTCATAACGTAGGTGAGTAGACCCGGACCCGGGAAAATTTTCGTTGTACTTGTGTATATTAATAAGAGGATTAGTATGTAAAAGGGCGCGATCCCGAAATAATTTTCTGATTTAGTAAGTGTGACGACGGAGTTTAATAATAATTGTGTATCCCCGATGAGAGTATAGACTGGTATTTTATTACACGAATTATGATATTGACATAAGTGGATTTTAGTAATCGTCGGGATTTAAATAATTGGAGACCGGAAATTTAATTGTGTGTATAATTAATTAATTGTGGAATTAATTAATTAGGGAGGAGACAATTTATAGTGGGATTTGGTACGTGTGTTCTTAATCAATTTGGGGGTGGCTAAGCCCCAAATCGACCGACCGATATCAGCACCCATAAGCCCTTCTTTCTCTATAATTCATTTCTTCAATTCCATTTCTTCAACCTTCATCTTCATCAAGAATCTGTGAGGAATTAAAGGGTCACATTTCTAGCGGGTGGAGGTAAGTCTCGGTTGATGGGTTTTCTGAGAAGTTGCGGTCGAAATTGGGGGTTTTCGGGAGCTTCCATATAACCAAAATGAGGGAGAATTCTTGGTATTCTGGGTTTAAAGTTCCAGTATAATCGAACCATTAACAAACTTAGAAACTCAGAATCTTTACAAGAACCTTGAGTACAAAAGAATTCTGGCGCGAATCGATTTTTGGTTCTATTTTTGTTTGTCGGAATCCGGTGCAAGCGTAAGGTTTTTCGGCGATTCTCGTCATTGCGTCTCACAGAGTGGTAACCTTCCTTGTTTTTAATAGTTTGTACAATTTTCAGAAGTCATTTCTTGCTATTAGTTCTAAAGACGATTGTCGAAAATGCGAATTTGGGTTGGGTGTTGTTGGGACTGTCGTTACTGAGAGTTGCTGAAAATTGCATGTGAAATTGTTGTACTATTTTGAAGATTGTAGTATTAATAGAAGGAGGATTGAGGGGACTGGATGTTTCGCTTTATGTTTAGATTTCGATGTAGAAGGAATATAGGTTCTACGCGTTCAAGGTGTTTATTAGAATGTTCCTAAGAATCTGTTTTTAATGCGTTGATTCGATTGTGATGTAATTCGTCCATATGATGTAGATAATCATTCATAGAGCTTACAAGGACCCGTGGAACTTAGATATATTCGACAACAAGGTTGAAGTTCTAAAATGAGATGTACTCTAATATTGAGTTGATTAGTTCGTCTAAGAGGTATGTGAAACCCTTACTTCTTTCTTTTGGCATGATTTAATGAAAGTACGGCGGACGTACTTGATTCTTATACAGTTAAATTCCTAAAGAGGATTGTTATGAGAAGTGCCTATGATTTTTCAACAAAGAGTTTATTATGACATTATTATAATGATTTTATTGAGAGTCAAATGATAATTGTTACTTGCATATGGTTACTCATGATATCTACTCATGCTAAGTGTTACTACTTCACCTCACCGAGTCCCGGGCCGGGTTATGTTCGTGCACATCCTTGCATTTTTCACCGAGTCCCTCACTAGAGGGTCGGGTTATGTAGGATGGATCCATAGATGAGATATGACTTTACCGAGTCCCAGCATGGGCCGGGTTACGATATGACTTTACCGAGTCCCAACATTGGCCGGGTTATGATATGATTCCACCGAGACCCGCACTAGTGGGCCGGGTTACGTTACAGATATATATATATATGTATATGGACATGCACTCATGTTTTCTTGACTTGACTCTCATTTTTATAAGTCACAACTGACTTTTATGGTTTATGGCACAGTTGGATTTGGATCCTGACTTTTATACTGATCTCATGTTTCTGTTGGCTACTTATGATCTCTTTTACAGCTTCATGTCTTACATACTCAGTACATTATTTCGTACTGACCCCTTTTCCTCGGGCGGAGGGGGCTGCATTTCATGCCCGCAGGTACATGTTTTCAGTTTGGTGAACCTTAGGCCTAGGTTCCTATTCAGCAGGTTGGAAAGCTCCTTTGATCCAGAGCTTTGTCATTTTGGTACCGAACCTCTTTTAGACTTATGTTTGTATTTAGGGGCACGACGGGGCCCTGTCCCATCATATGTCGTTGTTCTTCTTATAGAGGTCTGTAGGTTGTACTTATGTAAGGGTTATGACTCTGTTTTGGTCCGTCATGTTATTGTATTCTGTGTTGTGGTGTTCTCATGTATATACGTTACTATCTGGTGGCAGCCTTGTCGGCTTGCTTGTTATGTTATATTGGCTAGTTGTGACTCCTCATGAGACAGGTACATTCTTGGGTAAAGGCAGCCTTGTCGGCTTGCCTACCCTGGCTTAGGTTGTTGTTGCAGTGTTATGCTGTCGGATTTCAGACTCATTAAGTGTTAGTTGGATAATGTGTGACATGTTAGGATAATGACATCATTAGGGCGGTTAGTCGCGGCCCGTCGGGTCGGGTCATGACAAAATTGGTATCAGAGCAGTTAGTCCTCGGAACGTCTATAGACCGTGTCTAGTAGAGTCTTGAGTATGGGTATGTTGTGCACCATACTTATACGCAGGAGGCTGCTGGACATTTAGGAATGGTTTCTATTCTTCTTACTCTAAGATCGTGCGATATAGCTATGTTATTAGGTTATTCCCTCTCTGACGTATTAATGTGTTACAACTATGCCTCCAAAGAAAGAAACAGCCGCCAGAAGGGCAATACGAATTCGAGGTTATGAGAAACTATCTTACTCGTATACAGGAAGAAATAATGTAAGCTTGGGACATGGAATATTGGAGACTCTTAGAATAATAGATAATCGTTGAGACCTTAGATATACAAGGCCTTCTTGAGTAAAATATTTTATGTTTGATCTGGTTATAGGACCAAAAAAACTTCCCAAAAGAAGAAGCCGAAAGAAAGGAAGCAACGTACATCCTGTGAGATGCCACAAGAAGGAGAAATTACCGTACTCTTTGAGAGACAAAAGATAGAGAGTAGTAAGGCAGTGCAAAGTGTCAAAAGATGGGTGGAAAAAGTAGAGGATGTGCGGAGTGATGTGAAGAGACAATGGACTGAGGGTCGAATTTCCTAAATATAAACTCGTCAAAATTCTGCACTGCTATAATTCAACGGAGCATTCGATGGAACATGAAACATCCAATGGTCTGTCATTCTTCTCGTCGATATTCTAGGAAGGTTGACGGCTCACCTTAGATAATTGATGCTCCGTTAAAGTATTTTACGGACCATCATTTGTCCCGTCAAATTCCCAATTTTTTCCTTTTTCATCAAAATATACTTTCTTCATTCCGTTTAACTCCCAAACACATCGGTACCTTTGTAAAAAGGCTGTAAACATTTATTATCCTCTGGAAAGGTTGTACCTCTTCTCGGGACTTCGATATCCATTAACGATACGGCTAAACGTGAAGTTATGGGGTGAAATACATTGAAGAGGTATTTGAGATACTATTATCTCGAGCCACATAAAAAGGAGTATAGGACCAAAACCACTTTCCAAAAGTGGAAGCCGAAGGAAAGGAATCAAAGTACTTCTTGTGAGAAGCCACAAGAATGGGAAATTACCATACCCATTGAGAGACAAAATATAGACAGGAGTAAGGGAGTGCAAAGTGGCAAATCACTAATGGAAAAATGAGAGGATGTGTGGAGTGACGTGAGGAGAAAATGGGGTGAGTCTCAAATTTCCCAAATATAAAGTCATCTAAATTCTGCAATACCGTAATTCCATAGTGCACTCGACGGACTGTCAAACTTTTACGGTCTATCATTTTTCCCATTGATCTTACAAGAAGGTTGATGGCTCACCTTAGATAATTGAGGGTCCGTCAAAGTATTTTACGGACCGTCCTTTATCCTGTCAAATTCGCAGTTTTTCCCTTTTTCATCAGAACGTACTTTCTTCAATTAGTTTAACTCTCGAACACATCGGTACCTTTATAAAAAAGCTGTATATATTTCTTATCCTTCCGTAAGGTCGTACCCCTTCACTGGACTTCAACATCCATTAATGATACGGAAAATGTGAAGTTATGGGGTGTTACACATTGAAGAGGTGTTTGAGATACCATTATCCCGAGCCACATGAAAGTAGGTATAGGACCAAAAAAACTTCCCAAAAGAAGAAGCTGAATGAAAGGAAGCAAAGTACTTCTTGTGAGATGCCATTAGAAGGAGAAATTACCGTACCTCTTGAGAGAAAAAAGATGGAGAGGAGTAAGGCTGTGAAAAGTGTCAATTTACGAGTGGAAAAAGTAGAGGATGTGCGAAGTGATGTGATGAGACAATGGGCTGATGGTCGAATTTCCCAAATATAAACTCGTCAAAATTCTGTACAGCTATGATTCAACGGAGCACTCGATGGAACATCAAACATCCAACGGTCTGCCATTCTTCTCGTCGATATTCTAGGAAGGTTGACGGTTCACCTTATATAATTGATGCTCCGTCAAAGTATTTTATGGACCATCTTTTGTCCCGTCGAATTCTAAGTTTTTTCCTTTTTCGTCAAAACATACTTTCTTCAATCCGTATAACTACCGAACACACCGGTACCTTTGTAAAAAGGCCGTAAACATTTATTATCCTTTCGTATGGTCGTACCCATCACGGTACTTCGATATCCATTAACGAGATGGCAAAATGTAAAGTTATTGGGTGAAACACATTGAAGAGGTATTTTAGATACCATTATCCTGAGCCACGTGAAAAGGAGTATAGGATCAAAACCACTTTCCAAAAGAGGAAGCCGAAGAAAAGGAATCAAAGTACTTCTTGTGAGAAGCCACAAGAATGGGAAATTACCATACCCATTGAGAGACAAAAGATAGACAGGAGTAAGGGAGTACAAAGTAGCAAATCATTAGTGGAAAAATGAGAGGATGTGTGGAGTGACGTGAGGAGAAAATGGGGTGAGTCTCAAATTTCCCAAATATAAAGTCATCTAAATTCTGCAATACCTATTTCCATGGTGCACTAGACGGACTGTCAAACTTTTGATGATCTATCATTCTTCCCATTGATCTTACAAGAAGGTTGATGGATCACCTTAGATAATTGATGGTCCGTCAAAGTATTTTACGGACCATCCTTTATCCCATCAAATTCCCAGTTTTTCCCTTTTTCATCAGAACGTACTTTCTTCAATTAGTTTAACTCTCGAACACATTGGTACCTTTGTAAAAAAGCTGTAAATCTTTCTTATCCTTCCGTAAAGTAGTACCCTTCCCTGGACTTCAACATCTATTAATGATACGGAAAAATGTGAAGTTATGGGGTGTTACACATTGAAGAGGTGTATAAGATACCATTATCCAGAGCCACATGAAAGTAGGTATAGGACCAAAACCACATCCCAAAAGAAGAAGCCGAAGGAAAGGAACCAAATTACTTCCTATGAGATGCCATAAGAAGGAGAAATTACGGTACCTCTTGAGATAAAAAAGATAGAGAGGAGTAAGGCAGTGCAAAGTGTCAATTTATGAGTGGAAAATGTAGAGGATGTGTGAAGTGATGTGAGGAGACAATGGGCTGAAGGTCGAATTTCCCAAATATAAACTCGTCAAAATTCTGCACTGCTTTAATTCAACGGATCACTCGATGGAACATCAAACATCCAACGGTCTGCCATTCTTCTCGTCGATATTCTAGGAAGGTTGATGACTCACCTTAGATAATTGACGCTCCGTTAAAGTATTTTACGGACCATCATTTGTCCCGTCAAATTCCCAATTTTTTCCTTTTTCGTCAAAACATACTTTCTTCTATCCGTTTAACTCCCAAACACATCGGTGCCTTTGTAAAAAGGCTGTAAACATTTATTATCCTTTGGAAAGGATGTACCTCTTCTCGGGACTTCAATATCCATTAATGATACGGCAAAACGTGAAGTTATGGGGTGAAACACATTGAAAATGTATTTGAGATACCATTATCCCGAGCCACATAAAAAGGAGTATAGGACGAAAACCACTTTCCAAAAGAGGAAGCCGAAGGAAAAGAATCAAAGTACTTCTTGTGAGTTGCCACAAGAATGGGAAATTACCATACCCATTGAGAGACAAAATATAGAGAGGAGTAAGGGAGAGCAAAGTGGCAAATCACTAGTGGAAAAATATGAGGATGTGTGGAGTGACGTGAGGAGAAAATGGGCTGAGGGTCAAATTTCCCAAATATAAAGTCATCAAAATTCTACAATATCGTAATTCGATGGTGCACTCGACGGGCAGTCAAACTTTTGACGGTCTTTCATTCTTCCCCTTGATCTTTCAAGAAGGTTGATGGCTCACCTTGGATAATTGATGGTCCGTCAAAGTATTTTACGGATCGTCCTTTATCCCGTCAAATTTCTAGTTTTTCCCTTTTTCATCAGAACGTACTTTCTTCAATTAGCTTAACTCTCGAATTCATCGGTACCTTTGTAAAAAAGTTGTATATCTTTCTTATCCTTCTGTAAGGTCGTACCCCTTCCCTGCACTTCAACATCCATTAATAATACGGTAAAATGTGAAGTTATGGGGTGTAACACATTGAAGAGGTGTTTGAGATACCATTATCCCGAACCACATGAAAATGGGTATAGGACCAAAACCATTTTCCAATAGAAAAAGCCGAAGGAAAGGAAGTAAAGTACTTCCTGTGAGATGACACAAGAAGAACAAATTATCATACCCCTTGAGAGACAAAAGATAGAGAGTAGTAAGGCAGTAAAAAGTGTCAAATTATGAGTTGAAAAAGTAGAGGATATGTGGAGTAATGTGAGGAAAAAATGGGCTGAGGGTCGAATTTCCCAAATTTAAACTCATCACAATTCTGCACTGCTAAAATTCGACGAAGCACCTGATGGAACATCAAATATCCAACGGTCTGCCATTCTTCTCATCGATATTCAAGGAAGGTTGACGACTCACCTTAGATAATTGACGCTCCGTCGAAGTATTTTACGGACCATCATTTGTCCCGTCAAATTCCCAAATTTTTCCTTTTTCGTCAAAACATACTTTCTTCAATCCGTTTAACTCCCGAACACACTGGTACCTTTGTAAAAAGGCTGTAAATATTTATTATCCTTTTGTAAGGTCGTACCCCTTCCCGGGAATTCGATATCCATTAACGACAAGGCAAAATGTGAAGTTATGGGGTGAAACACATTGAAGAGGTATTTTAGATACCATTATCCCGAGCCACATAAAAAGGAGTGTAGGACCAAACCACTTCCCAAAAGAGGAATCTGAAGGAAAGGAATCAAAGTACTTCTTGTGAGATGCCACAAGAATGGGAAATTACCATACCCATTGAGAGACAAAAGATAGATAGGAATAAGGGAGTGTAAAGAGGCAAATCACTAGTGGGAAAAGGAGATGGTGTGTAGAGTTACGTGAGGAAAAAATGGACTGAGGGTCAAATTTCACAAATATAAAGTCATCAAAATTCTGCAATACCGTAATTCGATAGTGCACTCGACGAAATGTCAAACTTTTGATGGTCTATCATTCTTCCCATTGATCTTACAAGAAGGTTGATGGCTCACCTTGGATAGTTGATGGTCCGTAAATGTATTTTATGGACCGTCCTTTATCCCGTCAAATTCCTAGTTTTTCCCTTTTACATCAGAACGTACATTCTTCAATTAGTTTATCTCTCAAACACATCGATACCTTTGCAAAAAAGCTGTAAATCTTTCTTATCCTTCTGTAAAGTCGTACCCCTTCCCTGGACTTCAACATCCATTAAAGATATGGCAAAACGTGAAGTTATGTAGTGTAACAAATTGAAGAAGTTTTTGAGATACCATTATCACGAGCCACATGAAAATGGTTATAGGACCAAAACCATTTCCCAGAAGAAGAAGCCGAAGGAAAGAAAGCAAAGTACTTTCTGTGAGATGCCACAAGAAGGAGAAATTACCGTACCCATTGAGAGACAAAAGTTAGAGAGGAGTATGGTAGTGCAAAGTGTCAAATTACGAGTGGAAAAAGTAGAGGATGTGCGGAATGATGTGAGGAGACAATGGGATGTGGGTTGAATTTCCCAAATATAAATTCATCAAAATTCTGCACTGCTATAATTCGACGAAGCACTCGATGGAATATCAAATATCCAACGATCTGCCATTCTTTTCGTCGATATTCTAGGAAGGTTGACGGCTCACCTTAGATAATTGACAATCCGTTAAAGTATTTTACGGACCATCCTTTGTCCCGTCAAATTCTCAGTTTTTTCCTTTTTCGTCAAAACATACTTTCTTCAATCCGTTTAACTCCCAAACACATCGGTACCTTTGTAAAAAGGACGTAAACATTTATTATCCTATTGTAAGGTTGTACCCCTTCTCGGGACTTTGATATCCATTAACGATACGGCAAAATGTGAAGTTATGGGGTGAAACACATTGATGAGGTATTTGAGATACCATTATCCCGAGCCACGTAAAATGGAGTATAGGACCAAAACCACTTTCCAAAAGAAGAAGCCGAAGGAAAGGATCAAAGTACTTCTTGTGAGATGCCACAAGAATGGGAAATTACTATACCCATTGAGAGACAAAATATATAGAGGAGTAAGGGAGTACAAAGTTGCAAATCATTAGTGGAAAAATGAGAGGATATGTGGAGTGACGTGAGGAGAAAATGGGCTGAGGGTCAAATTTCCCAAATATAAAGTCATCAAAATTCTGCAATACCGTAATTCGATGGTGCACTCGATGGACTGTCAAACTTTTGACGGTCTATCATTCTTGCCATTGATCTTACAAGAAGGTTGATGGCTCACCTTGGATAATTGATAGTCTATCAAAGTATTTTACGGACTTTCCTTTATCCCGTCAAATTTCCAATTTTTCCCTTTTTCATCATAACGTACTTTCTTCAATTAGTTTAGCTCTCGAACACATCGGTACCTTTGTAAAAAGCTATAAATCTTTCTTATCCTTCCGTAAGGTCGTACCCCTTCCCTGGACTTCAACATCCATTAATTATACGGCAAAACATGAAGTTATGGGGTGTAACACATTGATGAGGTGTTTGAGATACCATTATCCCGAGCCACATAAAAATGGGTATAGGACCAAAACCATTTCCCAATAGAAAAAGCCGAAGGAAAGGAAGCAAAGTACTTCCTGTCAGATGACACAAGAAGGAAAAATTACCGTACCCCTTGAGATACAAAAGATAGAAAGTAGTAAGGCAGTGCAAAGTGTCAATTTACGAGTGGAAAAAGTAGAGGACGTGCGAAGTGATGTGATGAGACAATGGGCTGATGGTCGAATTTCCCAAATATAAACTCGTCAAAATTCTGTACAGCTATGATTCAACGGAGCACTCGATGGAACATCAAACATCCAACGGTCTGCCATTCTTCTCGTCGATATTCTAGGAAGGTTGACGGCTCACCTCAGATAATTGATGCTCCGTCAAAATATTTTACGGATCATCTTTTGTCCCGTCAAATTCCAAGTTTTTTCCTTTTTCATCAAAACATACTTTCTTCAATCCGTTTAACTACCGAACACACTGGTACCTTTGTAAAAAGGCTGTAAACATTTATTATCCTTTCGTATGGTCATACCCCATCACGGTACTTCAATATTCTTTAACGATACGGCAAAACATGAAGTTATTGGGTGAAACACATTGAAGAGGTATTTTAGATACCATTATCCCGAGCCACGTGAAAATGAGTATAGGACCAAAACCACTTTCAAAAAGAGGAAGCCGAAGGAAAAGAATCAAAGTACTTCTTGTGAGATGCCACAAGAATGGAAAATTACCATACCATTGAGAGACAAAAGATAGAGAGGAGTAAGGGAGTGCAAAGTATAAAATCACTAGTGGAAAAATGAGAGGATGTGTGGAGTGACGTGAGGAGAAAATGGGGTGAGTCTCAAATTTCCCAAATATAAAGTCATCTAAATTCTGCAATACCGTAATTCCATGGTGCACTCGACGGACTGTGAAACTTTTGACGGTGTATCATTATTTCCATTGATCTTACAAGAACGTTGATGGCTCACCTTAGATAATTGATGGTCCGTCAAAGTATTTTATGAACCATCCTTTATCCCGTCAAATTTCCAGTTTTTCCCTTCCGTAAAGTCGTACCCCTTCCCATTTCTTCAACATCCATTAATGATACGGAAAAATGTGAAGTTATGGGGTGTTACACATTGAAGAGGTGTTTGAGATACCATTATCCCGAGCCACATGAAATTAGGTATAGGACCAAAACCACTTCCCAGAAGAAGAAGCCGAAGGAAAGGAAGCAAAGTACTTCCTGTAAGATGCCAAAAGAATGAGAAATTACAGTACCCCTTGAGAGAAAAAAGATAGAGAGGAGTAAGGCAGTGCAAAGTGTCAATTTACGAGTGGAAAAAGTAGAGGATGTGCGAAGTGATGTGAGGAGACAATGGGCTGTGGGTTGAATTTCCCTAATATAAACTCATCAAAATTATGCACTTCTATAATTCGACGGAGCACTCGATGGAACATCCAACGGTCTGCCATTCTTCTCGTTTAATATTCTAGGAAGGTTGGCTACTCACCTTAGATAATTGACGCTCAGTTAAAGTATTTTATGAACCATCCTTTGTCCCGTCAAATTCCCAATTTTTTCCTTTTTCGTCACAACATACTTTCTTCAATCCATTTAACTCCCAAACACACCGGTACCTTTGTAAAAAGGCTGTAAACATTTATTATCCTTTCGTAAGGTTGTACCCTATCTCGGGACTTCGATATCCTTTAACATTACGGCAAAATGTGAAGTTATGGGGTGAAACACATTGATGAGGTATTTGAGATACCATTATCTCGAACGACGTAAAAATGAGTATAGGACCAAAACCACTTTCCAAAAGAGGAAGCCGAAGGAAAGGAATCAAAGTACTTCTTGTGAGATGCCACAAGAATGGGAAATTACCATACCCATTGAGAGACAAAATATAGAGAGGAGTAAGGGAGTGCAAAGTTTCAAATCACTAGTGGAAAAGTGAGAGGATGTGTGGACTGACGTGAGGAGAAAATAGGCTGAGGGTCAAATTTCCCAAATATAAAGTCATCAAAATTCAGCAATACCGTAATTCGATGGTGCACTCGACAGACTGTTAAACTTTTGACGGTCTATCATTCTTCCCCTTGATTTTACAAGAAGGTTGATGGCTCACCTTGGATAATTGATAGTCCGTCAAAGTATTTTACGGACTTTCCTTTATCCTGTCAAATTCCCAATTTTTCCCTTTTTCATCAAAACGTACTTTCTTCAATTAGTTTAACTCTCGAACACATCGATACCTTTGTAAAAAGCTGTAAATCTTTCTTATCCTTCTGTAAGGTCGTACCCCTTCCCTGGACTTCAACATCCATTAATGATACGGCAAAACGTAAAGTTATAGGGTGTAACACATTGAAGAGGTGTTTGAGATACCATTATCCCGAGCCACATGAATATGGGTATAGGACCAAAACCATTTCCCAGAAGAAGAAGCAGAAGGAAAGTAAACAAAGTACTTCCTGTGAGATTGTAACGCCCCATATTTTCGGGTAGCGGTTGAACTCATAACGTAGGTGAGTAGACCCGGACCCGGGAAAATTTTCGTTGTACTTGTATATTAATAAGAGGGTTAGTATAAAAAAAAGGGCGTGATCCCGAAATAATTTTGAGATTTAGTAAGAGTGACGACGGAGTTGAATAATAATTGTGTGTCCCCGAAGAGAGTATAGACTGGTATTTTTATTACGGGAATTATGATATTGACATATGAGGATTTTAGTAATCGTCGGGATTTAAATAATCGGAGACCGAAAATTTAATTGTGTGTATAATTAATTAATTAGGGAGGGGACAATTTATAGTGGGAGTTGGTAAGTGAGATGTTATAATCGATTTGGGGGTGGCTAAGTCCCAAATCGATCGACCGAGAACAGCGCCCATAAGGGCCTTCCTTCTCCTTTTTTTTTTCTCTCCATTTCTTCAACTCCATCAGTTCTTCAAGCTCTCTTCATCTCAATCAAAAATTCCTCCATCAAATTCGAGTCTAGCAGAAGGAGAAAACTCCATTGGTAGGTTCCCTAGAGCTCTCAGTCGAAGTTGGGGGAAATACTGTGAATTTTCGCACAACCCAAAAGGAGAAATTTATGACATTTTGAACCTTCATTCCAGCTAAATCAAGTTCTTAGACTAGCCTACGTATTTCGAGGTCAGGCAAGAGACCCAGAATTGTTGGAGGAGTTCTGGGGGTCATTTTTGGGGGCCCTGTTTCTGCATTTTCTGCTGGTCGGACGCTATGTCGAGCAAAAGGGTTTCCCAACGATTCTCGTCGATGTGTTTAATGAGGTAACCTTCCTTGTTCTTAATAGTTTGTACAATTTTCAGAAGTCATTCTTTCTATTAGTTCTAAAGACGATTGTCGAAAATGCGAATTTGGGTTGGGTATCGTTAGGACTGCTGTAATTGGGAGTTACTGGGATTGCATGTGAAATTGTGGTACTGTTTTGGATATTTTAGTAGTATAAGAAGGAGTATTAAGAGAGTTGGATATTTCACTACTTACATAGATTTCGATATAGAAGGAATATAGGTTCTACGCGTTCAAGGTGTTCGTTAGAATGTCCCTAAGAATCTGTTTTTAATGTGTTGATTCGATTGTGATGTAATTCGTCCGTATGATGTAGATAATCATTCATAGAGCTTACAAGGACCCACAAAACTTAGATAAATTCGACGACAACGTTGAAGTTCTAAAATGAGGCATACTCTAATATTGAGTCGATTAGTTCGTCTAAGAGGTATGTGAAGCTCTTACTTCTTTATTTTGGCATGATTTAATGAAAGTACGGCGGACGTACTTAATTCTTATATAGTTTAATTCCTAAAGAGGATTGTTATGAGAAGTGCCTATGATTTTTCAGCAAAGAGTTATTATGACTTTATTACAATGATTTGATTGAGAGTCAAATGATAATTTTTACATACATATGGTTACTCATGATATCTACTCGTGCTAAGTGTTACTACTTCACCTCAGGAGTAGGTCGGGTTACGACTCGTGCACAGCCTTGCATTGTTCACCGAGACCCTCACTAGAGGGTCGGGTTACGTAGGATGGATCCATAGATGAGAGATGATTTTACCGAGTCCCAGCATGAGTCGGGTTATGATATAATTCCACCGAGTCCCGCATTAGTGGGCCGGGTTACGTTACAGGTATATATATGTATATGGACAGGCATACATGTTTTCTTGACTTGACTCACATTTTTATAAGGCACAACTGACTTTTATGGTTTATGGCACAGTTGGATTTGAATCCTTATTTTTATACTGATCTTCTGTTTCTGTTGGCTAATTATGATCTTTTCTGACTTCATGTTTTACATACTCAAGACATTATTTCAGATTGACCCCTTTTCCTCGGGGGGCTGCGTTTCATGCCCGCAGGTACATGTTTTCAATTTGGTGAACCTCAGGCCTAGGTTCCTACTCAGCAGGTTGGAAAGCTCATTTGATCCAGGGCTTTGTCATTTTGGTACCGAATCTCTTTTAGACTTATGTTCGTATTTAGGGGCACGACGGGGCCCTGTCCCGTCATATGTCGTTATTCTTCTTATAGAGGTCTGTAGACAGTAGTGGGTTATACTTATATAAGGGTTATGACTTTGTTTTAGTCAGTCATGCTATTGTATTCTGATTTGGGGTGTTTTCATGTATATACGTTAGTATCTGTTGGCAGCCTTGTCGGTTTGCCTGTTATATTATCTGTTGGCAGCCTTGTCGGCTTGTCTGGTATATTGTGTTGGCTAGTTGTGACTCCTCAGGAGATAGGTGCATTCGGGGGTAAAGGCAGCCTTGTCGGCTTGCCTACCCTGGCATATGTTGTTATTGCGACGTTATGCTACCGGATTTCAGACTCATTAAGGGTTAGTTGGATTATGTGTCAGGTTAGTATAATGATGTCATTAGGGCGGTTAGTCGCGGCCCGTCGGGTCGGGTCGTGACAAAAGTGGTATCAGAGCAGTTAGTCCTCGGAATGTCTACAGACCGTGTCTAGTAGAGTCTTGCGTATGGGTATGTTGTGCACCATACTTATACGCAGGAGGCTGCCGGACATTTAGGATTGGTTTTTATTTTTCTTACTCTAAGATCGTGCGATAGAGCTATGTTATTAGGTTATTCCCTCTTTGACGTATTAATGTGTTACAGCTATGCCTCCAAAGAAAGCGACAGCCGCTAGAAGGGCAATACGAATTCGAGGTTATGAGAACCTATCTTACTCGTATACGTGAAGAAATAAGGTAAGTTTGGGACATAGAATATTTGAGACTCTTAGAATATTAGATAATCGTTGAGACCTTAGATATACAAAGCCTTCTTGAGTAAAATATCTTATGTTTGATCTGGGTTAAAGTACATGGTATATGTGAAGTCTATTAGTTGTGATGACTCCTTGATATGCTTATGTTTATCTGAAGAGGAATATGAGATATGCCAAAAACTGGAGTCGCTACTGTTGTACATATACGGTTTGTTGTCTCTGGAGCAAGTTGTCTGGATAAGTCCTTGATATTAGTTCAGTAGGTAGTTGATAGTCGTTAACGGGTTGTCCTACTTGTGGATGGGGCTTAGGAGTAGATGGTCCTCTACATGTTGTAATGTTACCCTATTTAAGTTGATGTGTTCCAGCTTTTCTTATGAGTTATGCTATCTATGTTATGTATAAATGTATTCTGTCTTGGTCATACTTCTTAGGGTGGTCTGTTAATGTCCCTGTACAGTATGTGGGTTTAGTATAAATCACTTGTGTTAGGACCTATCTTCGCCAATTTTGCTCAATGGGACTACCCCTAAACAGTTAATTAGACTTGCCTAGATATCTTATATGTTTAATTAAAATTTCCCCCATAATTGTCTTTGCGTATCATAATGTAGAATGCAAAATGTTCTAATAACTCAAGCCTGCGTTTTATCTCTTAAATAGGGAATAGATTCGTATGCTAAACATGTTGTCAGTAGCTTCTTAAGGGAGTGGAAAATTGAGTATTTACATAATTCTAGGAATGACTTGCTGCTGCAATAGACGGTTTACTTATTTAAGTTAACTATAAAACCTTGAGTATATTATGCCAAGCATTATGTAATATATGTGAATATTGTGCTACTTGTGACTACTCTATTAATGTCTAGCATGTTCAGTTGATGAAAACACTGTTAGAGTATTGTGTGACGATTATTTGTGGGTTAAGTGGTTGTCTTGTTAAGTTTAAGGGTTAATTGACCTTGTATGATCCGTTTAAATAACTTTGAAGTAATTGGTATACTAGTTTTAGTCCATTGTAATCCCTCTTGGATTGTTTAAGTCTTGTGGTGTCCATAGTATGTTAGGTCCAACCATCGCTAGCACATGTACTAATTTAGTATGCTTAATATTGCTAATTTAAAGATTAATGATATATGAAACGCCTAGATTTGATTTAAATGGATTGGCAAGTTGGATGGAAGTTGAGTTTAGCATGTATGGGTTATTTAAATTAATTTGATGACCAATATATTATTTTGGAAACTCGTTTGGCTATCTGTAAGTCGTTTGGTCATATTATCTACCTAAAACAAGCGCCGCTAATTAAGAACAAGATTAGTTGTCCTTTTTAACAAAACTTGTCTTATACCGTCTGATATGATAATGTAAAACTAGAAGAGAATAAGTTAAGTGAGTTGATATGGTTGAGGTTATATGATGTGATTTATGATGGGAATTGATAAAGGGTAGCCTATGTGATGATTGTGAATTATGAATATTACCTAAATTCCGAGCCTGCTTTACTGATTTGGGGGTATGTTAGAAGATGTGACTAAGCATGCCTAAATAAATGGTTATATGTTTGGATTAATCAAAAAGGAATATGTGGATTTTGCATGTTGATTGATAAGGTTGTTGTATAGTCTGGTGTAATTTTAGTTGAATCATGAAATGACTTTTAAACTATTGTATGCATAAGTTAAGCAATAATAACCTTGTTTGGATCGATCTTGGAGTGATTAGTGTTGTTAGAGACAATTCCGACTTGATAGAAATCTAACCTAAAGTTGGGAGTAACCTATAACTTATTGGTTATGGTAAAAAGACCGGTGTGGCTTCTATTACATTGTTCATATAATTACAATAGTAACCCTGGTTGAGTATAAGCTTAGAGAATATGTCGGCTTACTGTTTTTGGTTTTTCCATGTGGTATCCAATAATTTGAAATGATGTAGCCTACAATGTGGTCTCCAATGACATGTTTAGCTTCAATTATGACTACATGATGTCCTGTCTGTGCTATTAATATCTTGTTACTTCTATGGATGCATACTGTGATATAAACTGGAATTTTAAAAAAAAAACAAAAAAAAAACCCAAAGGACTTATTTTAGTTTATTGCTGGACTTTATGAACTTAACACTAACCCAAGAGGTTGTGGTATGTCCAAAAGGAAGTTTAGTTCCTAAGTTGTTTTCTTAGGTATGTACTTGTTGTATCTATGTTCTTGTAACTTGAACTTTATGTGGGCTGAACTTTGAAGTTATGTTATCAATACCTAGAAAAGAGTATTTCTGCACCCATTCATGTATCCATGTGATCATTGCCAATGTGTAAATCAATCCACCTAGTTTAAGTGCATGTGTAAGTTAGGAATAAAAGCTTAGGACCACTATGCTAGTTGACATATGTTCCCAACAAGTTAAAATGATAGGCTTAGGATAATTTCTGCATGCTAGTCTTGAAGAGATGATTCAGAGAGTTCCCCTGGATCCTGTATTTTGCTTCTGTGGACTGTTGGTATGCAGTCTCTTAATGCATCTGTTTTGACCCCTGGATATGCAGACTGTTTATGCTAAAGTAGTGGTAATATGACAGTTTGGGAGCCTGTTTAATTAGATAAAACTGACCTAAGTGAATATATGTGGATGAAGGTGTTGTGGTGGTTTAAAGTTAACATGTATAGTTAAAACAAAGCATTATGTGCGAATTTTAGACTTGTACACATGCAGTGTTAGGTAACTTCATGACTAAAGTGCTGTTAATTTAAAGTTGTTCCAGTTATATGTAGACTTTAACCTCCAAGATGAGTTTCAACCCTTCTTGTTTTAAAATATGATCTCTCATGTTAGGGTTCTAATTAAAGACATGTTATAGGTAAGAAAATGTGCAAAGGTTGCTTGGTCCATTTCTATGCCTTGATTGCATTAGCTTGCCTATAATATTATTTGTCTTGTTCAAGGATGTATGACTGTGTGAGAAGTGAAATATCCAGCATGTTTAGACTGGTTGTCAGGAAACCAGTCAAGATATTGAGGCATTTAGCTACCATGCTAGATGCCATTATGGCTGTGGTTTGATGACACCTGTTACTGCTGGTTAGCTGCTGTTCTTGGTAACTGCTACTACTGTCCTTGTTACACTTTAAACATATATTATTGCTTCAGTTGGCACAGATGTTGCTGCCTTTTTCAGTCTCAAAGGTCCTGTTTTCAAACATGTGGTGCTCTCTTAGTTATCTTATTCATTGTTAAGACTGGTGTGGCTCTTAAAATCTTTGGATTACGAGTTATAGTTCTTTGCTTGTTTACCGATTGTCGCTACTGTTGTCTGATGCCTGGATTGCTGAAAAAATTTGGGAAGAAATTTGTTGGGTTTTGAGGTAACTTGTGGTTATGTGTAGTTGTTATTTTTGCTACACATATAGCCCTATAGGATTGTTCTGTAGTGCTGAAAAGGTTACTGATCTACTGTGCTTTAGTGCAAGTCATTGCTGCATATTCTGCCTCATTTATATAGTTGTTGTTAGGGCTGTTTGGTTATGCTTTAAAATTTGTTGTTGTCGCTATTTTGCTGTTATTTTCAACTGAAATCACTGATGTCTGTAATTCCAGTTTCTGGTTACTAATGGCTGTGTTCCATTAGTTACATAATGGTTATTTTCTGATGCAGTTATCTACCATGTTTAGATGTTGTTTGGACTGTTATTTGAGCTCCTTTTCTGCTGTTATTAGTCATTGCTGGCTAGTGTGTGGGTATTATTTGAGCTCATTTTCTGCTGTTAGTAGGCTCTTTGTTTGGTGGTGTTTGGGTATTATTTGAGCTCATTTTCTGCTGTTAGTAGCTGCTGTTTGGCTGGTGTTTGGACTGTTATTTGAGCTCATTTTCCTGCTGTTATTAGCTGCTATTTTGGCTGGTGTTTGGACTGTTATTTGAGTTCATTTTCTGCTGTTATTTAGCTGCTGTTTTGGCTACCAGTTGACTGCTATTTGGCCTGTTGTTTTGTTGTTATTTACTACTGAAATCACTGCTGCATTTGGGTAGAAATTTTGCCCTGCACAAACACATGTTGCTGCCTTTATTTTGAGGCGGTGAAATTTCAGAAAATTCTAGGCGAGGCAGAGTGAGAATAAGTAGGATCACGTGACCGCCCAAACCAGTACCAAAAAAAAAGGGGAGAAATGGTAAACCAAACTGGTTTAAACACTAACTGGAGCTGATCTGGCCATGAGATGATAAAACAGTTGAGGCAATTTTAGACCTTGAAGATTGTTATACCTTAGTCATTAACACTTTACTTTGGGTATGACTTGTTGCTGAATTTTTTTTTTTTTGGGCCATTCTATTTTTGCTTACAAAATGCTGCATTTTTATCCAAGGTGCTGCAGTATATGCTCTGCAGTACATGTTCTTGATGAGCTGCTGTCCTTTCCTTAAGGATAAATCAGGTACTACATTATAGGAAGACATTTTGATGTGTTGTGTAAGGTATAGCTGAGTGAGGGTGCTGGTTTGCTGTGCCAGGGGATAAGTAGTTGTTGCATTGTGACCAAATTTTACTGCTACCTAGTTGCTGCCTATGGTACAGATTTGGTTGTTGTGCTAATAATATACTACCTACTTAGGTGGGAACTCATCAACATTTTGACTTCCTATACAAGCAATTAGCTAGATAAAGATTGCTTCACACTGGGTTCTAAAATTGAGAGGCATCACTATGTGTTTATTTAGTTTGTATATGAAACTTGAGTCTATCCTTTAGAAGTAGTTATGGATGGATATGTATCTTCTCAATGTTTAAAAGATAGTCTGAATTAATCCCTGAATGTCGTACCCCTTGTTTTTGATGAATTGGAATAACATTTTGTGTATTCTTTTTGTATGGTGTCAAAGGTTAGAAATGTCGTACCGACATTCGAGGACGAATGTTTCTAAGGGGGGAGGATGTAACGCCCCGTATTTTCGGGTAGCGGTTGAACTCATAACGTAGGTGAGTAGACCCGGACCCGGGAAAATTTTCGTTGTACTTGTATATTAATAAGAGGGTTAGTATAAAAAAAAGGGCGTGATCCCGAAATAATTTTGAGATTTAGTAAGAGTGACGATGGAGTTGAATAATAATTGTGTGTCCCCGAAGAGAGTATAGACTGGTATTTTTATTACGGGAATTATGATATTGACATATGAGGATTTTAGTAATCGTCGGGATTTAAATAATCGGAGACCGGAAATTTAATTGTGGAATTAATTAATTAGGGAGGGGACAATTTATAGTGGGAGTTGGTAAGTGAGATGTTATAATCGATTTGGGGGTGGCTAAGCCCCAAATCGATCGACCGAGAACAGCGCCCATAAGGGCCTTCCTTCTCAATTTTTTTCTCTCCATTTCTTCAACTCCGTCAGTTCTTCAAGCTCTCTTCATCTCAATCAAAAATTCCTCCATCAAATTCGAGTCTAGCAGAAGGAGAAAACTCCATTGGTAGGTTCCCTAGAGCTCTCAGTCGAAGTTGGGGGAAATACTGTGAATTTTCGCACAACCCAAAAGGAGAAATTTATGACGTTTTGAACCTTGATTCCAGCTAAATCAAGTTCTTAGACTAGCCTACTTATTTCGAGGTCAGGCAAGAGACCCAGAATTGTTGGAGGAGTTCTGGGGGGCATTTTTGGGGGCCCTGTTTCTGCGTTTTTTGCTGGTCGGACGCTATGTCGAGCAAAAGGGTTTCCCAATGATTCTCGTCGATGTGTTTAATGAGGTAACCTTCCTTGTTCTTAATAGTTTGTACAATTTTCAGAAGTCATTCTTGCTATTAGTTCTAAAGACGATTGTCGAAAATGCGAATTTGGGTTGGGTATCGTTAGGACTGCTGTAATTGGGAGTTACTGGGATTGCATGTGAAATTGTGGTACTGTTTTGGAGATTTTAGTAGTATAAGAAGGAGGATTAAGAGAGTTGGATGTTTCACTACTTACATAGATTTCGATATAGAAGGAATATAGGTTCTACGCGTTCAAGGTGTTCGTTAGAATGTCCCTAAGAATCTGTTTTTAATGTGTTGATTCGATTGTGATGTAATTCGTCCGTATGATGTAGATAATCATTCATAGAGCTTACAAGGACCCACAGAACTTAGATAAATTCGACGACAACGTTGAAGTTCTAAAATGAGGCATACTCTAATATTGAGTCGATTAGTTCGTCTAAGAGGTATGTGAAGCTCTTACTTCTTTCTTTTGGTATGATTTAATGAAAGTACGGCGGACGTACTTAATTTTTATACAGTTTAATTCCTAAAGAGGATTGTTATGAGAAGTGCCTATGATTTTTCAGCAAAGAGTTATTATGACTTTATTACAATGATTTGATTGAGAGTCAAATGATAATTTTTACTTACATATGGTTACTCATGATATCTACTCGTGCTAAGTGTTACTACTTCACCTCACCGAGTCCCGGGCCGGGTTACGACTCGTGCACAGCCTTGCATTGTTCACCGAGACCCTCACTAGAGGGTCGGGTTACGTAGGATGGATCCATAGATGAGAGATGATTTTACCGAGTCCCATCATGGGCCGGGTTATGATATGATTCCACCGAGTCCCGCATTAGTGGGTCGGGTTACGTTACAGGTATATATATGTATATGGACAGGCATACATGTTTTCTTGACTTGACTCTCATTTTTATAAGGCACAACTGACTTTATGGTTTATGGCACAGTTGGATTTGAATCCTTATTTTTATACTGATCTTCTATTTCTGTTGGCTAATTATGATCTCTTTTACAGCTTCATGTTTTACATAATCAGTACATTATTTCGTCGACCCCCTTTCCTGGGAAGTGCGTTTCATGCCCGCAGGTACATGTTTTCAGTTTGGTGAACCTCAGGCCTAGGTTCCTACTCAGCAGGTTGGAAAGCTCATTTGATCCAGGGCTTTGTCATTTTGGTACCGAATCTCTTTTAGACTTATGTTCGCATTTAGGGGCACGACGGGGCCCTGTCCCGTCATATGTCGTTATTCTTCTTATAGAGGTATGTAGACAGTGGTGGGTTGTACTTATGTAAGGGTTATGACTCTGTTTTAGTCAGTCATGCTATTGTATTCCAATTTGGGGTGTTTCCGTGTATATACGTTAGTATCTGTTGGCAGCCTTGTCGGCTTGCCTGTTATATTATCTGTTGGCAGCCTTGTCGGCTTGTCTGTTATATTGTGTTGGCTAGTTGTGACTCCTCAGGAGACAGGTGCATTCGGGGGTAAAGGCAGCCTTGTCGGCTTGCCTACCCTGGCATATGTTGTTATTGCGACGTTATGCTGCCGGATTTCAGACTCATTAAGGGTTAGTTGGATTATGTGTCAGGTTAGTATAATGACGTCATTAGGGAGGTTAGTCGCGGCCCGTCGGGTCGGGTCGTGACAGAGATGCCACAAGAAGGAGAAATTACCGTACCCATTGAGAGACAAAAGATAGTGAGGAGTAAGGTAGTGCAAAGTGTCAAACTACGAGTGGAAAAAGTAGAAGATGTGCGGAATGATGTGAGGAGACAATGGGTTGTGCGTTGAATTTTCCAAATTTAAACTCATCAAAATTCTGCACTGATATAATTCGATGGAGCACTCGATGGAACATCAAACATCCAACGGTCTGCCATTCTTCTCGTCGATATTCTAGGAAGGTTGACGGCTCACCTTAGATAATTGACGCTCCGTTAAAGTATTTTACGGACCATCCTTTGTCCCGTCAAATTCCCAATTTTTTCCTTTTTCGTCAAAACATACTTTCTGCAATCCGCTTAACTCCCAAACACACCGGTACCTTTGTAAAAAGGTTGTAAATATTTATTATCCTTTTGTAAGGTTTTACCCCATCTCGGGACTTCGATATCCATTAACGATACGGCAAAATGTGAAGTTATGGGGTGAAACACATTGATGAGTTATTTGAGATACCATTATACCGAGCCACGTAAAAAGGAGTATAGGACCAAAACCACTTTCCAAAAGAGGAAGACGAAGGAAAAGAGTCAAAGTACTTCTTCTGAGATGCCACAATAATGGCAAATTACCATAACCATTGAGAGACAAAATATAGAGAGGAGTAAGGGAGTGCAAAGTGGCAAATCACTAGTGAAAAAATAAGAGGATGTGTGAAGTGACGTGAGGAGAAAATGGGTTGTGGGTCAAATTTCCCAAATATGAAGTCATCAAAATTCTGCAATACCGTAATTCGATGGTGCACTCAACGGACTGTCAAACTTTTGACGGTCTATCATTCTTTCCAATGATCTTACAAGAATGTTGATGGCTCACCATGGATAATTGATGGTCCGTCGAAGTATTTTACGGACCGTCCTTTATTCTGTCAAATTCCCAGTTTTTCCCTTTTTCATCAGAATGTACTCGCATCAATTAGTTTAACTCTCGAACACATCGATACCTTTGTAAAAAGCTGTAAATCTTTCTTATCCTTTCGTAAGGTCGTACCCCTTCCCTGTACTTCAACATACATTAATGATACGGAAAAATGTGAAGTTATAGGGTGTAACACATTGAAGAGGTGTTTGAGATACCATTATCCCGAGCCACATGAATATGGGTATAGGACCAAAACCATTTCCCAGAAGAAGAAGCAGAAGGAAATGAAGCAAAGTACTTCCTGTGAGATGCCACAAGAAGGAGAAATTATTGTACCCATTGAGAGACAAAAGATAGAGAGGAGTAAGGTAGTGCAAAGTGTCAAATTACTAGTGGAAAAAGTAGAGTATTTGCGGAATGATGTGAGGAGACAATGGGTTGTGGGTTGAATTTCCCTAATATAAACTCATCAAAATTCTGCACACCTATAATTCGACGGAGCACTCGATGGAACATCAAACATCCAACGGTCTTCCATTCTTCTAGTCGATATTCTAGGAAGGTTGATGGCTCACCTCAGATAATTTATGCTCCGTCAAAGTATTTTACGGACCATCTTTTGTCCCGTCAAATTCTAAGTTTTTTCCTTTTTCGTCAAAACATACTTTCTTCAATCCGTTTAACTACCGAACACACTGGTAGCTTTGTAAAAAGTTGTAAACATTTATTATCCTTTCGTATGGTCGTACCCCATCACGATACTTCGATATCCTTTAACGATACGGTGAAACGTGAAGTTATTGGGTGAAACACATTAAAGAGGTATTTTAGATAACATTATCCCGAGCCACGTGAAAATGAGTATAGGACCAAAACCACTTTCCAAAATAGGAAGCCGAAGGAAAGGAATCAAAGTACTTCTTGTGAGATGCCACAAAAATGGGAAATTACCATACCCATTGAGAGACAAAAGATAGAGAGGAGTAAGGGAGTGCAAAGTAGCAAATCACTAGTGGAAAAATGAGAGGATGTGTGGAGTGACGTGAGGAGAAAATGGGGTGAGTCTCAAATTTCCTAAATATAAAGTCATCTAAATTCTGCAATACCGTAATTCCATGGTGCACTCGATGGACTGTCAAACTTTTGACGGTCTTTCCTTCTTCCCATTGATCTTACAAGAAGGTTGATGGCTCACCTTGGATAATTGATGATCCGTTGAAGTATTTTATGGACCGTCCTTTATCCTGTCAAATTCTCAGTTTATCCTTTTTTTATCAGAACGTACTCTCTTCAATTAGTTTAACTCTCGAACACATCGGTACCTTTGTAAAAAGCTATAAATCTTTCTTATCCTTCCATAAGGTCGTACCCCTTCCCTAGACTTCAACATCTATTAATGATACTGCATAACATGAAGTTATAGGGTGTACCACATTGAAGAGGTGTTTGAGATACCATTATCCCGAGCCACATGAATATGGGTAGAGGGCCAAAACCATTTCCCAGAAGAAGAAGCAGAAGGAAAGGAAGCAAAGTACTTCCTGTGAGATGCCATAAGAAGGAGAAATTAACGTACTCATTGAGAGACAAAAGATAGAGAGGAGTATGGCAGTGCAAAGTGTCAAATTACGAGTGGAAAAAGTAGAGGATGTGCGGAATGACGTGAGGAGACAATGGGCTGTGGGTTGAATTTCCCAAATATAAATTCATCAAAATTCTGCACTGCTATAATTCGACGGAGTACTCGATGGAACATCAAACATCCAACGATCTGCCATTCTTCTCGTCGTTATTCTAGGAAGGTGGACGGCTCACCTTAGATAATTGACGCTCCGTTAAAGTATTTTACGGACCATCCGTTGTCCCGTCAAATTCCCAGTTTTTTCCTTTCTCGTCAAAACATACTTTGTTCAATCCGTTTAACTCCCAAACACATCGGTAGCTTTGTAAAAAGGATGTAAACATTTATTATCCTTTTGTAAGGTTGTACCCCTTCTCGGGACTTTGATATCCATTAACGATACGGCGAAATGTGAAGTTATGGGGTGAAACACATTGATGAGCTATTTGAGATACCATTTCCCCGAGCCACGTAAAATAAAGTATAGGACCAAAACCATTTTACAAAAGAGGAAGCCGAAGGAAAGGATCAAAGTACTTCTTGTGAGATGCCACAAGAATGGGAAATTACCTTACCCATTGAGTGACAAAATATAGAGACTAGTAAAGGAGTGCAAAGTTGCAAATCACTAGTGGAAAAATGAGAGGATATGTGGAGTGACGTGAGGAGAAAATGGGCTGAGGGTCAAATTTCCCAAATATAAAGTCATCAAAATTCTGCAATACCGTAATTCGATGGTGCACTCGACGGGCTGTCAAACTTTTGACGGACTATCATTCTTCCCATTGATCTTACAAGAAGGTTGATGGCTCACCTTGGATAATTTATAGTCCGTCAAAGTATTTTACGGACTTTCCTTTATCCCATCAAATTTCCAATTTTTCCCTTTTTCATCAGAACGTACTTTCTTCAATAACTTTAACTCTCGAACACATCGGTACCTTTGTAAAAAGCTATAAATCTTTCTTATCCTTCCGTAAGGTCGTACCACTTCCCTGGACTTCAACATCCATTAATGATACGGCAAAACGTGAAGTTATAGGGTGTAACACATTGAAGAGGTGTTTGAGATACCATTATCCCGAGCTACATGAATATGGGTATAGGACCAAAACCATTTCCCAGAAGAAGAAGCAGAAGGAAAGGAAGCAAAGTACTTCCTGTGAGATGCCACAAGAAGGAGAAATTACTGTACCCATTGAGAGACAAAAGATAGAGAGGAGTAAGGTAGTGCAAAGTGTCAAATTACTAGTGGAAAAAGTAGAGGATTTGCGGAATGATGTGAGGAGACAATAGGTTGTGGGTTGAATTTCCCAAATATTAACTCTTCAAAATTCTGCACAGCTATAATTCGACAGAGCACTTGATGGAACATCAAACATCCAACGGTCTACCATTTTTATCATCGATATTCTAGGAAGGTTGACGGCTCACCTTAGATAATTGACGCTCCGTTAAAGTATTTTACGAACCATCCTTTGTCCCGTCAAATTCCCAGTTTTTTCCTTTTTTGTCAAAACATACTTTATTCAATCCGTTTAACTCCCAAACACACCGGTACCTTTGTAAAAAGGCTGTAAACATTTATTATCCTTTCGTAAGGTTGTATCCCATCTCGGGACTTCGATATCCATTAACGATACGGCAAAATGTGAAGTTATGGGGTGAAACACATTGATGAGGTATTTGAGATACCATTATCCCGAGCCACGTAAAAAAGAGTATAGGACCAAAACCACATTCCAAAAGAGGAAGCCTAAGGAAAGGAATCAAAGTACTTCTTGTGAGATGCCACAAGAATGGGAAATTACCATACCCATTGAGAGACTAAATATAGAGAGGAGTAAGGGAGTGTAAAGTTACAAATCACTAGTGGAAAAATGAGAGGATGTGTGGATTGACGTGAGAAGAAAATGGGCTGAGGGTCAAATTTCACAAATATAAAGTCATCAAAATTCTGCAATACCGTAATTCGATGGTGCACTCAACAGATGTCAAACTTTTGACGGTCTATCATTCTTCCCATTGATCTCACAAAAAGGTTGATGGCTCACCTTGGATAATTGATAGTCCGTCAAAGTATTTTACGGACTTTCCTTTATCCCGTCAAATTCCCAATTTTTCCCTTTTTCATCAAAATGTACTTTCTTCAATTAGTTTAACTCTCGAACACATCGATACCTTTGTAAAAAGCTGTAAATCTTTCTTATCCTTCCGTAAGGTCGTACCCCTTCCCTAGACTTCAACATTCATTAATGATACGGCAAAATGTGAAGTTATAGGGTGTAACACATTGAAGAGGTGTTTGAGATTCCATTATCCCGAGCCACATGAATATGGGTAGAGGACCAAAACCATTTCCCAGAAGAAGAAGCAGAAGGAAAGGAAGCAAAGTACTTCCTGTGAGATGCCACAAGAAGGAGAAATTACCGTACTCATTGAGAGACAAAAGATAGTGAGGAGTATAGCAGTGCAAAGTGTCAAATTATGAGTGGAAAAAGTAGAGGATGTGCGGAATGACGTGAGGAGACAATGGGCTGTGGGTTGAATTTTCCAAATATAAATTCATCAAAATTCTGCACTGCTATAATTCGACGGAGCACTCGATGGAACATCAAACATCCAATGATCTGCTATTCTTCTCATCGATATTCTAGGAAGGTTGACGGCTCACCTTTGTCCCGTCAAATTCCCAATTTTTCCCTTTTTCGTCAAAACGTACTTTTTCCAATTAGTTTAACTCTCGAACACATCGATACCTTTGTAAAAAGCTGTAAATCTTTCTTATCCTTCCGTAAGGTCGTACCCCTTCCCTGGACTTCAACATTCATTAATGATACGGCAAAATGTGAAGTTATGGGGTGAAACACATTGATGAGGTATTTGAGATACCATTATCCCGAGCCACGTAAAATGGAGTATAGGACCAAAACCACTTTACAAAAGAGGAAGCCGAAGGAAAGGATCAAAGTACTTCTTGTGAGATGCCACAAGAATGGGAAATTACCATACCCATTGAGTGACAAAATATAGAGAGAAGTAAGGGATTGCAAAGTGGCAAATCGCTAGTGGAAAAGTGAGAGGATGTGTGGAGTGACGTGAGGAGAAAATGAGGTGAGGGTCAAATTTCCAAAATATAAAGTCGTCAAAATTCTGCAACACCGTAATTCGATAGTGCACTCGACGGACTGTCAAACTTTTGATCGTCTATCATTCTTCCCATTGATCTTTCAAGAAGGTTAATGGCTCTTCTTGGATAATTGATGGTCCGTCAAAGTATTTTACGGACCGTCCTTTATCCCATCAAATTCCCAATTTTTTCCTTTTTCATCAGAACGTACTTTCTTCAATTAGTTTAACTCTCGAACACATCGGTACCTTTGTGAAAAGCTATAAATCTTTCTTATCTTTCCGTAAGGTCGTACCCCTTCCCTGGACTTCAACATCCATTAATGATACGGCAAAACGTGAAGTTATAGGGTGTAACACATTGAAGAGGTGTTTGAGATACCATTATCCCAAGCCACATGAATATGGGTATAGGACCAAAACCATTTCCCAGAAGAAGAAGCAGATGGAAATGAAGCAAAGTACTTCCTGTGAGATGCCAAAAGAAGGAGAAATTATTGTACCCATTGAGAGACAAAAGATAGAGAGGAGTAAGGTAGTGCAAAGTGTCAAATTACTAGTGGAAAAAGTAGAGTATTTGCGGAATGATGTGAGGAGACAATGGGTTGTGGGTTGAATTTCCCAAATATAAACTCATCAAAATTCTGCACACCTATAATTCGACGGAGCACTCGATGGAACATCAAACATCCAACGATCTGCCATTCTTCTCATCGATATTCTAGGAAGGTTGATGGCTCACCTCAGATAATTGATGCTCCGTCAAAGTATTTTACGGACCATCTTTTGTCCCGTCAAATTCCAAGTTTTTTCCTTTTTCATCAAAACATACTTTCTTCAATCCATTTAACTACAGAACACACTGGTAGCTTTGTAAAAAGGCTGTAAACATTTATTATCCTTTCGTATAGTCGTACCCCATCACGGTACTTTGATATCCTTTAACGATACGGCGAAACGTGAAGTTATTGGGTGAAACACATTGAAGAGGTATTTTAGATACCATTATCCCGAGCCACGTGAAAATGAGTATAGGACCAAAACCACTTTCCAAAAGAGGAAGCCGAAGGAAAGGAATCAAAGTACTTCTTGTGAGATGCCACAAGAATGGGAAATTACCATACCCATTGAGAGACAAAAGATAGAGAGGAGTAAGGGAGTGCAAAGTAGCAAATCACTAGTGGAAAAATGAGAGGATGTGTGGAGTGACGTGAGGAGAAAATGGGGTGAGTCTCAAATTTCTCAAATATAAAGTCATCTAAATTCTGCAATACCGTAATTCCATGGTGCACTCGATGGACTATCAAACTTTTGACGGTCTTTCCTTCTTCCCATTGATCTTACAAGAAGGTTGATGGCTCACCTTAGATAATTGATGGTCCGTCAAAGTATTTTACGGACCATCCTTTATCCCGTCAAATTCCCAGTTTTTCCCTTTTTCATCAAAACGTACTTTCTTCAATTAGTTTAACTCTCGAACATATCAGTACCTTTGTAAAAAAGCTGTAAATCTTTCTTATCCATCCGTAAAGTCGTACCCCTTCCCAGTTCTTCAACATCCATTAATGATACGGAAAAACGTGAAGTTAAGGGGTGTTACACATTGAAGAGGTGCTTGAGATAGCATTATCCCGAGCCACATGAAATTAGGTATAGGACCAAAACCATTTCCCAGAAGAAGAAGCAGAAGGAAACGAAGCAAAGTACTTCCTGTAAGATGCCAAAAGAATGAGAAATTACTGTACCCCTTGAGAGAAAAAAGATAGATAGGTGTAAGGCAGTGCAAAGTGTCAATTTACAAGTGGAAAAAGAAGAGGATGTACGAAGTGATGTGAGGAGACAATGGGCTGTGGGTTGAATTTCCCTAATATAAACTCATCAAAATTTTGCACTGCTATAATTCGACGGAGCACTCGATGGAACATCAAACATCCAACGGTCTGTCATTCTTCTCATCGATATTCTAGGAAGGTTGACGGCTCACCTTAGATAATTGACGCTCCGTTAAGTATTTTACGAACCATCCTTTGTCCCGTCAAATTCCCAGTTTTTCCTTTTTTGTCAAAACATACTTTCTCCAATCCGTTTAACTCCCAAACACACCGGTACCTTTGTAAAAAGGCTGTAAACATTTATTATCCTTTCGTAAGGTTGTATCCCATCTCGGGACTTCGATATCCATTAACGATACGGTAAAATGTGAAGTTATGGGGTGAAACACATTGATGAGGTATTTGAGATACCATTATCCCGAGCCACGTAAAAAAGAGTATAGGACTAAAACCACTTTCCAAAAGAGGAAGCCTAAGGAAAGGAATCAAAGTACTTCTTGTGAGATGCCACAAGAATGGGAAATTACCATTACCCATTGAGAGACAAAATATAGAGAGGACTAAGGGAGTGCAAAGTTGCAAATCACTAGTGGAAAAATGAGAGGATGTATGGAGTGACGTGAGAAGAAAATGGGATGAGGGTCAAATTTCCCAAATATAAAGTCATCAAAATTCTGCAATACCGTAATTCAATGGTGCACTCGACAAATGTCAAACTTTTGATGGTCTATCATTCTTCCCATTGATCTTACAAGAAGGTCGATGGCTCACCTTGGATAATTGATAGTCCGTCAAAGTATTTTATGGACTTTCCTTTATCTTGTCAAATTCCCAATTTTTCCCTTTTTCATCAAAACGTACTTTCTTCAATTAGTTTAACTCTCGAACACATCGATACCTTTGTAAAAAGCTGTAAATCTTTCTTATCCTTCCGTAAGGTCGTACCCCTTCCCTGGACTTTAACATCCATTAATGATACGGCAAAATGTGAAGTTATAGGGTGTAACACATTGAAGAGGTGTTTGAGATACCATTATCCCGAGCCACATGAATATGGGTATAGGACCAAAACCATTTCCCAGAAGAACAAGCAGAAGGAAAAGAAACAAAGTACTTCCTGTGAGATGCCATGATGCCACAAGAAGGAGAAATTACCGTACCCATTGAGAGACAAAAGATAGTGAGAAGTAAGGCAGTGCAAAGTGTCAAATTACGAGTGGAAAAAGTAGAGAATATGCGGAATGATGTGAGGAGACAATGGGTTGTGGGTGGAATTTCCCAAATATAAACTCATCAAAATTCTGCACTGCTATAATTCGATGAGGCACTCGATGGAACATCAAACATCCAACGGTCTGCCATTCTTCTCGTCGATATTCTAGGAAGGTTGACGACTCACCTTAGATAATTGACGCTCCGTTAAAGTATTTTACGGACCATCCTTTGTCCCGTCAAATTCCCAATTTTTTCCTTTTTCGTCAAAACATACTTTCCTCCATCCGTTTAGCTCCCAAACACACCGGTACCTTTGTAAAAAGGTTGTAAACATTTATTATCCTTTCGTAAGGTTGTACCCCATCTCGGTACTTCGATATCCATTAACGACAAAGCAAAATGTGAAGTTATGGGGTGAAACACACGTTGATGAGGTATTTGAGATACCATTATCCCGAGCCACGTAAAAAGGAGTATAGTACCAAAACCACTTTCCAAAAGAGGAAGACGAAGGAAAGGAATCAAAGTACTTCTTGTGAGATGCCACAAGAATGGGAAATTACCATACCCATTGAGAGACAAAATATAGAGAGGAGTAAGGGAGTGCAAAGTGGCAAATCACTAGTGGAAAAATAAGAGGATGTGTGGAATGACGTGAGGAGAAAATGGGTTGAGGGTCAAATTTCCCAAATATAAAGTCATCAAAATTCTGCAGTACCGTAATTCGATGGTGCACTCGACGGACTGTCAAACTTTTGACGATCTATCATTCTTCCCATTGATCTTACAAGAATTTTGATGGCTCACATTGGATAATTGATAGTCCGTCAAAGTATTTTACGGACTTTCCTTTATCCCGTCAAATTCCCAGTTTTTCCCTTTTTCATCAAAACGTACTTTCTTCAGTTAGTTTAACTCTCGAACACAACGGTATCTTTGTAAAAAAGCTGTAAATCTTTCTTATCCTTCCGTAAGGTCGTACCCTTTCCCTGGACTTCAACATCCATTAATGATACGGCAAAATGTGAAGTTATGGGGTAACACATTGAAGAGGTGTTAGAGATACCATTATCCCGAGCCACATGAAAATGGGTATAGGACGAAAACCATTACCCAAAGGAAGAAGCCGAAGAAAAGAAAGCAAAGTACTTCCTGTGAGATGCCACAGAAGGAGAAATTATTGTACCCCTTGAGAGACAAAAGATAGAGAGGAGTAAGGTAGTGCAAAGTGTCAAATTACTAGTGGAAAAAGTAGAGGATTTGCAGAGACAATGGGCTGAGGGTTGAATTTCCCAAATATAAACACATTATAATTCTGCACTACTATAATTCGTCGGAACACTCGATGGAATATCAAACATCCAACGGGCTGCCATTCTTCTCGTTGATATACTAGGATGGTTGACGAGCCACCTTAGATAATTGACGCTCCGTCAAAGTATTTTACGGACCATCATTTGTCCCGTCAAATTCCCTATTTTTTTCTTTTTCGTCAAAACATACTTTCTTCAATCTGTTTAACTCCCAAACACACTGGTACCTTTGTAAAAATGTTGTAAAAATTTATTAACCTTTCATAAGGTCGTACCCCTTCCCGGGACTTCGATATCCATTAACGATACTACAAAATGTGAAGTTATGGGGTGAAACACATTGAAGAGGTATTTGAGATACCATTATCCCGAGCCACATGAAAAGGAGTATAGGACCAAAACCACTTTCCAAAAGAGGAAGCCGAAGGAAAGGAATCAAAGTACTTCTTGTGAGATGCCACAAGAATGGAAAATTACCATACCCATTGAGAGACAAAATATAGAGACTAGTAATGGAGTGCAAAGTGGCAAATCACTTGTGGAAAAATGAGAGGATGTGTGGAGTGACGTGAGGAGAAAATAGCTTGTGGGTCAAATTTCCCAAATACTTGAGTTTGTGGCGGTTATATTTGGTCTAAAGATATAGTGTCATTATCTGTATGGAGTTTATGTTGATATATTTACAGATCATAAAAGCTTGCAATATATATTCAGCAGAAAGAGTTTAATTTGAGGCAGCACAGATGGCTTGAGCTGCTGAAGGACTACAATGTCGATATTTTATACCATCCTGGCAAGGCAAACATTATATACGACGCGTAAAGTCAGAAATCTATGGTAGCTTGAAGGACATAGGAGTTGATAAGTTGTAAATGGCAAAAGATCTATATCAGTTGGCCAGTCTTAGCATACGATTGATTGATGCAAGCGATGGGGCTTCCATAGTTTGAATGCCACTGAATCCTCCTTAGTGGCAGAATTGAAAGCACGACAATTTGACAATCCAACCTTGATAAGGATTAAAAAAGGCATTCCCTTTCAAAAAAAACTTTTGTTCGGACTATCAGAAAATGGAGTTCTTAAGTAGAACGACCGGTTTTGTGTGCCCAACGTTACGGGACTTCGAGGGAATATTATGGTAGAGATTCATCAATCCAGTTACTGTATTCTCCCTAGTTCCACTAATATGTACCATGATCTTTGACAGCTATACTAGTGGAACGATAAAAAAATAATAGAGTAGAATTTATAGCTTAGTGTCTGAATTGTCAATAGGTTAAGGTTGAGCATTAGAAACCTAGAGGATTGTTACAGAATATAGAGATTCTGACGTAAAACTGGGAAGCGGTCCACATTGATTTCATTATGGGACTACCTAATTCTCGACGGAAGTTCGATTTCATATGGATTATCATGGATAGACTAATAAAGTCAACTCATTTTCTGCCCATCAAGACTACTTATTCAGCCGAAGATTATGCTCGATTATATATCAAGGAAATAGTCTGACTTCATCGAGTTTTAGTATCTATTATATCTGATCGAGGTGTTCAGTTTACAGCTAACTTCTGGAGGTACTTTCAGAAAGGTTTGGTTACTCAAATTAGCCTTAGCACAACCTTTCATCCATAGACCGATCGGAAAGCGGAACATATTATTCAGACACTCGAAGATATGTTGCAAGCTTGTGTGTTGGACTTCAAGAGAAGTTTGTAAGATCACCTACCACTTATCGAGTTTGCTTATTATAATAGCTACCATTCTTATATTCAGATGGTGTTGTATGAAGACATATATGGACAAAAATATAGGTCCCACATTGGTTGGTTTGATATTGGCGAGACAAACCTATTAGGACCTGACTTAGTGCAATAAGCTATGGAGAAAGTGAAAATGATTCAGGAATGATTGTTGACAGCTCAGAGTTGACAAAAGTCTTATTCAGATGACCAGCATCGAGACTTAGAATTTGATGTGGGAGAATGGGTGTTCTTAAAATAGTCGCCTATAAAAGGTGTGATGAGATTTGGAAAAAGGGCAACCTTAGCCCCAGATATGTCAGACCACATTAGATTATTCAAAGAATAGGTCAAGTAGCCTATAGGCTAGAGTTTCCCCCAGAATTAGAATCCATTCATCATGTATTTAACGTATCCATGCTTCATAAATATGTGGGCAATCCCTCCCGTATTACCCCTATTTAGGATGTTCCAATCATAGAAAACTTATCGTATGAAGAGGTCCCTATTGCTATTCTAGATTGTCAAGTCCGTAAGTTGCGAACCAAAGAAGTCGCTTCGGTTAAGGTACTCTGGAGAAGTAATAATGTGGAAGAAATGACGTTGGAGGCAGAAGAAGATATGAAATCTAGATATCCTTACATATTTCAGTCTTCAGGTTGATATCGACACTCGTGCGATACGATTTCCTTATTCTTATTGTTTATCAATCTTAACTCATATACCTTGTTTAGGTGTTGTTGTGGAGTCAGATATAGCAGGCGCAACTCAAAGTATAGCGAATGATATTTAAGGTGAGTTATGGAACCTCACTGCCACCATATGTGGTGGCATATGCGGTCGTATATGGCCATATGCGCCACATATGGGCTCGCATATGTGAGGCAGTTGGGTTGGCTATTTAAGCTCCAAAGTCGATCAATTTCTTTTCCAACCTCAATTTCGAACCTTAAGCTACCACAACCATCTCAAACACTCTCCAAGCCCCTTCCTACCATTAAAGAACAATCTTACAAGTGTCCAAGGTAATGTCTCCCTTTAAGGATCAATAAACACCTCGTAATCTTTACTAGCTAGCTCGGCAAGTCATGGACTACTTTGAGATTGAGTTGAAGATTGTTGTAGATGGCTTCCTGGCAAGTTAAGGTAAGGTTTCACCCTTTCTATATATTCTTTAGCTTCGCCTAACTTGGCTTGATTTATTGGTGGAAGTAACTTGGAAATCTTGGGAGTTTAGTGGCCATGATCTTGGAGAAACAACTTTTGTGATATAGAGTTATGTTAAGATTGTTGTTTGGTATTGTTGGATAATATTAAGAGTAAATATTGATATTGAATCATGTTGGTAAGGTTGTGAATTTGAGGAAATGAATTAGAGATGATAATGGGGTTAATTTGAATAAGGAGCTATGGCAGTGTAACTCTAAGAAATTCACGCATGCTAGTTGTTTGATGAATTCTCTAAATTAAATATCTTATAAGATTTGCACTCGATATTGATACAAATCCCTCATTTAACATAGATAATTGTTCATACTACGTGTGAAGCTCCTCGGAATGTCATCAGCTTCATCAACAAGGTATGTAGGGCAAACTTTCTTTCTCGGCATGACTTAACAAAATGTTAACTTGGAAGTGAATTCCATCTCGTGTAACTATTAATATTATGCCTTCTTCGATAAATTCGATCATATTCCTTTTGAAATTTCCATTCATAAGCATCTCTAAGATTCTATGCATTCTAAAATGGTTGCATGGAGATCCTTGAACGTAGTGCCAATAATCATATTCGGAGGTTAACGACGATAGGTCACTTTGGCTCTAATTGTGATATCCTTTGGAGTATTTCTTGCAATGCACTTACTTATATGTAGTTATTTTCTTACTGAGTCGCGCTATAGTTAGCTGGGTACGACACCTATTTGTGCACACTACTATAGTTGGTTTTGATATTACTGAGTCCCACACCTAGGTCGGGTACGACTGAGTCCTCATCGAAGCTAGGTATGATATATATATTATGATATGAGTTGCCCCATAGAGAGGCTTGATATTATATTATATGTCCTCACCGAGCGGCTTGATTTATAGACATGCATATATCCTCATGATTGTGACAGGTGGGCCTTCGGAGGTCGGTTATGAGTTTTAGGTTGACTTATGTACCCATATATCTTATGTTCATGTTTATTACCTGCCTTACATATTCGGTACACCTTTCGTACTGATGCCCCTTTTCTGGGGCACTGTGTTCTACATATAGATAGAGCGGCGCTCCTCCTAAGTAGGTTGCATATTCAACTGCGATTGGTGTGCTCCCCTCCTTCAGAGTTGCTATCTGGAATCCTTATGTACTATTGTACATATACTACTAGCATTTTGGGTATGGGGGGACCCTGTCCCGACCTGTTGATATATTATGTCACACTTAGAGGCTTGCAGACTTGTGTATGGCGGGTGTATATATGTTGTGTCCTTGTCGGCCCTTTTTATCAGTTGTAGTACTCTTCTTATGTCCTTGTCGGTCTTGGTTTTCTGTATATATATATATATCATGTTGGGATTCTTCTACATGCAGGTTTTCATTCATTCTGGTTGTATATGATTATATGGAGGCCTTATTGACACATGTGTCATATTTCAAGTTTCAGATACTACAGTGGTATGCTCAGGACTTCAGGTGCTAGGTGACGGCCACACCCCCCAAGGTTGGAGTGGGACAATTCAAAATGAGCATAGCGAGTTCTGAAGGCGGTTTTTGGGATGTCAATTTCCTTAACTTTAAGCTGATGGTCTGTGAAGGGGATATTTGTTCTTAATAGTGACCTTGTTCAATTGTGGGTAGTCAATACACATACGCAAATATCTATCTTTCTTTTGAACAAACAAGACTAATGCACCCCAAGGTGAGACACTTGGCCTAATGAATCCCTTATCCAGGAGATCTTTCAACTTGGACTTTAATTCTCTTAACTCTGTTGGAGCCATTCTGTATGGCAGAATAGATATCGTCTTAGTGCAGAGAAGTAAATCAATTCTAAAGTCGATCTCCCTATCGGGAGGAACTCTAGGAAGATCTTCGGGAAAGGCTTTTAGAAACTTGCTGACAACTAGTACGGACTGAAGAGTTGGGGTCTGGGTATCTGTATCCCTTACCCAAACTAGATGGTAAATCTACCCCTTGGATATAATCTTTTTGGCTTTAAGATAGGAAATAAACTTACCTATGGGTGCTACTGCCTTGCTCTTCCATTCTATGATTGGCTCATTAGAAAATTCAAAACTTACAATTTTGGTTCTACAACCTACTATGGTATAACATGAAGACAACCAATCCATGGCCATAATTACATCGAAGTCTACTGTTACATCCCTCTATTTGCATATGTTAAGTTACATCATGAGCTAGATCACACAAGGTCGGAAAGCTAGGTAATCTAAAGTTTATAACTAGTTACAACCATATCTTGTATGAGTTAGAGAATTTAGAGGCCAAACGAATTGAAGAAAGTAATTTTCATCAGAAGTCGATAACTTCTCCTATTTCATACCCAAGGTACGGGCCATGAAAATGATTTGGGGGCGTGAAAAGGTGGTTTCCCACCGTAGATGCTAGGCAGAAACCTAATTCTGAAAGGTGGTTTCATGAAAACATTTGAGGGGGGGGGGGATGAAAGTGTTTCACGGTGGCCTTATAAGTTTAACAAATTTTGAAACCTGTATATATAGTTTTTGACATGATATGTATTTTCTTTCATGTTATATTTTTTATAAGAACTTGATAAACATAATTTTAGCTAGTTTTTTATATTTCTACTATCCTTTCAAGAATATACCAAATGAAAGTATTTTGTAAAGATTGAAACTTTTGATTCTGTTTTCTTTAAAATAATTTGAAAAGAAAAATGTGTTTTATTTTCCACCATGTAACACCTTGTGTTATGATATTAGTTTATTATATAATAAGGTTAATTATTTTATATCTAGTCATTCCTTTTTAATTATTACAAGTTGACAACCTTTTTGTTTATGTTATAATATAATATTTGTAGAGTGGAAGACAAACTTTTAAGTCTCTTTAAGATTGCTATGCAAAGATGTATGAGTGCCACTTATGTATACTAACGTGTAACATAAAGAGGATTAGAGGAAATGGTCAAATTGATATCCTTTAATGTGGATCCCTTCATGTCTATGTATATCTTTAAAATAGGACCAAGAATGGAAATTTTTCCACCGTCTAGCAGTTACCATTTAATCAACACACTTCATTTCATTCTAGATAAGTCCAAGTTAAAAACAAAGAGAAGTATCTAATGTCAAAGAGTTAGTTTATTGTTTGGAGTTAGTTAGTACGTGTATAGTGGAGTACTTGAGATATTCCTTTATGGTCGTTGCGTTGCTGCGCTGTCTTGAGGGCTAAGCACATCTTGTAAGATTCATCTTATGCTAATTGAAAATAATAGTCTAAATCTTGAAGAACCACTCTTACGTCAAGTCGCTGAGCTTTGAATTAATGTTAAACGTCTATCGGAAGGATCGGCTCATTGTATTCATTCAAAGATGAATTTGAGGTATGTTAAGGCTAATCCTTCCTTCTTTTGGTATGTTTCCTAGCGATTATCGGTTTTTCAAAAGAAGTATTTAAAGAAGCATTCTATTCTTGCTATTGTTTGTCCCTTGTTGGGATTACTTTTCTGTCTTGATATCATGTCCTGTATAGGTTGGTTTGTAAGCTGGTTATCTGAATTTCTTATCTCTCATGTACCTCCTAGAAGGAGCGTGACAAAAAGAATTACTCGTGTAATCGAGCAAGTGTTATTCTAAGAAAGAGGAGAGTATTACTAGTTAAAGAAGCCAAAGGTGTTATTACTATTTTCATAGATTATGAATACCACCGAACGAATATCGGTTGAGCAGCTACCACCACTTGGACAGCTATGTATCATTATTTACCATCGGGATACGACCGGTTGGGCAGTTACCACTAGTTGGGTAGTTATATATCATTATTTATCACTGGTTAGTTAGACATGTTATTTACCACCGAGCAACGACCGATCGGATAGTTACCATCGATTGGGCAGTTATACATAATTTTATTTATCACTGTTTGGGCATGCACGTTATTTACCACCGAGCTATGGCTGGTTGGGAAATTACCACTGATCAATTGGGCAGTCAAACAGATAGACTATGCTGTTGAGATAGTGGCATAAATAAGGTAATAATATAGAAATAATTTATGTGTATGTCATAGCCCTCAGTGGTATTTTAGAGATTCAGGTTGACTCGTATCCCTTTATATTTATGATTATGCAATATTATGTTTTATTTCTGCCTTACATATTCAATACATTATTTGTACTGATGTCCCTTTGCCTGGGGACGCTGTGTTTCATGCTATGCAGGTTCAAGTAGGCGAGGAGATGACCCGCCCTTTTATATCGAGTTCAGATAAAAACATTTGTTAGTGAGCTTCATTTTCTCCTAGAGTATTGTCGAGTCATGATTGTGTTTATAACCTTTTGATACTTTAGGTATGTCGGGGGCCCTGTCCCGACTGATATATTATGTCGACGTTCTCTTAGAGGCTTTATAGACATGTCATGCATTGTATAGTTTGTTCACTACGACCTTGTAAGCCTGGAGGTTTGGTCGAAGGTTATGTTGGTCTTATTGGAATTAGTGTGTATATATACATAGATTGAGTTCTTATGTGTGCAGTATTTTATGTCGTATTGCTTTATATTTATCATTCTGATGCCTTATCGGCCTAGACGGGTATAGTTTGCGTGATGATATTCAGGTGGTTCGCTCAGGCTGCTTAGGTGTCGGATGTCGTCCACAGCCCCTAAGGTTGAGGTGTGACATCTACCATTTCCAATTATACCAAATCAGTTATTGTAATGCGGTGATAGACTCTAACTGGACAACCCATAAACACTCGTCTGGCTATAACTGACTCTCCATCTGGAGTGGATACTTCAAAGGGTTCATGCAACTTTTATGGCTCTATCCCAAATTTCTTAGCAATAAATGGGGTTACATATGTTGGAGTAGATCTAGGATCCATCAGCGCATAAACATCAAAAGTGAAAATAGTTAGTATACCTGTGACAACATCTGCACGAGCCTCTATATCTTGACGATCTGCTAGTACATACAAGCGATTTGGACTTCCGCCTATATTATCAGTCTTAGTTGTACCACGCCTTGTTGAATTTATGGACTAAGCCACATTACCTATAGAACCCTGTCTCGATGATGGATAGTCTCTCTGAAAGTGACCTCGCTGGCTACACCCATAACATATATCTGTGACACTCCCCCGTGTGTCTCTTACCACACTTACCGCAAACTGATTATAAAAGGTCCTCTAACCCACACTGGCTTATGACTGTGTCACACCCCAAACTAGGGGGTGTGGCCGGCACCTGGTGCCCTGGTGGCCCGAGCGTACCACTCTGATGACCAATCTTATGTAAAAGTAGAACTTTCAGCCCGCAAGGTCGTACTAGAATATATCACAACAACGACACTAAACAAGAGGTATTTACCCAACATATATACACAACTGGACCGACAGGTCACAACATGGTTTAACAAAAGATAACTTAGCCGGCAAGGCTACACACCAACACAATACTTACCAAAACATGTATGTGAGCCTCTACAAGTAACTGAACTAACATATGGCTGGGACAGGGCCCCGACTTACCCGAACTGTACAAAATACTGCAAATATACTCCATATATTACCAAGAAGCTCCGGGAAGGCTAATCTTACATACTGACGGCTGAACTAAACAACTCTTATTATGCCGACCTAGTAGAGTCTCTATCAAAACCTGTGGATGAACACACAGCACCCCCAACAAAAGGGACGTCAGTACAAAATGATGTATCGAGTATGTAAAGCATGAATAACAATATGAACCTGTAAGATGTAAAGAAGGGCGTATAAGCAATGTAAAATGATTAGTTGTAAAAGAAAGTGTAAGCAACCTGGAGGCCACATGGGGCGAATAATCAATCTCTGAATCTTAATACAACCTGTCTGGATAGGCTTTTATTGTATAACTTACCCTCGTCTTATGGTGCGATATATAACATGTCATCACTCTTACGTGTGTGTATGGATATGCAAGGCAATATGCACAATGATTTATGTATGTGTTGCAGAATACGCAACCCGATCCATTATATATATATATATATATTACGGAACACACAACCCGATATATATATATTGTGGAACGTGCAACCCAATCCAATATATGTATATGTTGTGGAATGTGCAACCCAATCCAATATATGATCATGATTGTATGCATGATATCAAATGCCAATAAGAAATATATCAACACCAATGGGAATTGGGGGTGTGGACAATATATTGTGATAACAATGGCTCTTTGGCCTGTTTTGACACTCGTAAACTCTTTGGCTTTGTCTGGACACGACTCGTTGTCGACTCGATGATTGACTCCTTAGAATGCTTCTTTTTTAGGACTTATGAAAAGATCAGTAACCAACAACAAGGATCATAAGAATACGAATAAGCAATGAACACTTCTTAATAAGAGACCTTGATAGGCAATAAAGTGAAGTTCCCAGCGTTCTTTTCCATAACGATAATTCTTTGGATTCATGCGATTGAAAGAAAGTGATAGCCTTAAATACCTTATCCACGAAGCTATAAGTCATGATATAATCCCTCGTACTCTTTACGAACGATTATCTATAACAAACAAAGGGTCAATATTATAATCGAATCCATATCCAAATAAGAAACTTCATTTAGGCACTTCATTGATAACCTTAAACACAAAGGTTTCTTAGACTTAATTATAAAGAATACTTATGTACTTTGATCCCACGATTCTCCGAGACATACTTTCTTAGTTTTACAATACCAAAAATTGATTGTTAATTAATTTCAACTCATAATTCTAGCAAGACAGCCACAACTCATTATATCATAACTTCGTAGGTTTACGGGCTTCGATTACGAAAATCCTTTCACAATATACTCCAAATCATCAATTAATCATACTATCATGTAGAGGAAGGTAAATTCTTACCTTCAAGCACTAAACCCCCTTGAAACAGCAAGTTACACCCACACCTAGGGGTTTCCAAAATCACTTTCATACGAGAAATATGATTCCTATGGTTACCGCGGGAATTATCACGTAAATCTTGCTTAATTTGGCTTTGGATTGATCTTGGGATGAATTAATATATTAGAGACGTTTTAGGGAATGTCTAAGTTCTGATTTTGGGAGAAAAATGAATTCAATTCATTATACCCCCTTTCCCATTCGGCCTAGATGCATTTTTATGTCTATCTTATTACCTCTTCTAGAAGGTTTAGAACTAGTATAAATATGGGATGTAGTTGATGAAAGGAGACATTGAATTTTTATGAAATATATTTGAGTTTTCTCAAAGTTTGCTAAGTTATTCAACTTTTGTGTTGTTATCTTAGTTGGTCCTTTCATGGTCAAACCCCTATGGGTAAGTCTAGTTAGAACTTTTGTGATCTAACTATATCCAAGTCAAGGTTCTATCCGGTTACTTTGTCACAAACACATTAGTAGGTCATATCGGCCTACACCCGCACCCGAACTTGTCTATCAATTTTGTGTCCAATCATTTTCCAAACAGCCTAATCCTTTTTACCCTAATACACTACACCACTTCCCCAACCTACATCAAAAAGTTCGTTAACCAACTCCTCCCAAAAACATCCGAGAACCCAACCAACTACTCCACCATCCTCTCGAGGTTCAACCTTCGTACCTTACTATCCTGATTGGTTTCTGCCACCTTACCACCATCCAACCACCAACATAACCTACAACGTGTCTAGTTCATCCTCTCCAAACGCCTTAGCCCCAAACCACCTAAGGGCACCTGTACACCTCCCAAAAACCCAAACTGTCCGAAAATCATCCTATTACACCAACCTCTATTTGACTCTCATATTTGTGTCCGTCCAGCCCCAAAACAACTCCAACCAACCTAACCATACAATCCATTTCTTATATACATCAATTTGGTATCATAGAAACGTTTTCCCATCACACGCCTTGACGTTATGGCTAACATAAATGAAGAACTTTGGAGGATCATAAGTGACCTTTTTGCTGAACAAGCGCAAATCTTGAGAAGAGAATTTATGGGGCCTTCCATGATTAATAATGTCGAGTCTGGGGAGGAGTTTGCACAAAACAACCTAAGGCATGAAAGGGAAGAATATCAAGATTATGGAGATTCATTTGTTATTGAGGAACCCAAAGTCAATGAGGTCTTAGAGAAAGATATTGATCTTGCGGAAGAGGGTGAAAGCTTAGTACTCCGACGTGTGTGAAGTGTTCAACTTGAAGAACAAGAGGAGACACAAAGAGAGCAACTATTTTACACTCGATGCAAGGTAAATGACAAGGTATGTAATATGATCATTGATGGAGGAAGATGTGACAATATGTCATCTGTGGAAATGGTGGACAAATTGAAATTTCCTACCCGCAGCCATCCTAAACCATATGCTCTCTAATGTTTGAACAAAGACAAAGGGCTAAAGGTAATGAAACAAGCTCTTGTCAGGTTTCGGGTTGGTAAGTATGAAGATGAGATATGGTGTGACATCCTACCTATGGATGCTTCTCATATTTTATTAGGTCGGCCATGGCAATTTGATAAGAAAGCACAACATGATGGAGAAAAGAATGTCTATTCTTTTCAAAATAATGACAAGAAGGTCCGGTTGATACCATTGTCACCTAGTGAGGTGAAGAAAATGAAGATAAAAAATGCAATGAACCGCAAGGAAAAGTCCGAGGAAGCACAACATGATGGAGAAAAGAATGTCTATTCTTTTCAAAATAATGACAAGAAGGTCTGGTTGATACCATTGTCACCTAGTGAGGTGAAGAAAATGAAGATAAAAAATGCAACGAACCGCAAGGAAAAGTATGAGGCCCTCTTGCTTAATGCATCGGAGATAGAAGAGGAATTGAAGAAGGGGAGTCCTATATATGCATTGGTGTGCAAGGATAAGAAGAGTCTTGTGGGAGATGCGGTTGAAGATGCCAACTTGAAGGAACTCTTGAAGAAATTTGAAGATGTATTTCCGGAAGATCTTGCACCCGGATTACCACCAATCAGAGGTATTGAACATGCTATAGATTTTATTCCCAGAAGTTCATTACCTAATCATCCAGCCAATAGATGCAATCCGGAAGAGGCTAAGGAGTTGCAAAGACAAGTGCAAGAATTACTAGACAAAGACTTTGTCTAAGAGAGCCTTAGTCCCTGTGCGGTACCCGCCTTGTTAGTGCCAAAGAAAGATGGGACTTGGCGCATATGTACTGATAGCCGAGCAGTCAATAACATCACCGTGAAGTACAGGATTCCTATGCCAAGATTGGATGATCTTTTGGATGAATTGAGTGGGGCCAAGTTGTTCTCCAAGATAGATTTGAGGAGTGGCTACCATCAAATGAGGATACGAGAGGGAGATGAATAGAAGACGGCTTTCAAGACCAAGTATGGTTTGTATGAATGGCTTGTGATGTCATTTGGATTGTGTAATGCTCCAAGCTCTTTCATAAGGCTCATGCATGAGGTACTATGACCATTCATGGGTAAATTTGTTGTGGTTTACTTAGATGATATCTTAATTTATATTCAAGATAGGGAATCTCACTTGTTGCATTTAGAAGTTTTATTTGAGAAGTTAAGATATGTAAAGTTGTATGGTAAGTTAGAGAAGTGTGCTTTTATGATTACTAGTATCCCATTCTTAGGATACATAGTATCATCCTAGGGCATTCATGTGGATCCATCCAAGGCGGAAACTATCCAGAGTTGGCCCGAGCCTACGAATGTAAGTGAGGTAAGAAGTTTCCATGGTTTGGCTTCTTTTTATCATCATTTCATTCGAGATTGTAGTACCTTTGCTGACCCTATCACTGAACTAATGAAAAAGGGTGAGTTTAAATGGTCCCAAGGAGCACAAAGAGCTTTTGAAACCTTGAAGGGAAGGTTATGTGTAGCACCAATTCTAGTTATTCCAAACTTTGAGAAACTATTTGAAGTTGAATGTGATGATAGTGGAAAAAATTAGGTGGTGCACAACTCAATTATTCTACTTATGACAAATAGTTTTATGTTATTGTGAGATCCTTGGTCCAATGGGAACATTATTTGAGGCCAAAACCTTTTGTCTTATATTCGGATCATGAATCCTTGAAGTATTTACATGGGCAAAGAAAGTTGAATCCAAGGCATGCTAAGTGGGTAGCATACTTGCAAACTGTCACATTCTCTACAAAGCACAAAGATGGCATTGTGGCAGATGCACTTTCCCAGAGGCACGTAATGTTGACCGCACTTGAATAAAAACTTATGGGATTTGAAGTGCTAAAGTAATTCTATGAATGAGCTTCAGAGTTCAAAGACTTAATGATAGAATGTAATAGTGGAGTTCATAGTTCTTATTCCATAGCAGAAGGTTTCCTTTTCAAAGGGAACAAATTGTGTGTGCCCAAATATTCCATGAGGGAATTACTTTTATATGAAGTGCATTCGATAGGACTAGCTGGACATTTTTGGGTAGTGAAGACTTTGGAGATTCTACAAGAACACTTTTACTAGTCACGGATGGATAAAGATAAAAATGGAGTTGTAAGTAGTTGTTCCACTTGTCAAAAGGCTAAAAGATTCTTCCACAAAGGATTGTATACTCTTTTACCGATTCCGGAGTGACCATGGGAAGGTGTGATCTAGGATTTCATCCTCGGCTTACCAAGAACACAATGGGGCAAAGACTCTATCATGGTAGTTGTGGATAGATTCTCGAAGATGGCTCACTTCACTGCTTGTCACAAGACCGATGATACAATATATATTATGGACTTGTATTTGAAGGAAGTGGTAAGATTGCATGGCATTCCTAAGACTATTGTGTCTGATAGGGATGTGAAGTTCCTAAGTTATTTCTGGAAAACACTATGGAGACTTCTTGGTACCAAGTTGCTATTTATTACCTCCCATTATCCTTAAACGGATGGCCAAGCGGAAGTGACTAATAGAACTTTTGGCACACTATTAAGAGGATTCGTGAGAAAGACCACCAAGGGTTGGGACATCAAGTTGGCACACGCAGAATTTGCTTATAATCGGAGTCAATCTCGTACAATGGGTAAAGCTCCATTTGAAATTGTTTATGGTACTAACCCATTTTACCTATTAATCTGGTTCCAATCCGAATGAAATCCTAAGCTTCACGGCTAAATATCGAATTGAGGCCTTCAAGAAGTTACATGATCAAATCCGAGCACAAATTTAGAAGGCTAATACCAAGTACAAAATGGATGCGAACAAGTCAATGACTCAACCACAATTCCAGCCCGGAGATTTGGTTTGGCTACACCTAAGGAAGGAAAGATTTTCCAACATGAGAAAGAATAAGCTAATGCCGATAGTGGATGGTCCTTTCAAGATATTGCCTACGTTCGGGGAAAGCGCCTACAAGGTAGAACTTCCGGACAAATATGGAGGTATTAGTTCAACGTTTAATGTTCGAGACTTATCACCATATATAGATGATGAGAATTTGAGGGCAAATTCTATTAAAGAATGGGAGTATGATGAAAAGAATGTGGTAAACTTAAGTTTCCAACATTAGCCGCGAGCTGATTTGCTAAGAGTGCTAAAGATTGTCAATCGTCCTATGGTGACATGATTAATTTGGAGTGGAGTTGAAGACAAGACTCGAAGATCCAAGAAGGAAATTTTTTTTTTACTTTTATGTAGGTCTTGGCCGAGACCACCTTTTAGCTTATTTTAATTCCTAGCTTAATTACTAGATCTCCTTATAACTTAATTACTAAGCCATGTAATAAGATAAGATGACCAAGTTGTGAACTATCTAGAAAAGGAAGCTTCCAACGTTCCCCAAGGAGGTAATTCATAAACTAGCTAGTTCATGCATATATCTACATGGATGACACAAAAGGGTGGCCTAGAGAACATGAAGAATTGGGTTTTTTCCCTTCTCCCAAATAGGTCGATCCTCTCCCCCTTTCCCATTCGGCCTAGATGTATTTTTATGTCTATCTTGTTACCTCTTCTAGAAGGTTTAGAACTAGTATAAATAGGGGATGTAGTTTATGAAATGAGACATTGAATTTTTATGAAATATATTTGAGTTTTCTCAAACTTTGTTATGTTATTCAACTTTTGTGTTGTTATCTTAGTTGGTCCTTTTGTGGTCCAAACCCTAGGGGTAAGTCTAGTTAGAACTTTTATGATCTAACTATACCCAAGTCAAGGTTCTATCCGGTTACTTTGTCACAAACACATTAGAAGGTCATATCGGCCTACATCACCTTATCCGCACCCGAACTTGTCTATCAATTTCGTGCCCAAACATTGTCCAAACTGCCTAATCCTTTTTACCCCAATACACTATAACACTTCCCCAACCTACACCAAACCACCTAAGGGCACCCGTAGACCTTCCACAAACCTAAACTATCTGGAAACCATCCTATTCCACCAACCTCCATTTGACTCCCAGATTTGTGTCCATCCGGATCCAAACAAACTCCGACCAACCTAACCATACAATCCCCTCCTTATATACATCAGATGGTTTAGAAAGTGTCTAAGTTATGATTTTGGGAGAAAAATGAATCCCAATTCGTTATACCAGAATTTAAACCCATCAGATTTTTGCACCGCCGCAACTTAATGGTGGGTTTGATGGTCTATCAACCTGGACCATCAAGTTACCTCCTAAGATCTCAAAAAAAAGTAGGAACTTTGACGGTTCAAGTTAGCATTTTGACGGTCCGTCAAACATTCGACGGTTCGTCAATCTGCCTCCTGAGATTAGAAAATCTCACGCACTGTGACGGTTTACCTTGACATTTTGACAGTTCGTCAATCCTGTTGACGGTCCATCAACCTTTCCATCAAGCATGCCCAATTTCTGATTTCGTCAAAATGTCATTACTTTGATCCGTTTAGCTTTCAAACACTCTGGAACTTCCAAAATCAAGTTATAAACCTTTATTATCCTTTTGTAAGGCCTTACTTATCCCCAGGACATTATTATCAATCGACGATGTGACATAATGCAAAATTATGGGGTGTAACAGCATTCTCCCCTTAGGAACATTCGTCTGCGATTGTTAAAGATATTCTCAACTCTCGAGGGTTCTAGAAATTTTGATAGAGTTTCATTTGTAAACAGGACTATCTGAAACCTATTAAACAACCCAAATATATATCCAATGCCACACAAGGTAACATAATCACAAAATAATATCAACTTGGCCTTACAACCATCTATGTATGCAAGAATCAAAAGAGTTAGCCATAACTCACCTTAACTGTCCTTTGTCGTATCCTAAGTTGCACCTGTCATATCTGCCTCTATATTAATACCTAAACAAGACATATGATTTAGAATTGTCAGATATAGTAGAAATGAGAGAATCATATCGCATGAAAATTGGTATAAACCTGAAGACTGAAATAGGTAAGGATATTTGGACTTCATATCTTCCTCGGCCTCCCATGTCATCTCTTCTTTATTATTATTTCTCTATAGTACTTTAACAGAGGCAATTTATTTAGTTCTTAGTTATCGACCTTGGTGATCTAGAATAGCTACTGGAGTCTCTTCGTATGTTAAATTCTCGATGATTTGTAAATCCTCTACAGGAGTAATATGGGAGGGATCTCCTATGCACTTACACAACATCGACATATAGAATATCGGGTGGACTACTTCCAATTCTGAGGGTAACTCAAGCTCATAAGCCACTCAGCCTATCCTGCGGATGATCTTATATGGCCCAACGTATCTGGAGCTGAGTTTTCCTTTTTGCCAAATCTCATAACTCATTTCATAGGAGAAACCTTTAAGAATACCCAATCGCCATCTACGAATTCCAAGTCGCAACGTCGGACATCTTAATATGATTTTTGTCGACTATGGGCAGTCAATAAGAGCTCTTGGATCAGTTTTACCTTCTCCACTACCTGGTGGACTAAATCAGGGCCTAGTAACTCAGCTTTACCCACTTCGAACCAACGAACTGGGGATCTACACTTTTGCCCATACAATGCCTCATACGGGGCCATCTTGATGCTGGAATGATAGTTGTTGTTGTAAGCAGACTCAATGAGGCGAAAATAATCATCCCAGCTACCTTTGAAATCCAATACACAAGCATGTAGCATGTCCTCAAGTGTTTGGATCATGTGCTTAGATCGACCATCGGTCTATGGGTCAAAAGTTTTGCTAAGGTTCACTTGGGTTCCTAGACCTTTTTTAAATGACTTCCAAAGGTGAGTTGTAAACTGAGCACTCATGTCGGATATGATAGAGACTGGAACACTATGAAATTGAACTATTTCTTTAATATATAGCTTGGCATAATCCTCTACTAATAAAGTAGTATGAACAGGTAGAAAATAGGCTGACTTCATAAGCCTGTCGACAATAACCCAAATGAAATCAAACTTCCAATAAGAACGGGGTAGACTAGTGATGAAATCCATATTAATCATTTCCCATTTCCAAGTAGGGATTTTAATATGTTGCAGCAAACCTCTAAGCTTCTGATGCTCGATCTTAACTTGCTGATAATTTGGGCATTGAGCCATAAATGTTGTGATGTCTTTCTTTATATCATTTATAAGTATAGTGCACAACACACCCATAAATAAGACTACATTAAACATATCAGCACAGACTCCCTAGGACTGACCTGCTTTGATACCAAGTTTGTCACTCCCCAAACTAGGGGGTGTGGCTGGCACCCGGTGCCCTGTTGGCCCGAGCATACCACTCTGATGACCAGTCTTCTGTAAAAGTAGAACTTTCGGCTGATAAGGTCGTACTAGAATACTTTACAACAACGACACTAGATAAAAGGTATTTAACCAACATATATACACAACTAGACCAACAAGGTCACAACATGGTTTAACAAAAGATAACTTAGCCGGCAAGGCTATACACCAACACCATACTTACTAAAACATATCTGTGAGCCTCTACGAGTAACTGAACTAACATATGACTGGGACAGGGCCCTGACCTACCCAAACTGTACATAACCCTGCAAATATACTTCATAGATAACCAAGAAGCTCCGGGAAAGCGAAGCTTACTTACTGACGACTGAACTAGATAGCTTCTACTGTGGTGGCCTAACAGAGTCTCTATCAGAACCTGCGGCATGAACACACAACACCCCCAGCAAAAGGGACGTCAATATAAAATAATGTACTGAGTATATAAATCATGAATAAAAATATGTATTTGTAAAATGTAAAGAGGGCCATATAAGCAATGTAAAGCGATTAGCTATAAAGGAAAGTGTAAGCAACCTTGAAGCCACATGGGGCGAATAATGAACCTCTAAATCTTAATACAACCTGTCTGGATAGGCTTTTATTGTATAACTTAGCCTCGTCTTATGGTGCGAGACATAACATGCCATTACTCTTATGTGTATGTATACATATGCAATGCAATGTTTACAATGATTTATGTATATGTTGCAGAACACGCAACCCGATATATATATATATATATATTATGGAATGTGCAACCCAATCCAATATGTGTATATCTTACGGAATGTGCAACCCAACCCAATATATGATCATGATTGTATGCATTATATCAAATGCCAATAAGAAATATATCAATACCAATAGGATTGGGTGTGTGGACAACATAATGTGATAACAATGGCTCTTTGGCCTCTTTTGACACTCGTAAACTCTTAGGCTTTGTCTGGACACGACTTGATTATTGACTCCTTAGAATGCTTCTTTTTGAAGACTTATGACAAGACTAGTAACCAACAACAAGGATCATAAGAATACGAATAAGCAATGAACATTTCTTAACAAGATACATTGGTAGGAAATAGAGTGAGGTTCTCAGCGTTCTTTTCCATAACGATAGTTCTTTGGATTCATGCGATTGAAAGGAAGGGATAGCCTTAAATACCTTATCCACAAAGCTATAAGTCGTGATATAATCCCTTATACTCTTTACGAACGATTATCTATAACAAACAAAGGGTCGATATTATAATTGAATCCATATCCAAATAAGGAACTTTATTTAGGCACTTCATTGATAACCTTAAACACAAAGGTGTCTTAGACTTAATAATAAAGGATACTTACGTACTTTGATCCCACGATTCTCTGAGACATACTTTCTTAGCTTTACAATACCAACAATCGATTTTTAATTAATTTCAACTCATAATTCTTGCAAAACAGCCACAACGCATCATATCATAACTTCATAGATTTATGGGCTTCGATTACGAAAATCCTTTCACAACATACTCCAAATCATCAATTAATCATACTATCATGTAGAGGAAGGTGAATTCTTACCTTCAAGCACTAAAACCCCTTGAAACAGCAAGTTACACCCACACCTAGGGTTTTCCAAAATCACTTTCATACGAGAAATATGATTCCTATGGTTACCGCGGGAATTATCACGTAAATCTTGCTTAATTTGGCTTTGGATTGATCTTGGGATGAATTAATAAATTAGAGACGTTTTAGGGAGTGTCTAAGTTCTGATTTTGGGAGAAAAATGAATTCAATTCATTATACCCAAATTTAAACCCATCAGATTTTTCCACCGACACAACTTTATGGTGGGTTTGATGGTCCGTAAAAAAATTGATGATCTGCCAACCTGGACCGTCAAGTTGCCACCTAGGATCTCAAAAGAAAAAGCAAGAATTTTGACGGTTCAAGTTGGCATTTTTACAGTCTATCAAACATTCGACGGTTAGTCAATCTGGATCGTCAATCTGCCTCTTGAGATTAGAAATTCTTAGGTACTTTGACGGTTCACCTTGCCATTTTGACATACCTTTACTGTAAATCATAACATGAAAATATAACATGAAAATAATTAAACTGACATCCCGAATGAAATGGGGCTCACCAATAGCTGATACTGATGAAATCCTAGCGAACTGATCTGGCATCCTGACACTCTGTAACTGTATCGCGAAGTGTAGGCCCCGGGAAAAGGGATGTAAGTACATTTGAATTGTACTGTATATAAAGCAAATGAATGAATAAGCAGACACATGAAATAGTAGGAATTGAAACTGAAACTGTAATTGTAACTTGAGTATGAGCATGAATAATATCTAACATGAATATAATAAAATATAATAAATTATTTTAAATGGTAGAGCTATAGTGTAACCGACATGAAACCACCATGCTAAAATGTGGTGTTTGATCACTGCCCAACCAGCTAAGCCATTTCATACCTTAGAGGGGTACAAGACATGAACATGACATGGATGGATCCAACAACCCGCAATGGGTAACATGAAGGAATCGTCCTAACTGGGCGGAGTGATCCTTATCCTACATTGGCATATGTAGTTTCAGGTATTAAACTTTTTCGATAATCTGTGCAACTCCCAAAACATGAACATGACTATATTTAGCTTGTAAGCCCATGAATTTCATAAACATGGCTTGTAAATATGATTTGTAAATAAAATTTAAGATGAATATATATACATAATATAACTTGTATGAAACATGAAAACAAGTAAAATTTATGGAGTAGGTAATATTGGTTCATGGCTTGTAGTTGAGAACCCATGGAATTCAAAACATGTGTTTATAGATTACGTACAGGTTTGTGAAAATAATAATGACATATCATGAGTTCAATTAACAAAAACATGATATAAGCATGGTATATAGTTGTACATGTATATAGGGTCATCATGAATTAGAGCAAACCCTAGGTCTGAGGAAACTTGTATTTCATGGATTAAAAATAGTATGGGGAAGAACAATGAGGTTCCCACACGTGGATAGAATCTCTACATACCTTAATCACTCATAGTCTTATATTAACGGTCAGAACTTGAAGGAGAAATCCAAAATCTTGAACCTTGAAACCTTGGGAAGGGTTTATCTTGAAAACTATAGGTTTAGAATAATGGATTTCACTTAGAATTCATGGGAATGTGAAATTTCATGAAATAAGATTACCTTAATGCAGGAGAATGTTGGGAGGAGAGAAACTTTATGCTAGGGCTTGGAAGGATGAAGAATGAAATAAAAAGACTGAAATCGCGGATTATATAGGTCCAGCTGTCTGACCACTTTTACGGTGGATGGTACGGTCCATATAAATATTTACAGTGAGAAGTATGGGATGTATAACTTGTAAGGTCCATATAAAAGTGGTTGTATTAGTGTTATCACTTTCCAGTGAGCATCAAAATCTGGGAGTCATTCGACGGTACAAAATGACAGTCCGTATAAATTTCTACAACCCGTACAACTTCATATGGTCCGTATAAGCTTTGGCGTAAAACATGAATCACTAAACTAAAACAGATTTTAATTTCCTACTTCCCGTATTGATTTTCTAAACTTCTGAATCATGGGGTAAGACTTAGTTTGAAGGTATGAGGTGTTACAAAGATATTGAGAGGCAGAATTGTTCGCACCTGATTTAGTGTATCAAGCTATAGAAAAGTCAATCGTGTTCAGGAGTTTTTGTACCGGGAAATGTCAGAAATTATGTTCAGATAAGCAATGATGAGGCTTCAGAAAATTTCAAGTCAATGATAAGGTCTTCTAAGAAATCTTGCCCATGAAGAAAGTAACAAAATGGTAGGATAAGTTGACAAGATATGTAAATCCATACATAGGAGATTATGCCAAATGGCTTGTGAGTCAGAGCAGCCCTTGGAATTAAAATATGTGCACTAGTATCCATGTTTGTATGTTGAAGGAATGCATTGGAAGTCCCCCTCAGGTAGTGCCGATAGATTAGGTACAAGAAATAGGTTCAAATAGCGATAAGAAACGAGAATGTGAAAAATGTCTGCAAATGAAGTAGAAGGAGAACTCATTTAATCAATTTCAAAGATTCCATATGAAATGTGTATACCTCAATATGTCACAAGAACTTTGTACAAATCTCTCATTCCATACATAGGTGACACCTAAGGTTAAAGAATGGCAGGACCAGACGAGGAAGTATCTATGTACAAGGTAAGATCGTATCTAAGCGATTATGACTGTTGATTGGTATCCGTGGGAAACTTAAGAGGATAATATGTTGCATTATATAATCTAGTGAGACAAAATCGTTTAGGAAAGACTTTGTCCACATTTTCCAAGATTCACTGAGAGTTGATTGTACCCTGATACGTCTCGACATTCAAGGACGAATGTTCCTAAGGGGAAAAGATGTTACACCCCATACTTTCATGTTAGAATTTGTCTTAAGTGAATCAATATGAGCCGGAGAGTTTAAGAACTTTTATAAAGATAATGATGGGTTAAAACAAGTGCTAAGGAAGTATTATGAGAGTTGGAGGTTAAACGAATCAAAGATGTTATAACCCGTACTTTCTGATTTAAACTAGGAGTGCTTAATATGCTAAGGTGGTCGTGTTTTAAGGTAATTGAAGCATATAATATTCATATGTTAAGTTTTGAAGTCAAACAAGTTGTAAAATAAAAGTCGACGAAAGTTATAGCAAGTTACGTTCATAATTTTGCTGAAATTTGGGTCTAATGTCACTGAGCTTTTCTCCCAATAGACATAGTGTTACGGGGTGGTCCACCCACCAAATTGAAGATCTACGAATCTAGTTTTTAATGCATTAAACCGTTTGTAGATAATGTCAAAGTATAGTGATATTCGCAGTTTTGCGAGACTGTAGAGGCAGCCCCTATTAGGACCCACTATGGCGGTGGCCGACTTTGGATCATTTTTAAAGCGTTTTAAGGATCCTCTTTGGTCATTATTTCGACCAAACTCCACCCTAATTCTCTCATAAGCTCTCTCAATAGTTACAGAGGAGCTCAAGGTGAAATTCAAGTGTTTACACCCAACTTTGACATCAAAGATTAACTCAAGTAAAGAATAACATCTCTATGGTGTTATGGTGTGGTGGAGGGCCATGGTGAGCTGAGTTGGGCTGCAATTTCTAGTTTTATCTACTTCCCAAGGAAGGTTTAATATCTTGTTTGTTGTGCTCAAGGTTAATTTCACATTATTTAAGTTGTTTGGATGAAAAACTACAAGTAGTACTTGAAATGATATGAGATGTTGTTATCTTGTTGTTGGACTGTTTTGAGGCTATATTTATGACTTCTTACGAATAGAAATTATGTAGAATAACTTGACTATTTTGTGATTGTTGTTGTTATTCTCGTCTAAGTGTTGGTACTGATGATGATATTACAAGCTAGGAGAAGAATTGGTTATGTAGCACCTAAAAGTTGCCCTTTTTATTGTCAACTCTTGTTGGGCTGTTAATGTGTTGTTGAAGATGGATATAAGGCTGAATAATTATAAGAATATGTTTGTTAGCATGCTAGTTATGTTGTATGTTGAAGTTAAGACCAAGAAGGGGTACAAGGTTTTCAATGGGTTCCAATCCGAGCTTATCGCTCGTCGTGTTAAATGATAGTTTTATTAGTAACGATTATATACTTGTTATTATGTAGATTGAAAGGTGTTTTGGGTTGTTTTTCTTGTATTATGGAAGCAGGGAAGTCGAGGTATGTCAAGGAATATTCTTTCATTCTTTTGGCATGATTCCAACAAATGAAATGTAAACGAATGAACGATACTTAAGAATGACTCTATTCTTAATAAAAGATTGAAAGTACATGTTCATTGACTCTTATAAGGCACTCTCTGATTCATGATATTGATCCTTGATCTTATTGAAACATATGTTGATGATGTAAGTTCCATAACTATAATCGAATGTGAAATGACCTTACGTCACTCCGGTAAGTTCATGAAATCTCTTTATGGCTTTTCATACATTGCACATATGTAAGAAACATATAAGGATGTTATCCATGCATATATAATACTCATAAATCATGACTATGGCATTGTTACTTTACCACCGAGCTACGGCCGGTTGGGAAGTTATACATCTTTATTTACCATCGAGCCACGACCGGTTGGGCGGTTATACATTTACCACCGAACAATGGTCAGTTGGACAGTTATACATTTACCACCGAGCGACAGCCAATTGGGCAGTTAGCATTGATCAGTTGGACAGTTAGAGATTATGATATTTAGATGAGTCCGTGTGTGGATCTAATGACATCATATACATATATATATATATTGTATTTATTCATATCATGGCCTCAACGGTAATTCTGAGCAAAGGTTGATCTTTTTATCCCTTGTTACATTGATGCTTTTATTGATATTATTTCTTTGCCTTAATAATCGGTACTTTATTTGTACCGACGTCCCTTTTTTCTGGGGACGCTGCGTTTCATTTCCACAGGTCCCTATAAACAGGTTGACGATCCTCCCAGTAGGCTATCAGCTCAGTGAAAGGTGTTGGTGCACTCCACTTGCTCCGGAGTTACCTTTTTAGGTCAATATGTTTTTGTATATGTATTGATGGGTATGGCGGGGCCCTGTCCCGATCTGTATGACATTTATGTACAATTAGAGGCTTGTAGACAGATGTCTTGTGTTCAGATGTTTGTACGTTTATGTCTAGATATGTTCGGTTGTATAGTTGGTTATGATGGCCTTGTCGGCCTTTACTCTCATGGATATGCTCACTTATGTCATCTCAAGTCACTTATTATAGTGTTATCTTTCATGTATCTTTAAATTGATATAGATGGCCCATCTAGCCCTCAATGTATATCATAACATGATGGTCAACGTACGTCACATTGGTGCTCGGTTGAGTAGGCATCAGGTGCAGTCGTGTCCCTCTGTTGTTGGGCGTGAATGTATTTTGGTTATCTCTAACCTTTAAAAATTTTAACTCCTTTCTTGTGCGTTTTAGTTGTTTCTTTTCTATAATGGGGCTTCTGATGGTGTTTTGAGCATAAGTATGTGTTTGGACATGATTTAGATGAGATTTTAAGAAAATGAAGCTGAAGTTGAAAAGAGTATTTGGAAATTGAAGTTGTGTTTAGACATAAAAAAAATATTTTTTTTGTGACTGAAAACTTAAAAAACTCTTGAAACTTATTTTTCATATTTTATATTTTATGTTTGAAGTTGAAATAATGGATTAGTCGATAAACAAACAATTATTTGAAATAATCTTCACATATTATTTCAAATTTTAGAACCATAATCTATGGCCAAACGGGGCACTTTATCCTTAAGTCTCATTGTTGTCTCTACTTCTGAAAATTGGATATAGGTTTAGTGCAAGACGAGAGAAAGAAATTATTGGAGTTCTAGTTTTTGAAAAATGAAGAAAAAACAAGATTTATTTCGAGAAGGTGATGCATAGGCTTCAATAGACCTTGTGCGTTCTTCCCGTTTCTTCAGCTTCTTAACCACCTATTGGCTCTGTCAGATCCATTAACTTTGTCCTCCAAATTATATTAGCTCTTGGGTCTCCTAGTATAATCTTGAGATTTGTTTTTGTTTGTTTGAAGATATACATCTTTTTAAGAAATAGTATGTCTGCTAAATCGACTCTTCATCATGGAGAAAAAGTGTGTCGAGTTCGACGAGAAGTGACTCATCCATTTCGAGTTTCTTGCATTGAAAGAAGAATAACGGTAGCCATTACGTTGCAAATTCAGAGTCACTGGTCTCAAGATTAGGGGTCTGTGAAAAATTAGTGAAGACCTTGACATCATTAGTTAGGTATTCCCCGAAAATTGATCTATTTTTTGTAGAAGTACATGAGAAAGATTTTAAAGTGGAATAATGGCTATCCAAATCAACGACAAATTAGAATCTTATAACAGTAATAGCAGTTCCAATTGCCAAGAAATTTAGTCAAGTGAAACTATTAAAACATTAATTATGAAACAATAAATTTAAATGGTATATATATGTAAATAATAAAACCACCAATTCATAGTATGTTAGAATTTAAACACGAGAAAAATATATTGTTGCTTCCTTTGCCTTATTTTGTGTAATGCTTCTCCAAAATGTGTCTTTTGGGTTTGTTCATTTCAACCCCAGTGCTCTGAAATTGCAATTACCATACTACATTTTTTGGTTCAAAGAAAGTCTTCCCCTATCCTCGATTTGATATTCTAACTTGAGATAAATTGTAACTTGTAAGGTCCCTATTTAACATCACAGTTGAAGGCCGAAAACCACCAATAACAAAAATACATTTTTTTATTTAGGCCGATTGATCAAACAACAAGACGGGAACTGAGGGTTTGAGTGACTTTGAGTGCTGATGGGGTCTATACTTGGAGTCTATATTTAAAATTTTGTTGGGTGATGACGGGGTTCTATGGTTAGAGTCTATATTTAAATTTTTTGTAATTTTTATTATGGAAAAAAGTAATCACGGGAAGTAAGCTTCTATTTTTCACTAGTATGGAAATACGATATTTTCAATAGCTACTAATAAAGGAAGTGATATAATCAAAATCAATAGGAGGAAAATATAGACCTCCGATTTTTTCGGATCAATTTACTCGTGTGCTATTGAAAAAGGGATATTTTGTGAGATTAGAAAATTTGCGCATCACATGAAATTTCATTTTCAAACTTTGTAGTTGAAAATTTCCCTGAATGAATATTCTTGCTTATCTACAAATTGAGGAAATTTCCCTTTTATGGAGGTCTTCCTCTTACATACAATAGCCTAAACTTCTTTCGGGGCAAAGTTTTAGCATCATTGTGTACGAAACCCATAATTCAGGGGCAAATTGAACTTCCTTTATTTAATAAGGGTCAAAACATTAATATACAGAGCCAGTCAAATAGCGGATAGAGCAGCAACACTCGTTGAACAAAAGAAACTTGATCCTCCTCCGCCATTGCCTCCGCCCGTCTGAATGGCGACGCTTTTAAAGTGCTACAAACCGTTGCTTCCCTTCCAAAGGAGTAAAATACCGATTGCCTCCGTCGAGAGTTTCGGTACTACTCTAGAATGCAGACCTAGGGCTAGGTGCCTGAGTACAATTGCAAATTCAAATTCAACGGTGGATGTAAAAGTGGGTAACGCCGCCGCCGTTGACGGAACTGAGAGGGAGCAGCAACTATGGTTACACTATACAATGAGAAAACAAAAGGAACCATTTATACCAAAAGTCACCGGAAAAGTTGGAATGTACGTTTGTGGTGTAACGGCGTATGATCTCAGCCATATCGGCCATGCTCGCGTTTATGTTTGCTTTGATGTTTTATATGGGTGCCATCTATATTCGTTCATATTCTTAAATTTGATTTATTAAGTGAACATCTTGGTAGATAACACCTTTCAAACTTGCAACATCTAAATCAAAGTTGCACTCTTTTTGCAAAATTCAATTTCAAACGTGTTCGTGCTTCTGTGAAGTAAGTTTCATGCTAGTTTAGAAAAATTGGAAGATGATTAGAATTAATCAATTTCCTTAATATGATAATGGTTTTGGAGATTTACACTTCGAGGTAACTTTAATGTTTAGGTTACTTGACTACAACCTTTTGGAATTGTTTTAACCTTTTAGGGACCCTATCAATTGTACTATCTATTCTATTATACGTGGATTCCTAAATTATTTCAGGGTACTTGGATGTTTGGTTTGTGTAACTAATCACATACTCTTGCTTTTGTTTCTTATTGAAAATATTAGGCAGATACCTTAATTTTTTGGGATATGAAGTCAATTATGTTCGCAACTTCACTGATGTTGATGACAAGGTGAGTTACTGTTTTTCTTTCAAGAGCTAATATTATTCAGCTATTTTATATCTGGAAAATTCAGTCGATTATTGCTATTTTCAAATTATGTAGATTATTGCTAGAGCAAATGAGCAGCGAGAGGATCCAATCAAATTAAGCAGACGCTTCTGCGAAGAGTTTCACCAAGACATGACTTATCTTCACTGTCTTCCTCCTTCAGTGGAACCTCGTGTCTCTGATCACATGGCTCATATAATCGATATGATTCAGCAGGTTTTTTCTTGACCATTTCCTTATGATTTTTCTTGGTGGGTAGTCGGGAAAAGCTGTTGCCTCTTATGGAGTTGGGCAAGCCCTGTTTATGTAGGGTTAAATCTTACTTTTGTTGTTTTTGGTAAAAAAAATTCCAGATTTCAGCTGTACAAATTATAGAATAATGCCTTTGATGTACCTCTCTCTCTCTCTCTCTCTCTCTCTCTCTCTCTCTCTCTTTGCCATCTTTTCTTTCTTGGTGTTATGAACCTTGGACATAAACTTAGTTGTTGTGCCCTGCATGATTCTGGATGAACAAACCTTTCTCTTCTTCGTGTTTTCCCCTTTAGATCTACTGGATGCACAGCATAATTCTGGTCCCTAAGATTCTCAAGTACCTTTTTATTATTAGCTAGGAGTATGATCTTAATGTGGAAGAATGATGCATAAGACTCGAAGCCAGTTTCACTTTTATCATTCTGTGAGCTGGATTTGTTTCTTTGTATAGACTTACCTTCATTCCCTGCTGTTGATATATTCTTGGTTTGATTCCAGGCAGTGTAATTTTTTGTTTCCCTACTACTGAGCTTTAACTTTTATTGTGGTCTTCTGCAACAGATTATCGATAATGATTGTGCTTACAGAATCGATGGTGATATCTACTTTCTGTAGACGAATTTCCAGAATACGGGTAGTTATCTGGCCGAAAACTGGAAAATAATAGGGCAGGAGAGCGTGTAGCAGTAGACACAAGGAAGAATCATCCAGCTGATTTTGCCTTGTGGAAAGTGAGTTTTTTTAGTTATGCTTGTAAAGTTTCTTATTATCGGCTGTGTCATGTGTTGGATTTTAAGCACATCTTCATATCTTTCACATTTATTTTATCTCCTTGTCAAAATAACAAAAAGCAAATTAGGGAAAAAAAATAGGACACCACTAAAGAAATATGAAAAAAGAATGACTATTCACCGTGTTTCTACTGTTAAAATCTTTATTTCTTTTCATGTGTGGTATGCAGTTCATCTTAATTACGTTCCTTTCTGATTGATACTTACTTTTTCTTGTTATGGCTTGGTTTACGAAGCATGTCCCAGAGATGGATTTGTTTGTTCCAAGTTGCCGCAGTGAAAAATTATCAAACAAGTATGTTTACTTTATAAAAAACTTTTGAAGAAGTCAGCAATTCATTCGTCTTGTGTTTCAGACCCTAGCATTATTGAGTGGATGTATTCCCCTCTTTACCCTTAAATGAGAAGTCTTCCGCTTGCACCGACTCAGATCATTTGAATGAACTATTTGGTTTGGTCACTAAATTTCATAAGAAAGGTGGAGATGAATAGCTCAAGTGCAATCATGAAAAGAAACTCAAGATATTGCTGGGGCATCTTTTACCTACTGCAATTTCTTTTCGGCAAAGATGTCATTGTTTTGATGGTTTTGAAGCGTTCTGACATGTTTCCTTTTTGTGGAAAATGCCAAATGCTTATTTCTTTTCATCCAAGTCTTTTTATTTTTATCAATAATAAAAAGACTCATAGATGTATCACGGAACACATGTATTCCCCTGTTTACCTGTTAAATGATAAGTCTTCACAGCTTTCACCGATTCTGCAATCATTTGAATGGACTATCTGGTTTTGTCACTAAATTTTATGAAAAGGTAGAGATGAATAGCTCAAATCTAATCATGACAAGAAACTGTTAGATATTGCTCGGGCATCTATTACCTTCTGCAATTTCTTTATGGCAAGCCACTGTTTTGATGATTCTGAGCCGCTCTCTGATCATTATCCATGATGTGGAGAATGCCAAATGCTTCTTTCATTTCATTTAAGCCTTTCTTTTATTATCAATAAAAGAAAGAATCATATCAGAATTTCAATATGAAATAGGTGTTGTTTGGCAGTTCTGCTGAACATGAAATGGTAGAATGCCTGGGGTGGCCAAGTTAACCATGGCACACTCACCTGAATATCCATTATTCCATGCCACCCGAGGCGGTAACAGAGAAGCAACAATTAATGATTGAGTTGACACAGGAAAAATCTACTCATCATTCTGTTTCTTTGGAATTTAGTTCATATGCAAGAAAGTTTACTTGTGGTTGCGATAAGTCTTGTGTCATTTAGAGATGGTAAGTTATGAATTGTTTAAAATTAAAAAAATATGACACTTGAATAGTTGTATGACACATATTTTTCACTTCATCGTTGACAAATTAACTTTTTAGCTACCTTACATCAGTGGCTCCCTTTGTTTTCAATCTCCAATGTGATGATCCTTCCTTGCTGAGTGTTTCTCCTGAAAGCCATTGTGCCATATTTAGTTATGAACTGCTTTCTTTTGACTTCATGCATCAAGCATTGAAAAAAGTGTGCAACTGAGTTAATTGTTGTTTAGTTACCGATGATATGGAGATTTGAGCTGATGTTTTCTCGACCGCTACTACTATTTATGTCTATTTACTCATGCAGTCTGCAAAGGAGGGAGAACCTTTCTAGGAGAGTCCCTGGGGTCCAGGAAGACCTGGATGGCATATTGAGTGCAGTGACATGAGTGCTGCATACTTAGGATATTCTTTCGACATTCATGGTGGGGAGATGGATCTCGTATTTCCTTACCATGAAAATGAAATTTCCCAGAGTTGTGCTTCTTTTAGGAAGAGCAACATAACTTATTGGATACACAATGGGTTACAATTCGACAGATATACCGGGAGGAAAGTTGTGCTTCACTTACAGAATTGATAATTGTAAGGTTATTTGGTACGTTCTTTTCGGCTTTCTAGATTCTGATGTCTCTATATGTTGTTTTTCTTCAGGTGATTGATCTTTATCACCCACTGGCACTTAGGCTTTTCTTAATTGGGGCACATTATAGATCTCCAATCAATTACACGGTTGTAAAGTTTGAGAGTGCATCTGAGCGCTTTTTTACATATATCAGGTATTTTGATTCACAATCTCCAATTTGTCTGGTAAATCATTAATTACCAGTGATGTCCTAGTGTGTATAGAAGAGAATCATATTATGTTGTGGTTTCTACTTCTTGATATGCTGCTTGTCTACGGGAGATTTCTCCATTATTAGTAAAACTATTTACCTTATTCTAAGAAAATAATGCTTCTTCTTTGTCAATTTGCTTATGTGAATTGTTGTCTAGTATGGTGAAGAAGTCATAAGGGGCGATTAGGAGTCTATTTGTTATTGTTGATTGTCTTTTAGCTTGGTATAGAATTGTGGGTGTAAATGTAAGTCCATCTTGGTATACATAGCTCAAGAACTTCCTCTTAAAAAAAACACTCCTTTGTCCAAATTAGTCTTTAATTTTTTTTTTCAAATTCCTATTTTACCTGTACCAAAAAACATTTCATATTTTGAATGATTTCCAAGAGGCAGTTATTCCTCTAACTTTGGTGTTTGCTTACGAGTTTGTCAGATGATCTTCACACTCCTGTTGCATTGGCAGCAATGTCGGACCCATTGAAGTTGATCAATGATCTCTTACATACACGAAATGTACTTTTGCTTCAACTGAAGTACAAATCAGCATCCTCTTCCCTGTCCATACACGCTCGAAGCTATTTTTTCCTCAACTGAAATGCAAATCAACACTCTCCCTTGCTGAAAATTTTAAAACGGTCAACAAGGTAGTGTAACGAATGCTTTGTTTGCACTGTCATGCTTTAATATGGGAAAAGTATTAGTTTAACTATTTTTTATCATTTTCTTTTTTTAAAAGGTAATCTCTTTCAAAGAAGCGAATAATCTTATATATAGTCACTTCACTCGCATAATTATTGAGGGAAGTGAACAAAAGTTTTGGGAGATCCCTGGTATTAATTGGCTAAAGCTGGGTCAAGTTTCTTGCATTCAGAAATGACTAACATGGTTTTGAGTTCAATTCATCTTCTATTCTAATTTTCACATGCTTCAGCTAGTTGTGGGCATTAATTCAAAGGTTAAAAGCTTTTATGTTTTGGCATATTTATTAAAACTAAGTCCAAACCTCTTTGCCTCGAACTAATAGGTTAGTATAGAGCAATAATCATTGAAAAATGAGGTCTTTGCGCCACATAACCTGTCCTGTAGACAACAAAGATTTCTTTCAGATTTTCTCGGAACGATCATATATTGCAACTCCTGGAAAGCCTTACAGTCTACAAGAATGATGCTATTAGGTGCTTGTTGAGTCGGGTGACAGTGTAAAGCTTAATTGATAAAATCTGCCATGTTTAACCAAGTAAGTAAGAACACATTCTCGGAATGGAAAAAAATAGAAAGCTAGGTTGGTTTGATAAATCACCACTACAGAATGTCTGAAACCCCAAAAAGGATGTGACTAGCTTGCCTGTTCTTGGGAGGTTGCACACTTGTAATGAATAGCTTGAGTTGTAGTCAGAGACTGAATTTGGTTAATAGCTTTACATCATACAACAATAACATACCCAGTGAAATCCCACAACGTGGGGTCTGGGCAGAGTAGAGTGTACGCAGACCTTACCTCTACCTTGGTAGGTAGAACGACTGTTTTTTAGAGACCCTCGGCTCAAGACCAAGCATAAGCTCAAGTAGAGCACAAGCAAAAGCAAAGCAAGAGGAACGGTCAGACCCGGTCAAAAAAGTCATGATAGCGCATTCTAAAAAAGTAAGCAGTAACTAGCGCAGGTAAATAAGCTAAACAAAGTACACTAAAGGACACATAGTAGCAGAAATCAAACTATAGGGGATTATAAAACAATACTAGAGACTTAGAGTTTCAGGTTGATAATTGGATGTTTCTGAAAGTTTCACCTATGAAAGGTGTCATGAAGTTTGGAAAGAAAGGGAAACTCAGTCCTCGATATATCGGATCGTACAAGATCTTATGAAGGATTGGCCAAGTGGCTTATGAGCTTGAATTGCCAAAAGTTTTAATTGTTGTACACTGAGTGTTTTATGTATCTATGTTGAGGAAGTGTGTAGGAGACCAATAGCTGGTTGGTCTTACTAAATCCATCTCAGTTAAGGATGTCCTAACCTATGAAGAGGTCCTTGTGGCTATCCCGGACCATCAGGTTCGCAAGTTGAGGACTAAAGAAGTAATTGCCTCAGTCAAACTGTTGTGGAGAAGTCAGAAAGTGGAGGAGGCTACGTGGGAAGCCTAAGAGGACATGAAGTCCAGATATCCGCACTTATTTAAGAAGAAAGCAAAAAATGTACAAGGTAAATACCTTCAGTATTCATGTCAGGTCCAGTGTGTATCCATGTCTCATGTTTCACGTTCATGTATTTATTACTCACGTCTCATGTCCCAATGTTCATGTTTTTATGTAATCATGGCATTCAGTCCCATGATCTACGTCACGATTCTTCATGTTCGTGTACTCGTGCTATGTCTACGCTCCTTCTTAACCATGACACATCATTCAAGGACGAATGATCCTAAGATGGATATATTGTAACACCTTGTACCTTTAAACTAAGCCTTATTCATGATTCAAAAGTTTATAAAATCAAGACGGGAAATAGGAAGTTATAATCCGTTTCAGTTCAGTGATTCGTGTTTTACGCCAGAGCTTATACGGAATGTACAAAGTTGTACGGGCCATAGAAGTTGTACCATACAAAGTCCGTTGAAAGCCAATGAAATACGGTGGCTTTGATGGGCTGTAGAAATTTATACGGACCGTCTTTTTGTAATGTCGAACGACCCCTAGATTTGGATAATCACTGGAAAGTGAAAACATTATTACGACTACTTTTATACTGACTGTACAAGTTATATGGCCAATACTTCTCACTATAAATATTTATACGGACCGTGCCATCCACCGAAAAAGTGGTCAGACAGCTAGACCTATATAATCCGCATTTTTCACCCTTTTTATTTCATTCTTCATCCTTCCAAGCCTTAGTACAAAGCTCCTCTCCTCCTAACATTCTCCTACATCAAGGTAAGACTATTCCATGCAATTCCAAGTGATTCTAACATTATTCTCACGAATTCTAAGTGAAATCCATTGTTCTCAACCTAGGGTTTTCAAGATAAACCCTTCAGGTTTCAAGGTTCAAGCTTTTGGATTTCTCTTTGAAGTTCCAACCGTTAATACAAGACTAGGAGCGATTAAGGTATATAGTGCTTCTATCCACATGTGGGAACCTCATTGTTCTTCCCCACGGTACTTTCAATTCATGAAACACAAATTTCCTTAGAACTAGGGTTTGCTCTAATTCATGATGCCCCTATATAAATGTACAACTATATACCATGTGTATATCATGTTTTCGTTAATTGTACTCATAATATATCATTATAATTGTCATGAATCTATCCGTAATCTATGAACACATGTTTTAAATTCTATGGGTTCTCAACTACAAGCCATGAACTAATATTACTCTACTCCATGAATTTTACTTGTTTTCATATTTCATACAAGTTATATTATGTATCTATATTCATGTTAAATATCATTTACAAATGTTTTTGAAATTCATGGGCTTACAAGCCAAATATATTAAAAAGACAAGGGAGTAAGAACTACCTGAAGTGTTTTAGGTGCACTGCTCATCTCGAGGCGATGTGGCCTCAAAGGCATCAATCTCAGTATCCGCAGCTGCATCAACACCATCAACAGCATTAGCAGGCTTTGGCACTATTATGGGTAAGGGTGGAGGCAATGTCGCTTTGCCCAAAACATTATTGGATGGTCACCTACTGCCTCGCTGGGAACTGAAGTGGGGTAATTATCAATGAGGGACTTCTAAACGGCTAGATGTACCTGCTGCTCCTTTATGTAACCTCTAATGTCTTATCACTCAACTCATCCACCTCATCTCATTTCCTCTTCCCTTTAGTATCTGCTGGAGTAGCAATAGGGGAGTCGTCATCCTCAATCATGTGTTGAACCTGGATATATGCTGCTAAGTCCACCAGTGTGGTTTGAGTCAGGTCCTCCAACATAACATAATCATGAGCCTGCAGTGCCTGAACTGTAGCTCTCAACTCATGTAACTCTGTCAAAAGTGACCCAACATCACTACTCGGACCTGATCTATTAAGTGTTGCTAGCCTAAACTCAAACTCATCTAGGTGAGCATGCAACAACTTATGATACTCCTTCGTGGTTGTCTTTACTGGCTCAAGGGCCGTACTGATCTCCTTTGCAAAACATTTTTGAAGTTGCCCCATGATAATAGTGGTCTGCTGATCTGCCATCTCTTCTTTAATAACAATATGTCTGAAGTTGTCTCTGGTCAAGGCAAATAGGTCAGTGAATCTAGCTGCAACATATAGTTGTGTGGTGGTAGGAATCTGACTCAAAGATGTACTAGGTTCAACTATATGTGGTGGTACAATGGAAGTGGTAGGTACAACCTCCGAGGTAGATGTAGTAATGGCAGGCGACACCTCTATGGTGGTATCCTCTACGGCCATAAATGTCTTCTCAGCCTAAGACTCATCCTGTCTCTCAAGTAGTGCTGGCAAAACATCCTCATCATCCTGACCCTCCCTGAGGGTTTCATTTTTGCTCTTCATCAAATTACATATGTAAAGTTGGGATGTGGTGATCTTTGTTAGGTAAGGAATGAACACGTGCTCGCTGACAGATCTTAGTAATCAGACATGGTAGATCCAAGGAAGTGAATGGTTGGGATGCTCTCAACTGGATCTCCTCCGCCATACACCGTCCAAAGTTGACTGGTTATCGGGACATTAATGTTGTGACTAGAATAGCTCGATCCATGTGGGAAGGATTCTGAATTTCACAACACTCTACCAAAATTTTGCCTCGAGTGTCAGAAAGCATTTGAGTATCCTTTGCATCTTATCCGTTACTAAACTCCGCTTACTAGGTTTTGCGATCACTAAAGCTACCCACTCATGTACGCACTGGGACTTTATCGGGCCCCTTTATCTTTCAACTCAACCTCCTAGGTTGTGTAATATAATCATCCCCGAAGCAGACATTATTGATGGTAGTACTCGATATATCAACTTTCACGCCCTGTACCTTAATCTCATCCAGTGGCTTGATTGGATGTATCGGTTGGTGCAGCTTATTTATTTTGTTTATCATAGCCCTATAGGTAGCATTGAACTCCTGAACCAGAATAGGACAATACTCCCCTAGTTACTCAGACTTCCAACCTTTATTCACTTTATTACGCTCATCGGTACATTATCGGTCTTTTGGCGGGCATAATAATTTCAAACTTCAAGGTTGAAGTCATTTATTGAAATGCCCTTTGACCCGTTGGATGTTACTCAGACTTCACTTCCTTTCACTAATCATTTTTTTTCTCAGATTCATGATTACGAACAGTTGGCGGGCATAATGAATGGACACAAATGTTGATCAAAATGCCCTCTCACTCAATAAGGGTACGATATTCTCATTCCCACTAGTCCTACTCTGTAGAAAACATACCAAATTCCCACCACTAAATAATTCAATGATAATATCAACTTCCACAAGTGTAAGCCTTCAATTTGTAACCTTAGGTACAGATTTCAACTACCCATCATAAAAAATCCATAACAACTTACGTCGTACCATTACAAGGCATCAAAATAGAAGGGAGAAACATCAACATACCTGATTGATTGCAAGTTTTCATGAAAATATATGGAATACAATAGCGATGCTCAATCATGTACCTAGGGTTAAGCGTAGATGATGGGAAAGTGGGTGAGGGGTAATCAGTGTGTGTGGAAGATTTTATGTGGTGGAGGTCGGTTAAGTGAGAGGTAAGGTATGTGGTGTTTGATTTTGAGTTGATGTTTTTTTTAGTTGAAGTGGTAAAATAATTGTCGATATGTGTTTTAACCCTTTGGCATGACTGGCACAATTATTATACGGTCCGTCAAAATTTTGACGATACCGTCAACTGCTTTTATGGCTCCTAAGTTAGAAAACTTTCCCGAATTCCATTAATGACATGGCTAAAAAGTACGGACCATCAAATTTTATACGGTCTATCGAATTCGACCATCTCCGAATTCGAGAAAAATAGGGAGCAGCTTAAAGCCACCCTTCCCAGATGGTGGAAATTGATTGTCCGTATAAAATTGTATGGTCCGTCTTTTTCCCAATTACCTTTACAACTCAACACTTGCAATTTTATCTAAGACCTGGAATTCCTCCTACACCACCAAATGTTACACAGTACAAAAACACTAAAACTAACTGAAAACACAAAAACAAAGAAAAATACAGGAATTTAAACTTGGGTTTCCTCCCATAAAGCGCTTGATTTAATATCGCGACACAACGGTGTTACCCATTTATTCAGGATCGGGTTCAGTAGTGTATCCATGCTTCAGGCAGTGCCTATCCATGATCTTGTCAACATCAATGCAGCCATGATAGTGTTTCACCTGTGGCCATTTACTCTAAAGTTTCGAGTCCCATCTCCGGACTTCAATTTCATCGAGCCATTTGGTGAAACACTCACCACTTGGAATGACCCAGACCATTTCAATTTTAGCTTGCCCAGGAAGAGTTTTATCCTTGAATTGAAAAGTAGGACATTATCTTTTGGTTGAACTTATAATATGATGATCGAGTCGATTCCATGAAAATTCCGCTTCATAATCTTTTTATCATGATAATGCTTCATTCTCTCCTTATACAAGGTTGTACTTTCATATGCTTGATACCCGAATTCATCCATATCATTGATTTGAAACAGCAGAAGCTTGACTGCTTCATCCCAATCCATATTCAGTTTTTTTAGAGCCCACATGGTTGTGTTCGAGCTCAACAGGTAGGTGACATGCCATATCAAAAACCAGCCGGTAAGGAGAAGTCCCAATGGGCATTTGAACGCCGTTCTATATGCCCAAAGAACATCATCTAGCTTCCTCGACCAGTCAGTCCTATATGCATTAACTGTTTTAGCTAGTATACTCTTAATTTCTCAGTTTGAAACTTCAACCTGGCCACTCGTTTGAGGATGATATGGAGTGTCCACTCAGTGCTTAACTCCATACTTCTCTAGCAGCCCAGCAAATGCTCTATTACAAAAATATGAATCCATATCACTGATGATTGCCCTCGGTGTGCCGAAATGGGTGAAAATGTTCTTCTTCAGGAACCCCGTCAGACTTTTGGCTTCATTGTTGGGTAAAGCCACTACTTCTACACATTTTGAGACATAATCAATAGCAATCAAGATATATTTCATTCCACAAGAGCTCACAAAGGGACCCATGAAGTCGATCCCCTATATATCAAAAATCTCCACCTCCATGATAAAATTCAAAGGCATCTCGTGCTTTCTCGCATTGTTGCCCGATATTAGCATCCCGATACATGGTCGGCCAGTAATACCCACATTCTAGAACCTTTGTTGATGTCATGTTCCCACTATGATGACCCCCAACCAAAGAGTCATGTCATGCCTTCAGAATAGACATCATCTTCAAAAATAAACCTACGAATCATATTATCAGTACAAATTAGGAACAAAGTGCGGCTCATCCCAATGATAATGGTAACAATTTCTTCTTCTGATAGTCTTTAAGTTCTTCAGGTATGAGACTAGTAACAAGAAAGTTAGCTATATAAGCATACCAGGTAGCTGTGGCACAAGACAAGGCCAAATCCTCTCATCAGGAAAAGCATCATCAATATATAGCTCTTCCTTATAACCATCAGCTTCTTCAAGTCGCGAAAGATGATCATCAACCTGACTTCAGAACCTTTTCGGTCATTGACCTCAAAGTCAAACTCCTATATTAGTAACACCCATCGAATCAACCTCGGTTTTTCCTCCTTCGCCATGAGATACGTCGATGCAGCATGGTCAATATACACCACCACTTTTGAACCCAACAAGTATGCTCGAAATTTCTCGAAAGCATATATGATACCCAAACGTTCTTGCTCGATCATTATGTAATTCATCTGAGCAGCATTAAAAGTCTTGATAGCATAATATATTGGGTGCATAATCTTATTGTGCCTTTAACCAAGCACCACATCAATCGCAAAGCCTCTAGCATCACACATTAACTCGAATGGTAGAGACCAGTCGGGCGAGGTAATGATATGAGTTGAAGTGAGTGGCTCCTTCAACTTGTCGAAAGCTTTAAGGAACTTCTCGTCAGATATGAACTTAGCCTATTTTTCAAGAAGCTTGCATATCAGATAAGCAATTTTGGAGAAGTCCTTTATGAAGCATCTGTATAAACCAGCATGTCCGAGGAAGCTGCAAACTCTATTAACAGAAATAGGTGGAGGAAGCTTGGCAATCACCTCAATCTTCACTTTGTCAACCTCGATTCCATTTTCAGAAATCTTGTGTCCAAGCACAATTCCCTCTTTGACCATGAACCAATTTAAGATAACATTAGTCTCTTCGCACCACTTCAGCACCTGACCAAATAGTCAAGACAATAATCAAATTAATCACCCACGACTGGAAAGTCATTCATGAAAACTTCCAAGAAGTCTTTAACCATGTCAGAAAAGATAGACATCATACCCTTTTGAAATGTGGCTGGAGCATTGCACAACGCAAATGGCATCCGGCTGAAAGCAAAGATCTCATATGGACAGATGAATGTAGTCTTTTTTCGATCCTTAGCAATGTTGATCTAGTTATATCTTTAGTACCCATCAAGGAAGCAGTAATATGACCATCCCCCTAGCCGATCAAGCATTTGATCAATAAATGGCATAGAGAAATGGTCTCGACAAGTAGCCACATTCAGCTTCCTGTAGTACATACAAACTCTCCATCTAGTGACCGTTCTTTGTGGAATTCACTCATTCTTTGCATTTGGCACCACAGTGATGCCACCCTTTTTAGAATGCACTGTACTGGACTAACCCATGAACTGTCAGCAATCGGATAGACAACTCTAACATCTAACCACCTTATAACCTCCTTTTTCACCACCTCTTGGATAGGTGGATTCAATCTTCTCTGGTGCTCCATGCTTGGTGTACTATCTTCCTAAAGCTGGATCTTGTGCTTATAAATTCCGAAGGGAATCCCCCAAATATTAGCTATGATCAAATCAATAGCTCGCCTGTATTTTCTCAGCACTTCTAAATCCTTTTTCTCTTGCTATTCAGTCAATAAAGTAGAAAGAATCATGGGTAAAGTGTTATTCAAACCCAAGAACTCATACCTCAAGTGAGATAGAAGTTGTTTCAGCTCCAACTTTGGAGGTTCAATAATGGACGATTTTGCCATAGGAGTCGCCCTATTCTCTAAATCAAGAGAAAGTGTCTTTGGCTGGTAATTTTATGAACCCAAACCTACCAACGAATTCACAGTCTCCACATACCCCTCCATATCATCACCATCGAAGTTTACCAAAATCACAGTGAGAGCCTCTCCGAGACACTCTTCTTCCATCTTGAATCTATGGCCTCTTCGATCACATCTACAATATCAATCACTGAAATACTCTCATAACTACTCGGCAGCTTCATTCCCTTGCTTGCTTGAAAAGTAACTTCCTCATCATTAACCCTAAACTTGATTTCATTTTTCTCTGAATCCATGAGTGTCCTCCCACTAGCAAGGAAAGGTCGATCAAAAATGATATGGATATATTTGTCAACTGCACTGTCAAATATCATAAAATCTACAAGAAGAAGAAACTCATCCATATGAACAAGTACATCATTGACTACTCCCATCGGCCTCTTAATTGATTTGTTAGCCATCTGCAATATTATATTAGTCGGCCTCAGCATACCCAAACCTAATTGCTTGTTGATCGAAAACGACATCAAGTTAATACTAGCTTCATTATCACAAAGGGCTCTGGCGAAATCATGCTGACGGATAGTGCAAGGAATAGTGAAGGCCCTTAGATCTTCTTTCTTTTGGACCTTTGTGGAAGAAATAATCAAACTCACACGGTGAGTCACGTTCACTTTGTCATGCTTAATCAACCTCTTATTTGTGATCAACTCCTTCAAATATTTGGCAAACCCTGGCATTTCTTGGAAAACATCCAAGAATTGAATATTCATCGAAAGGTGCTTCAACTGATCATAAAATCGCCAATATTTTTCTTCTTCACCAACCTTTGAGGAAAGGGAGGTGTTTATTTGAACAGTTGTGTCAATGGTCTTAGAGCGCCCCTGTTACCTTGCCTTTTCTCTTTTATATGATCACCTATGGAGCCTTTGATTTTCTTGAAATATCATCAACTTCAACAACAATCGAGTGCGGAATAGGTATTTTATCATTACCACTTGGCCCCTCAAGTGGTTCCTCTTCTTCTTACTCTTCGAGATCCAATTCAACAACCTTATCAACCTTGGTTGGCCAATACCCTCTCAATCATGCTCTCCAATCTAGAACTACCTGATCATTCGAATGACCCTCTCGCTAGTGTTGTGAATTAGACAATTGACCCTTTGGTGGAATATATACATTGGAGCTCTGATTTTCGAACATACCATTGTTGTTGTAATTCCCTTGGTTCGAACCACCATAGTCGTTTCGCTCATACTGATTTCCTTGTCCTTGTTGCTTCCATTGATTCTGATTCTTATAACCAGACCCCTGATAATTTTGCTTCTGATAACCCCAGGAGTTGTTAACATAATTCGCATCTTCATAATATATTGGTGGTCCCTCAGCATACGGACCATCCTATGTCTGGTACATTCCATTTGGTAGTGACTACATATCATCAACTGCATTTACTTTTTTTTTTCTCATTCTCATAAACCTTCTTGGTCAGTAGACTAATATTGGTAGCCAGCTGAGCAATAGTCTGATCTCTCTCTTGGTTCTCCTTTACTATGTTGTTCAATAAAGGAGCCCCATATGCTACTCCATCGCTGCCACCTGAATATCATGCTTGATTATGTGTTGTCAACTTATCAAGCAAGTTGGTGATACGAGTGAAACTTTTGTCATTAATGCATCCATCTACTGCATTATTAGCCATTGACTACGTCATTGAATCCAGCCCAGTGTAGAGCTTCTCCATAAGAATATTCTCCGAAAAACCATGATTTGGAGACTGCATCAAATAAAGCTTGAACCTCTCCCAAGCCTCATAAAGTTGCTCTCCCGGGAGCAGCTTGAATTCAAAATTTTTATCCCAAAGCTCAGCTTTCTTGCTTGGAGGAAACCACTTCTTTAGGAATACATTCACTAGCTCAGCCCAAGTGTGGGTTAAATTATGTGGTAACTTCTCGAACCATGCCCTAGCTTCACCAACAAGTGTCTGACACACACATTCACGGGAGAAGTCACATTCTAAGTATGTGTCTGACACACACCCAAAAAAATTCTCAAGTGTTGATGTGGGTCATCATTAGTAAAGTTCCGAAAATAACCCTCAAGATTGAGCAGCTGGTAAAGCGAACTATTAATAAAGACGCTTGCATCAGCCCTTGGTGGAACAATAGTTGATGCGTATTCAACCTCTTAAAGAAGATCATCAAAGACATTATCTCTATCATTTTCAACTTCCGGTGGCGGAGGAACTGCATTGCCTCCCCTACCACCATTAGCTCCGCGACCGCCGTTTCTACCTGCCATTTCACCTGCTTTACCAGAAAAAGCAACCAAGTGTGATGGAATAGAAAAAGACTTTAAGTAAAGCAAACACTCTTTAGTAATTTCAAAACCGTATTCCCCGGCATTGGCGCCAAAATTTGATACACTCAAATTACATCTATGTTATGGCGTAAAGCGGACGTTGTCAAATATAGTAACCCAACTATGTTGGGGTCGAATCCCACGGGGAATATGTTGAGAAAAGGTTACTATCGTAGTAAATTACTTGGCGTAGGTCTTTGTTCTGATTGTGTAAAGATTGTAAAGAGTTGTATAATTCTAACAATTATATTGAGATGATTAAGAAACCAAGATTGTGTCCCCTCTTAGGTTAGATGTTATGCTCTAGGTATTAACATGATATACTCCTCATAGATTGTGTATTGTATGCACTTAATCTCTATGTGACTTCCTAATATTTCCCAAATGTAGAAGATTGATATTAAGAACGATTCATTATGCCAAGTAAAACTCATCTTATTCCTAAGTGAGTTTATTAAATGAGATTTAACGTCCCGAGTCTCTTGTTAATTATTTCTACCAAAACCTACTAACTTTCTCAAGAAAAGTAGAATTTATTGGCTTAGATTAATGTTTGCAGTCACTAATCATCATTAACGAATAAGAAATAATTAAAAACTACAATTTGTATATCAATATCAAAACCCTATTCACATAAATCCCACCATTGATTTACAACCTCAATATAAAGTTTAGTTACTCATGCTAATAAACAGAACAAAAGTCATAGAATTCATCCTTGAAACTTACAATTGAATACAAAGATTAAATGATGGAAACTTGTTCTTGAAAACATCAAAATACGCCAAGTACTTGATACTATCGATACATGTCTTAAAATGCAAGATAAATAAAATATAAAACCCTAGAAAGTATTTATACAAGTCAAAAACTTGGAATTAAAAGCAAACAAAACTGCCCCTGTCTCCATATTCGACGGACCGTACAATTAAGTACGGTCCGTAAAAACTTCTATGGTCACTTGAGACGGTCAAAATCAATGGTCCGTCAAATCTTCTCTGGTACCGTAAAAAAACCTCTGATATTTTATCTTCTTGCAGTACTTGAAAGGACGACAGGATTATTCGGTCCGTCAAAATATTATCGAGCCGTCAAATCCCACCATCACTTCTCTGTTACTTTTGCAATTCTTTGTTTCTCTCCATTAGGTCATTTTATGGTCTAATTGTATGGTCCGTACAATCCTCAAAATGGGGATTTTGCTTGAATTCCTTGTTTTTTGCTTCCTTAAAGACAATCACCTGAAACATAAACAAAATACATCAAAACGACACAAATTTTCTTAAAACAAGTAAAACTTATAGTTCAAAAGCATCAAATGTGTCGTAATTCTATTGCACATCAGGGCTCACCTGGAAAATTAAAGCGAACGACTTTTGCCCAACAATCCACATTAGCATAATATAGGAAGCCAGCCAATCCATACCCATAATAACGTCAAATTCCATCATTTCTAGTTCAGCTGATATATGACAGTCTTAAATCTTCACATCACAACTCCTATACACCCTCCTGACAATTACGGGCTCACCCACGGGCGTAGACACTTCAAATGACTTATGTAATAATTCAGGCCCTTTCCACACTTATCAACAACAAAATGAGTAATATATGACAAAGTAGAACCAGGATCTATCAAAGCATGCATATCAAGGGAAAAGATGGACAATATACCTGTAACCACATCCGTAGATGACTCAAGGTCTTGTCAACCTAACAATTCATATATGGGGTTCTGGGGATAGCCTGAACTAGATGCTGCACCTTTGCATCTACCTCTGCCAGGTGATGTCTACGTACCTTGCCCAGGAGGGCATACTTACGAAGAAGAAGCTGCTACAGACCCTGTAGGCTGCTCCATACGACATTGACAACCTCACTTGACTGGAATATCCTCTATATTGTGGGCCTGGTGCCCAAGAACTCTTTCCCTGACCAGAATAAGTAGTTCGATCATGATGATGGCCCTGAAACTACGGTGGTGCATTATCCACCGGATAAGATGGCCGCCCGAGAAACTGTGGTCGGAACCCACCTTTGAAATCTCTTATATAACCTACGGACCGGGCCCTCTTATACTAGCCCTATCCCACTCTCGATCAACCCGCTGCTGCCTCTTATGATGTTCCAAGATTTGTGGGCCTGAATGGGAAATATCCATATTCGTATTTAAAGAAGTTGTAGTGCACTCATTCACCAAAAGTGATCCCAAACCATTAACATACTGATGGATCTGATCACTCATTTCAGCAGCAAATGTAGGAGCATACCTTGCCAAAGAATTGAAATGCAAACTATACTCTTGGATGCTCATATTACCCTATTCCAAGTATAAGAACATATCCTGCCTGGCTCGTCGAAACTCGACCGGAAAATACTGCTGAAAAAATGCCTTGGAGAACTCCCTCCACCCCGCTGATAGGGCACAGGGTCCTCGAGTCTACACCCAAGTCACATACTAGGTCACGGTAACATCACGAGACCTATAGGAATCCAACTCTACTAACTTAGCTTATGTATCATGCATTACCCACAAAGTACACTGCATCTGATCCAAAAAGTTATGTGACTCTGCGTTCGGGTCTGATCTTATAAATACCAGAGGGTCTAGGTTGATAAAATACCGAACTCTCGCATTAAGTACCCTATCAGAAGTGCCAAGGGTCTGACGTTAAGCCTGAGAGGACACTAGTCGAGTGAATAACTGCACAACACTCCGCATGTCTAAATCTTGAGGAATTGGAGGTACATCACTCCTATATGCCCCTCTGGAAGTGGTGGTGCTACTCCAGAAGCCTGGTAATCAACCTTATCATGAGGCTCATGCTGCATTACATTAGCAGGTGGCACCTAACTGGTGCCCTCCCCTGCCCCCTCATCTAATCTCTGAGAAACCACCTGGCATTTAGTAGTAGTAGGCATTGCTGAGAATATAAACAATATGAAGGTTAGGAGTGAATACTTATGACTCAGGTCTATTGTACAATCTAGATCAGGAAGAAAGGTAACCATCCTAAATATCATGTAGCCTCTTGTTTATAAGTGTGGTGCACAACACACCATAAACAAGACTACTAGATACGGCTTGCAGACTCCCTAGGACAAACCTACTCTGATACCAAGTTTTTCACACCCCAAGCTTGGGGTTGTGGTCGGCACCCATCACCCGAAGGTTTGAGCTAACTAACTATAGTATCTAGAATCGCTAACACGAGACCTGGGCCGACATGGCCTCCAAATAACCTTAATAAGACAAGAATATATGACAACCTGCAAGCAGAAGAGTCCCAACACAATATATACAGATAACCATGCCTGACAAGGCCACTAGAATAGTATCACCAACTAACAAAAGGTCTGACAAGGCCACGACATATATATACACACCAAAATACTAGTCTGCAAGTACAATAATAAGTTGGGACAAGGCCTTGCCATACCCAAAATTTTAGGAATATGTACAACATTATCTATCGACTCATGTATAGTAACTCTGAGAGAGGGGAGTGCGACAATCACAGTTGAAACAGGCAACCTACTGTGGTGGAATTCCACTCTACCTATCTGTACCTGCGGGCATGAACACAGTCCCCAGAGAGGGGGCATCAATACGAAAGATGTACTGAATATGTAAGGAAAGTAAACAAAAGATATAACGCAAGAGATATGGGTACAAAATTCAACCTAAAACTCATAACAAGCCTCTGAGGGCATACCCTGTCACAATCATGGATATATATGCATGTCTGTAAAAATCAAGCCACTCAATGGGGACCTATAATATAGTATCAAGCTGCTCTAATAGGCTAATAATATTATGTTATAACGTACCGGACTCGAAAGGAATCGGTCGTACCCGGCCTCGAAAGGTCTCGGTAATGTCAAAACCAACTTCAGTGGTATGCACATATAAGTGTCCTACCCGACCGACTATAGTGCGGCTCAGTAAGAAAATAGATACATATATATAAGTGCAATGCAAGACCTCAAAGACACCAAGACTAGAGTCGGAGTGACCTATCGTTGTTACCCTCAGACTTTCTTTATTGTTTCTACGTTCTTCAATCTTAATACGATAAGCTCGGGCACATAAAATCCGGAAAATGTTATCAATAATGAATATACAGGAATTATGATCAATGTCATCAAGATGGAATATAGTTATTCTATTTCAAAAGATGTAACTTAATTCAAAGAAGTGTTTACGTCGAGTCATGCCAAGAAGGAATGTTGGCCTACATACCTTGTCAAAGAAGCTAACTTTATTCTGCGGATCCTCGCACATGCTATGGATGATTATCTACATTAAATGAGGTATTTTTATCAATATCAAGCTCAAATCTTATAAGAGATTTTACTTGGGCTTTTTGTCGAGCAACTTGTGCACGTGAAGTTATAGAGTTATTCTATCATATATTCTTACTCAAATTAACACCACCATCTTCCATAATCCTCTTCCTTAACTTTACAACTTCTCAAACATACTTCAACACTTGTATTTACTCTAAATCAATCAACAACAAGGTAACATGGTTTCATTCCATAAGAGGTGTTTCTTTAAGATCATACTTACTATACTTCCATAATTCACAAGTTATATCCACCAACCAATCAAGATAAGTTACTTCCATAATTCACAAGTTATATCCACCAACCAATCAAGATAAGTTAAGAGGAACTAAAGGACATATAAAGGTGATAAAACCTTACCTTAACCAGCCAAGGAATCTCCTACAACAAGCTTCAACTCAATCTCAAAGAAGCTCACAACTTTTCCAAGACAACTAGAGATGATTTCAAGGTGTTCTTGATCCTTGGAGGGAGAAATCACCTTAGATATATGTCGGGACATATTAAATGATGGAGATGGATTTGGAGAGTGTTTGGAGCTCAAGGGGTCGAAAATATAAAATGAAATGAAGCTGGCCCAAAATCAAATTAAATAGACCACTCAATTGCCTCACATATGCGGCGCATATGCCACCACATATGGTGGCAGTGAGGTGGAGGAAAGGTGGCTTTGGTCCGTGGCCTCATCCGCGAGGAGGAATGGAATCCACGACACAAAAAGCTTAGCGTATCGCTAAAACTTCGTTAATCATCATCGAGTTGTACTTCTCTTGGTCCTATTGACTTCCAAGCTTCCGGAACCATTCCTTAACGTCCTTATATGTCATACAAACCCTCAGAAATAATCTCCAGTTCCCACAACTGAAGTCATGTAACTACGCTCTCATTCAAGTGCGAAACTATGGGGCGTAACAATTACCCCAAAAGTACGGGTTATTACAATTTCGATGAACTTATTTTCTTTGATTCGTTTAGCCTTGAACTCTTACGAAATTTACTTAACACTTATTTAAATCATCTTTATCCTTTCTAATGTCATCAACCTTTCAAGTTCACCTTAACTTACTCACAATGAATACTAATTCGAAAATACGGGGTGTAATAGAATGATAGCCTTAATTTATGTCATGACCCAAATTCGGTGACAATGATGGCACCTAACCTTCCCACCCTAAAGGAAAGAGGTTTCATATTTTCCATGTTCAAATCTTGTTATGGGAGGAGAGCATGGGAAATAATTTTTACCTAATATTAGTCCCTTTTTTTGCAGGTACAACACACATGAACACAGAAGATAAACAATGAGAATACATGGGCAATCCAATGATTGTTGGAGATGATAATATTTCAAAGTCAGCTCAATAAAGATGACAATATTCGACATAAATTAGGTTAATGGAGGAACACTTTTATTCTTCTTTTTTATTTTGATCAGAACCGTCCATCTGGGAAATGCAACAAATGATCTTAGTCATCTAAAAATGGGAATGAGATGGACACCTGGTCAGTTTCTAGAAGAACCTTGTAGTTATTATCGAAATTGTATTTTATTTTACAGATTGAATATTCTTTATTTGTTTAGTCAGTTAGACATTGAACAAATGAGAGTAGGACACGTAGAGTAGGTCATAACAGATTTATTCCTTTTGCCATGTATTTATACATGTATAGTGCTAATCAGAATACAGAAGAAAATTTTCACAATTCCCTTATTTTCATTATGGTATCAGAGCAATAGAAATCTCGATCCATTCTCTTCATTTTTTCCTTCTCATCTTCCTAAGTCTCTGCTACAATGGCCAGTACATGAGTTTCCTCTGAAACAACTAATTCTGGTTCACCCATTTCTCACACTTTTCAGCATAATACAACTAATCCCTTTTACCTTCATCCCTCTGATTCACCTGGGATGATCCTGATGAATTCAACTTTCAATGGTAGAAGTTATGGTGCTTGGCTTAGGGTTGTTTTCATAGCATTGTCTGCTAAAATAAGTTAGGCTTCATTAATGGTAACATCACTGAGCCTCCTAGCCGTGATCCTTCTTCAAAGGCTTGGAAGTCGTTGCAATGACATGGTGATCTCTTAGTTGCTGAACTCACTCTTCAAGGAGATTTCCAAAAGTGTCCTCTATTAAAAAACTGCAAAGGAAATATGGAAGTAGTTAAAGGATATATTAGGATAAAGCAATTGAGCTCTGTTATATCAGTTACAGAAGGAGCTCAATGATCTCACTCAAGGTAACTCAGATATTGCTGGTTATTATACTAAAGTCAAAAGAATCTAGGATGAACAAGATAGCCTAAACACCTCTATTTATTGTAATTGTGATTTCTCTTGTGGAGGAAAGGGAAAGTCACTCAAATCTCATAGAGATGGAAGGCTCGTTCAATTTTTATGGGCCTTAATGATATCTATTCAGGAGTAAAAAGTAACAATCTAATGGCATCCCCTTTGCCTAGTATCAATCATGCTTAGTCCCTTCTTTTTTAAGATGAGAAGCATAGGTCATGTTGCTCAGCACACTATTGATTCTACTTTCATGTCAACAAGTTAGCCATATGTAGGTCAAATGAATGGTAACCCATAAAGGAAAGAATATTTTGAGCCTAAGAGATCTAGTGAGATCTATTCCTATTATACGAGACCAAATCATACTGCTAAAAATGTTATAGGCTTATTGGGTTCCCAGCTGACTTCAAGTTTACTAAAACAATAATTCACAAGACCACACTGGAGGAACTCATGGTAATTCAGCACTCACTTCAAAAGAAGGAACATATTAGTCATTTAGTTATTCAGAGAAGTTCAGAGCACAGGTTCTGTGCAATTATTTGTACAAGATGTTTCAACAGGGTAAGTTTAATCCACAAGGAGAAATGAATTCAGAGGTCAATGTCACTGTCAATTGTGCTGGTATTCCTAAACATTACTTTTCCTCCTCATCTAATTTTGTTTATTTGATTTTAGACACAGGTACATTTGAGCACATGACCTGTGATTTCAGCTTATTGTTTAATGTCAAAACTTTCACCAAACCTATCTATGTTAATCTTCCTAACCCAGATAGAATCAAAGTCACACAAGCAGGCAACATTCATATTTTATCTAAATTCACTCTCAAATGTCTTGTGTCTTTCTAGTTTCAATTATAACCTCTTATCAGTTCATAGATTTTGTGAACATGCTAATTCCTTACTTCTTTTTTTATGCTTTTAGTGCAATTTTTCAGGCCTCTTCAATGAAGAGACCACTACTCCTTGGTAAACATGAACATGGACTCTACCTTCTTCACTTAATCAAGCCTAGAGCCAACTTATCTAGTATAATCAAGGACAACCGCCCATCTTTTCCTGTTTGTAATGTTTTTAGCAATCAGGATTTCAATTCTGTTTTAGTTTCAGCTATTGTTTCTAGTGATGTAAGCCTATGGCACAATCGTTTGGGGCATTTGCCTTTCAATAATATCAAGAATATTCCTAGCATTGCTTGTTCTTTATCTTCTAATTCAATTTTTCATTGTGAAATCTGTGTAAAAGATAGACAAGTTAAATTATCTTTTCCTCTTAGTTCCATTTCTACTAAAGAACAGTTTGAACTCTTACACATTGATACTTGGGGACCCTACAAGCATCCCACTCATGATGGATATAGGTATTGTTTAACCATCATTGATGATTTTAGTAAAAGGACTTGGATATTCTTACTAAGCATTAAATCTAATGCTTTTCTTATTCTAAAATAATTTTCTTACTATGATAGAAAGGTAATTTGCAAAGAAAGTAAAGGTCATAAGATCGGATAATGCCCAGGAACTTGGCAGTTGTATTGAGATTTTAACTTTTTTATCTTCTCAAGGAATTTTGCATCAAACTACTTGTGTTTACACCCTTCAACAAAATGGGGTTGTTGAGAGCAAACACAAGCATCTTTTAGATACCTGCAGGGCCCTTCTTTATCAATCTAAATTACATGTTTTTTTTTTTGGGGGGAGTGCCTGTTAACAGCAACCTATTTAATCAACAGATTTCCATCTAGGGTCCTTCATCTTAAGTGTCCTTACGAAATATTATTTGGCAAACCTCCTGATATTTCTTCTCTAAAGGCTTTTGGATGCTTAGTTTATGCTTGTACTGATTCACCTCACAGGGGTAAACTAGATCCAAGAGTTGTTCCTTGCATTTTTTTGGGATATCTCACTGGCAAGAAGGGTTATAAACTTCCAGTCTTTCAACCAAGAGGATATTCATATCTAGAGAAGTCAAATTTCATGAATCTATATTCCCATTTCTTCTTAGTTTATCTACCTCACTAATCTTTCCTACCCCTTCTGATCCCCCTCTATCTCCTCATTCTTCTCATCCTCCAGTTCCTAATTTTTTTTTCCTACCCCCTCTCCCTATGTTGATGATATTCTAGCTACTGATAATCTTCATGCTACTGATGATGATTCTATTACTCTTTCTCCTTCTCATTCCACCTATACACCTTCACATATACCCAACCCCTTTCTTGATTCTGTTCCTTTACCTCCCTCCCCCATTCCTCCTGTTTCTTCTATTCCTATCAGAAGTTCTACTAGAATACACAAGAGACCAACCTATTTGGATGACTATATTTTCAACTCTATTTTCCTCACAGATCTTACTTCTAGTTGTTTTTCAGTTCTTATTTCTTCTATTGTTCTTCCCTTTTCTGCCATTTTCTTCCCTCACTTCTGCTAATTAGTCTCTCCTCAATTCATATTTTTCTATTCCTGAACCTTACTCATATTCCCAAGCAGTTCTTCACCCTGGTTGGAAAGAGGCTATGGCCAAATTATTCTTAGCTCTAGAGGAAAACAAAACCTGGAAAGTTGTTCCTTTACCATCCGACAAGAAAATACTTCCTTACAAATGGGTTTATAAAGTTAAATACAAATCTAATGGCTCTTTGGAAAGGTTTAAGGATCATTTGGTGATTCGTGGTGCCACGCAAAAAGAGGGCATTGATTTTAATGAGACTTTCTCACTTGTGGTTATAATGACAACTATCAGATATATTCTAGTTATTGTTGTCAAAAGAGATTGGGACATTTTTTATCTTGATGTAAACAATGACATCCTGCATGGTGATTTTCATGAAGAGATTTTCATGAAGTTCCCACTAGGCAAATCACCTCCCTCACCCAATCATGTTTGTCTTCTCAAAAAGTCACTTTATGGGCTCTGACAAGCCTCAAGGCAATGGTATGCCAGGCTCACCGTATCCCTTAGTTTCAAAGGTTATTCTCACTCTCTCAATGATTATTCATTGTTTTCTATGAAATCAAATAACAAGACCACCATTATTGTTGTTTACGTGGATGACATTTTGATTGATGGTGATGATCCTATTGAACAGTCACAACTCAAACAATTTTTACATTCTAAATTTAAGATTAAGGATCTTGGACAGGCATATTTTATTTGGGGCATGGAAATATTAAAGGAGAAATAGGGGATAATTCATACTCAAAACTAATATACCTTAGATATGTTAACTGAATATCAATTCTTTGATCTCAAAGCATGCTTCCTCTCCTTTGTATCCTACTAGCAAACTCATGGTTGATGCTGGTTCTTTACTTCAAGATCCGACGTTATACTTATGTATCCTTCGCAAACTGAACTTTCTCACACATACCGCCCTGATTTGTGCTTCGTCGTTCAACATTTGTTACATCCCACATATTCTTACATTAAAGTTTGTAGTAAGTACCAAACGTAAGCTCAGAGAGGTTGACCTCTACAAGGTTCAGTAAGGTTATAAACAAGTGTTATGTAAGTCTCGTAAGAATTTGGGGCTAAATGAATAGAAGAAATTAAAGTTCGACGAAACTCGGGGAAAGGTAGATGGAATTCTGGATAGGATTTTGGCCCAACTTTAAGGGGTATATATTCTAGTGTATTAGGAGGTATGAAGTGTATAATATATCTAAATTCAAGTTCATAGTCTACTTTCCAATGCAACAAATCTTTCATCAATCGGAGCTCTGTACAAAAGTTATGTATGTATTAAGAAAACACTGCAAGCATCTCCCTTTGGGACCCACTTAGGTGGTTGCCGACTTAGTCCATCTTAAATTAATTTTTGGGGATTCTCTGTGGATTACAAGGAGATTTGGTGAAAGATTGTATATGTTGTATAAGGTAAGTAAATCACTCTCTTGTTGGTTCTTAAGTTTATTCAAGTGTTGGTTGAGTTGTTTGAATGAAAAACTACAAGCTAGTGCTTGAAATAGCATGAGGTGTTGTTATCTTTTTGTTGGACTGTTTTGTGGCTATGTATATTACTTATTGTGGCTGAAAATTATGGAGAATAACTTGGTTATGCTGTGGATGTTTTTATGATTGTCTAAGTGTTGGTTATGAACATGGTATTACAAGCTAGAAGGAGAAATGTTATATAGCACCTAAAAGTTGTTCTTGTTGTTGTTAACTCTTACTAGACTGGAAATGTGTTGTTGAAGACGGATATAAGGCTGGAAAATTATAAGAGTATATTTGTTAATATGATGGTTATGTTGTATATTGAAGTTAAGATCAAGAAGGGGTATAAGAGCTTGAATGGGTTCCAATCCAAGCTTGTCGCTTGTCATGTTAAACGATAGTTTCATTACTGATAATTATATATTTGTTGTGGTCTAGATTGAAGTGCATATTGGGATGCTTTGCTTGTGTTTTGGAAGAAAGGAAATGATTCGTTTACAAGACGATGAGTAGCGATAGGATAGAAATGAGTCATTCCTAATAGTGATTCCCTCGGTCTAACATCTAGCTGCAAATAGAGCTTCCAAGAATTAGGACCTTGTCGTACTAAAGAGTTGAGAGTTAAGCAAAATAAGCTATATTCGACTAGTACAACGAGTTAAGCAAATTACATAACTTACAAAATATAAAGATTATGAAGAATGAGTGCGACCTATAAAGTATTGCAATATCCAATATTCATCGGTATATGTATAATTACATGGTTACAAGATTGATAGGGAACCACGAAGGTGGTTGACTTACTTCTATACCAAGTAAGACTACATAGAAGCCAAGAAAGAGCTAAACGACAACATATGTTGCCTATTAAGTTATAGAGATTACAAAACATTGTAAGTCCCGTAATAAGGCTACGAACCGATAGATTGTGAGCACGCAGCTCCTTGTGCATTGATTAACAATTCCATGTAAGCATTTCAACAAGATAAGCGTATCACATAGGTTATAAAAGAAATAATCGTAAAATTTCTAGAGATAGATTGTATGTTTAATTAAGAGACTTACAAGTTCAGAAAATGGTTATAAAACGGTAATTGGAAAATCTGCTTATTGTTACATATCACATATTGTTTAATATAATCAGACCAATGAACTATAGGTATCACATAACTTCTAGAAAGATAAAATTGTATAAATTCTAAAATCAGAGTATAGCGTTAAAACAAGCCAGCAATGTTTTTCTCTGAAATAGTTACACGACGCCTTAGCAATAAAGCAAAAGTGGGATACAAATAGGAATGATGGTAAGAGGTTTACTGAGATTACAAGTTGTTAACAATAATAAGTTACTTATAAGCCGATGAGCTTACAGATTAGAGTTTGACTTAGAGTCGTCGACTGACGCTTGTATAATTATTATAAAGTTAATGATGTGTAAGATACGAACCCTGTGGACGAACTATGAATTGTCACACCCCAATCTTAGGAAGTAGCCGGCATTCGGCGCCTGGATGGCCTGAGTGTACCACCTGTATATCATACCGTGAACGTGTAACCATCCAGGACGATATGGCCATAGAATGGTAATTGTAAGGCAACATGATGCAACATCCTTCATACATAAGTATCCAACCTAGGTGTATATACATACTAAGGCCAACAAAACCTCTAATCAACACCCAGACCTACAAGATCGTACTATACAAACTGAACACATAGGATATGTCTACAAGCCTTTTAGAAAGATTAAGTGTAATGTGATCGGGATAGGTCCCCGGCCTACCACCAAAACTATAAACAACTCAAAAAGTACTCCAAATCCTGGACCTGGAAACTCTTAATGACATAGAGCTTACCCATCAGTTGAACTCTTAATTGCCTATTGTGGAGGCCTATCTAGACATCTCTATGAACATGCACGCATAAAATGAAGCGCCCCTGGCAAAGGGACATTAGTACGAATAATGTACCAAATATGTAAGGCAGAACTGAAACCTACCATTAAGGCATTATCAATGAGAAAGACAAGAATCAACTTGTAACCTCTTAATTTCCACGAGAGCCATCACACACATAATTATTATACTTATATACATAATGACACTCCACAGATAATGTCCATATCATAAGCTCTAACTTCCCAACTGATCAATGGTAACTGCTCAACCAGCCATAGCTCAATGGTGAATAAGTGTCTGCCCAACCAGTGGTAAATAACGATACATAACTGCCTAATCAGTGGTAACTGCCTGACCGGATGTAGCTCGATGGTAAATATATGTCTGCCCAACTTGTGGTAAATACCGATTCACAATTGTCCAACCGGTGGTAAATAAATCACTGTGCAATCGATATTCGTTCGGTGGTATTTACAATCTACAGTAATAGTAATAGTACCTTTGGCTTCTTTAACTGATAAAACTGTCCTCTTTCTTTAGAATGACACTTGGTCGACTAGACGAGTAAGTCTTTTCATCATGCTCCTTTTAGGTGATACATGAGATGAAAATTCAGATAATCAACTTACAAACCAATCTATACAAGATACGATATCAAGATAGAAAAGTAATCCCAACAATATTAATTTGAGTAAAATTTCACATTTAGTCCAACAATATTGTCAAATTTCACTTGCATCTTTGGAAAACCTCAGATTTCACTTGCATCTTTGGAAAACCTTTCAAAGTTCAAGATTCGAGTTTTTGAAATGAAGTATAAAAATGTGGTTTTGCTTTTATTCTTTTGCATGCTATATCTCCCCAATGCCAAATCATATTCTTGAAAGTCCAAATCCTAAATCCTCAACCTATGTCCAAGATAGATAACTTTGTTTTTTAGTCCAATAAATCATTTAGTTGGGTTTAGCCGGCAAAATCAGCTTTAAAAATGTCAATTACAGTCCAAATGAATTCCGAAATCAGATGTCCGTTTATTAACTTTTCTATCACACAGGCCCAAACATGGGTCCTTTTTAATATCGGAAGTCCAAACATAGTCCAAATTATCTTTCAAAGTCCAAAAATATGATTTTAAACATTTAAATTCAGTTTTGAAACTCAATTTGCAAATCAGTATTTGTTTCCAGATCTCATGATATTCAAAACCAGTCCATTTTTAAAATTCAGATTTATTCAAGTGTTTTGAAATTCATTTGAGGCGATTCTAAACTAAACGATATATGTATCATTTGCCTATCCTAGATTCATAACCGTAATAAAGTTTCCAATAATAGTACAAAGTATTTTATTATAAGTATATACATACAATATACATATACATATGAAGGGAGAATGAGAAGGATTGAGTTTAGGATGATGGACCTACCTAAGCCTACATGTTGGCTATTTTTACCCATAGCTAGGCCTTCAAATGCATAATAGCTTCCTGGACTTGATCAAGAATATATTTTATTGGGTCGCGGCCCAACCTGAATTGAATATGCAAATGACCAGCAACAGCCCAATCATGGCTGAGTAGAATAATGGACCCAGTAGGGGCCCATTACGTCACGAGGCAGTGGAAACAAGCAAAGGGAAAACAAAGGTACAAGTTAGAAAGCACTCGAAATTATCTAATACATGTAGTCTAATTTAAGCATATATGTTCTATGCATCAACTATAAGAACAACAAGTAGTAACAAGAAGAAGAAATAAGCAAATGGGCTCAGCCCAAATATACATATCTTATAGGTAGAAAAGGAGAAGGCAGAAAAAGAGACCTATGGGCCTAGCCCAACACATTACAGCCATGTTAAGGAAGTGATAGTCACAGATAGGCCCAGCAGACACACATGTTGTGGCAAGATAAGAATGATAAACAGGTATACATGCAGGTATACACTTGATGTATGGTGTTTGTATACTTTATATACATAGTATATTGTGGTATACCGTCTATATACTTTGTGATGCATCAGCATGGTTTCCAAAAAAGCACTAGAAGGGCAACTTCAAGTCAATCAGTTAGGATATCTCTTATATACACTACCTCAATCTATCCCTGGATGCTTCAAATTTTCCAATTCAAACAAACCAGCACGTATTCTTTAGGTATCTAGAGCATAGGTTAGTAGGAGTACTCAACAGCTCTTTATCCTATTAAGTCATCCAATTTACAAGATCAGGTGGTCTATGCAAAAAAACCATGTCCTTACAATTCAGACAAATAGTTCATGGCAATACCAACAGGATTCGCCAAATATACCATATCAATACCAAACAAACAAGGAGAAGACATAATAAATGAGTCATGAGACAGGATCACATGTGAATAGAGCAGGGTCATATCAAAGTGAGCAAGTAGTCATCACAAACTAAGGCACTAAATGCAATTTCTAAAGTAGGCATGAGCAAACTCACATAGCAGGCAGGATTACACTAGGCTGTTAAGTTGATCAAACCTAAAGACAATCTGGACATGGATTAAGCTTAATTCTCCTAAATAATGGACCTAGATTGGTCCTGAGGTGACTTAGATAGATATTTAGAGAAGGGGATGTTCAGTCATGAAGGTAATATCTTCTAGTGTGCCCATAAGTTAACATACAGAAGAAGACTACATGTAATATAGGTAGGGTCATGATAGGCATGTTGGATTTTTAACTTCAAGTTATTAACAAGGTTTCAGATGGACAGATGTGCACATAACATTTTTTCATGGTTCGAAAACACATACATTGGGCTTCTAGGCTAATGGAGATACCAAATAAGTAAACAGGTAAAAAAATATCCACATTTTACCAGTGAACAAGTTTGAATACATCATTAGACTATATGTTAAGCTTAGGATGCAAGATTGACACAGACAGACCATACATAACCAACTGAGCTTCAAACTACCATATTGAATACCGTTTTAACTTAATCAGCCCATACAGGTAACAAACTCTTCAGAACAAAACATGTACTATCATTTTTTGACTCAAATAGATCATACAATGATTGAAATAAGGTTCAAACATCCCAGATTAGATACCTCGGGCTAGTATTTGTGTTTAGACAGGTTCAGGTTTCCATTTTTTGATATCATATCACCTAATCATTTCTTATATAGCTAAATAGTAACACACACCAGAATACTAACTAACACAGATCATTTTTGAACTAGAAACATATTATCATACAAGCTTAAAACAACATGAGCACATCACTACATATGTTTCCTTTTATTTTTTAGGCTTAATCTGCTAAAAGGTGATTTAACAGACAATAACATGATATTGGATCAACTAAACATGCTTTTTAGTAATTAAATCTACTACCAAGTAATTAAAAAAAGCTAATATCATCAAAATCACACCCCTAATTCAACATTCAGGGCACAAATCAGTTCATGATCACTATGATATTACAAAACAGTCACCACGTGACACATTATTTCAACTAAACATTCTTATTCAGTTGTAATAACACATAATCTAAGATATAAACATAAATTAAATAGAAAAAACTAGATGGAAACTGAGTTACCTTGTGTGGAGGCAGCCGAAAGGTCAAAGTTGGAGCTTGATCTTCACTCTAGGGACCTCAAACTCGCAAATCACACGAAAAAGGGAAAGTTTTAGTAGTGACAGACTAATTATTATAGGTATGGGCTCCACCAAAGGGCTTGGATCTAAAATTAAGCACAATTAGTTAAATTATTCGATTAAGTCTCTCAAACAATGTGAGTGTCTCTACCAAGTTTTTGACCTCTTAAAATGAAGCAAAAGGGTCTGTATTTATAGGATAAGATGAAATCCTAGCAGACCCATTGAGTTTGGTGTGGGAGAACTCAAATAGGGGGGAAATTCCCTCCAATTCAATTCTCTACTAATGAAAGCCCAGAGTTTGAGTCATGAATCAGAAAAGAAGCAATTAATGCTTGCAGAAAAAACACAAAGAGGGGAGACCTCACCTGTTTGAGGGTATGGGGTCTGGTGGCGTGACTGTGGCAAGATGGCAAGAGCCATTAATTCTCTTTCCATTTTCAGCTCCTGCAGCACTGCGAGTGGTAAGCATACCAACTTTGCCTCGCCATTTTTGGAAACTGAGGGACAAAGCCTCTTAGGCTAGGGTTTTTGCAATTGGTGAAAGAGAGATCGGGACTTTGCCCCTTTCTTTCATGCTCAAATGGCATTGTGGGTCGAGTTCTGGGCCTTTATTCTTGAGCTCGGTCATTTGATCAAAGAAAGAAAGGGCCTAAGTCTTTTTTAAAACAATTTTAATTAACTAAGTACGTATTTTACAAATGTGGTCATATTTTAAATTAGAAAATAGCCAAATAATTTGGTAAATAACCTAATTGAATTTAAAGCTTCATTTTAAGTCTAAATTCGATACTAATTAGGATTTAGAAAATTTAAATCATGCACTAGTCTCTTAATTTAAAACATGCTTAAAATTGAGATGCAATTCAATTATCCTATTTAATTAGACACTTTCCCAACTTTGACAGAGTAGAACATTAGTTCCTTAGTATTGAAAATTATTTTAAAATAATTATGTTTATAATTGTCAGTTAAAATTCCAAAATTATGATTAGCGGTAAAATTTATCTAAAAGTAGGACATGATATACAATATATAACCAAGTGATATTTTGTCAAATAAAATAAAAAAATACTCTCAGAATAATTTTGTAAAATCATATTCACCTTGTAAAAGTATATTTCACTCTGTTTGTGACTCGGGAACTTTCAATAATGAAATAAAATTATTAAAGGATAAAAATTAGGTGTCAACAACTGCTCCTTCATTGTTTCGGGATGGTTAGACCATCCCTGAGCAATGAAATTTGACTGACCTAGTTTTTAGCCGACCAATCGGGAAGTGATTCTTATTTTTATGCAATTTTTTTAAAATTGTGGTCGGATCCTGGTTTCTAGGTTTCCTACATATCCTAGGTTGCATGAGAATTCAGACCACTTATAGTTTAACTCAATTAGACTACTAGAAAGCTAATAAGGCAAAGTATCAAATCAAAAGTTTCAGAAAAGATTTTATTGGAATGTGACCGATCCTCAGAGATTGAGTGGCCTGCATATCCCCGATTATTGGGAATATAGGTCACATGTAGTTTAACTCAATGGCTCGAAAAGAGTATCCCTTATGTGGGAATCCATTTGACCTTCCCAATGTATGCTCGACCGGTTATGGGTTTTATAAATAAACATTTTCATGATTTGCGAGAGTGTTTTGGCACGGAGTGATGTTCAAGCTCATGTACAGAGACATTGACTCTCGTTGGTACATATTTTTGACTGGCTTCCTAGGAACAAGTTCCATGTTTGCTCCGCATGCATCTAGATCATGTCTGTTTGCTTTCGGCCTCCGCTAACTTTGACCTATTTCTATGTGCTGAGACCTGCTTGATGATTATTTATATTTTATTATATCGGCGTGGATTTTTTTGTTGTACCTTCTAGGGTGACTGTTCTGAGCCGGTGACACCTCTGATACTATTTGGTTCTATTGACCTGTTGGTGGAATATTATTTGAGTAGATGCCACTTGCAACACCATTTGGCTCTATAGATTTGTTGACTTTAGAGGATGCCACCTGCGACACTGTCTAGCTCGTTCTAACTCTGTTGACCTTGTCGATTTGAGCAGGTGTCACTTTCGACATTGTCTGGCTCTATTGACTTTGTTGATTTGAGACATCGTCTAGCTCGTGTGTAAATGGTCCTTTCGGCATGTAATTTGTATGGATGGCCCTCTCATCATGTAGTTTGAATGAATGGCCCTATCGGCATTGCTTATATGAATGGCCCTCTCGACAATATTTGTATGGATGACCCTTTCGGCATGCAATTTGTATGAATGGCCCTCTCAGCATGTAATTTGTATGAATGGACCTCTTGGCATGTAATTTATATGAATGGCCCTCTCAAAAGTATTTGTATGAATGGCCCTCTCAGTAATGTTTGTATGAATGACCCTCTCAGCATACACTTGACTCTTGGAAGCTAAGACTGCGACCTCCCGATCAGATTTATATCGTTCTGACTCTAGAGTGAATACTACAGCCTTCTTGACCGAAATTACATCACTCTGACTTTGAGGATGAAGACTACAACCTCTTTGACCGGATTTAAATTATCTGACTCTTGGAACGAAGAATGCAGCCTTCCAATCGGGTTTACATCGTTCTGACTCTAGGCGAAGACTGCAACCTTTTTTACTAGGTTTACATCACCCTGACTCTTTATATGGCTTTGCATGGCTGGATAGTGCTTCTTTTGTTTTTTCGTCAACTGTGATCCTCTCGATCAGATGGCCAGATTGCTTTTCTTTGTCCTTTCCTAGCTCTCCCGGCTAAGTTCTATGTCCTTGTCGTGATTTGCTCTGTCTATGGCTCTCAAGGCGTGGTTTTCATCTTCCGGTGTCAGAGTATCTTTTTGTTGCTCTGTGGCTCTCAGGGCCTGATTGTCGTCTTCTAGCGTCGGAGTGTCTTTTGTTGTACATGTTTTGCATAGGAACAAACAAGTTAGTATAAACAACCTCCATCCTCCTGATGATATTTTGGTGACCTGCAATCATAGAAACATTTTTAGTTCCTATGGGGTCGATCTATGTCGCCAACTCCCGCAGTTTTATTTCTCTATTTTCTCTTGTCCCAACCCCTCTTTCGGTCTTAGTGTTATGAGAGATGATATTTTAAATAGAACATTTGAAAATATTTGAAAAAACAAATTTTGACAAAACATTTTATTATATTAAAAATGCATGTAACTCAGTGTCATGACATATACGCTCTGAGCGGGCTTCTTTGACCATCTTGGGCACTTTACTTTTTGCTCCTCATCTGTTTTTGTAAAATTTTCGAGACCCCCTAAAAAATTTACCCAAAGTTGAAGGTTTTAGATCGGCTAACTCTTGTGCCAATTTGTGTTGAAGGAATTTTTTAGTCCCCCTCAAAAATTCTGTCCTAGTTGCAAGTTTTAGATCGGTTAATTCTTGTACCAATTTGTTGTTGGAATTTTTGAGATCTTCTTAAAAATTCGACCCCAATTTACAAATTTGGGTCGGTTGATCCTTTGAGTCGGGTTGTTGGTGGAGTTTTTGAGATCTTCTCAAAAACTTTTCCCCAGTTTATACTTCGTGAGGCAATCCTTTGAATCCTTGATTCTCTGAGACTTCCTAGAGGTATCTTTGGTTTTTTATTTTGTGCGGTCGAGCTCGAAGAGCGCCTACGTATCCCATCTCGGAAATCAGGTCACACGTAGTTCGAAATAAGATGCTTGATTTTTATAATAGTGTGATCGAGTCGTGAATGGATGCCTATGTATCCCTCTTTAGGAATCAGGTCATTGAGTAGTTCATATCAAAGATGGTTGATTTTTATAATAGTGCGACCGAGTCTGAAATGCACGCCTACGTATCCCTATATGAAAATCAGGTCATTGCGTAGTTCATATCAAAGTTGATTGATTTTTATAATAGTACGACCGAGTCTGAAATGGACGCCTATGCATCCCTCTTTGGGAATTAGGTCATTGCGCAGTTCATATCAAGGAAATATGGATTTTGGTAATAATGTGACCGAGTCCAATATGGATGCCTATGTATCTCATCTTGGGAATCAGGTCCTCGCGTAGTTTATTACAGGGAAATATTTGGTTTTCTAATGCAATTACAAGCAAAAAGTGTGATTACAAGAAAAAGAAAATGCGATTACAATTAAAGGAATACGATTACACGCAAAAGTGATTACAAACTGAGGAGCATATCTTAACGTATAGTATCACTTGATTACGTCTGAGTTGATTGCTTTGGGCCACTCTTGCCATCCATTTTTTCGAGGAAGACTTCTCCTCCTAATAATACTTTGCGCACCATGTAGGGCCCTTGCCAGTTGGGTGCGAACTTTTATTTGTACTCATCTTGGTGCGGAAACACTCACTTGAGTACCAGTTTTCCAATCTAAAAGATTAAGGTGTGTGCCATTCTTTGTTAATATAGCTGACCGTGACATACGCCAACCATCCTTTTCTTGTCAATAAGATCCAATTGCTCATATTTTTTCTGGACCTACTCTGCTTTGTCCATTTCTGCTTCTTGTATGATTCTAAGCTAGGGTATCTCTACCTCGGCTGGTATCACTACTTCAGTGTCATACAAGCAAGTATGGAGTTGCTCTAGTTGAGGTCTGAGTGATTGTTCGGTATCATAGCAACACGTAGGGCAGCTGTTCATGTCAATATTTGTAGTTGTCGGTCATTTTCCTTAGTATTCTCTTGATGTTCTTATTGGCTGCCTCTACAGCTTCATTCATTTGTGGCCTGTAAGCGGTCGAATTTCTATGAGTGATATGACATTTTTCACAGATGTCTTTTATTAGATAACTGTTCAGGTTCGCTCCATTGTCCGTTATGATTGACTTTGAGATGTTAAATCAGCATATGATGGTGTTCCTCATTAAGTCGGCTACCACTTTCTTTGACACTGACTTGTGAGAAGTAGTTTCAACCCATTTCATGAAGTAGTCTATGGCGACTAGGATGAAGCGATGTCCATTGGATGTTGACGGCTCTATGGGTACGATGACATCCATGCCCTAGGCTGCAAATGGCCATGGTGAGCTCATGATATTAAGCTTATTTAGTGGGACCCTGATTATAACTTCATGGATTTGGCATTGATGGTGTCTTTTCATGAATCAACTACATTCGCTTTCCATAGTCATCCAGTAGTAGCTTGCCCTCAAGATCTTCTTGGCTAAGACGACACATTTATGTGAGGACCACAAGTCCCGGCGTGTACTTCTTACTACAGTTTTTTGGCCTCTGCAGCATCGACACATCTGAGTAGCCCTAGATCGGGGTTTTCCTCTTGTAGAGTAATCTCTTGTTCAAGTATAAACCACTAGTCATTCTTCAGATGGTCTTCTTTTGATTGACTGTGATATTCTCGGGATACTCTCCGTTTTCCAAATACGTGCTTATGCCGACATACCATGGCTTACCGTCGGGTTCCGCTTCCACATGGGAATGTAAGCATGTTCCTCTCTGATGTTGATCTCTAGCGGGTGAATGTGACTGCTTTCAGGGTGTTGTAATGGATGCTATAGTTGTAAGAGCATCGACAAATTCATTTTAGGCCCTCGGTGCATGCCGGAGTTCGATCTTTCTGATTCTGTTGCACAATCTTTGTGCGAGGTTGACTTATGGCAAGATCTTCTCATTCTTGGTGGCTCATTCTCCTTGGACCTGGTGAATTAGTAGATCTTAATCTACTATTACCAGCAGTTCTTGGATAACCATGTCAATGGACATGCGAAGACCTAAAATGCAGGTTTTGTACTCTTCCATGTTGTTTGTGTATTGGAAGTTGAGCTTGGATGCCATAGGGTAATGTTGACCCGTTTCTGAGACTAAAACTGCTCCAATCCCTGAACCTTTGTAGTTGACTGCGCCATCGAATAATATTTTCCATGCTGAGTAGGTTTCGATTGTATCTTCTTCAATTGACATTACTTCATCGTCTGGGAAATACATTGTTAATGGTGAAAACTCTTCGTCGACCGGACTTTCTGCTAGCAAATCAGCCAATCATTGTCCGTTCATAGCTTTTTGGACCATATATTTGATGTCAAATTCGCTTAGAAGAATTTTCCATTTGGCCAGTTTCCCTATAGGCATGGGCTGACGGAAGATGACTTCAAGGAATTCATCTTGGATATTAGCTGGGTAGTATAAATCGATAAGTAGTGTCTCAGCTTTTGTGCTACCCATGTCAGTGAACAACACGTCTTTTCCACCAGAGTCTATCTTGACTCATAGGCGGTGAATTCTTTGCTAAGATAGTAGATCGCTCGCCCTTTCTTCCATGTTTCATTATGTTGCACCAACATGCATCCAAATGTATTGTCTAACACTGACAAGTATAGCAACAATGAGCTCCCTGACTTGGAAATGACTAATACTGGCTGATTGGAGAGTTATGTCTTGATAGTGTCAAAATCTTTCTAACATTCATCTGTCCACTTGGTGGGTGCATTTTTTTTTAGTAATTTAAGGATGGGCTCCATGATTATCGTAGATTGCGCTATGAAGTGCCCGATATAGTTCAACCTTCCTAGAAAGATCATGACATCTTTCTTGGTTTCTGGTAGTGGTAGCTCTTGAATGGCTTTCATCTTCGTGGGATCTAGCTCTATTCCCCTACGACTTACTATGAACCCCAACAATTTTCCAGCAGGCAATCCAAATGCACACTTGGCCGAATTCAGCTTTAGATTGAACTTGCGAAGTCTATCGAAGAATTTTCCCAAGTGTATGATGTGGTCGGAGCCTTCTTGTGACTTGATTATGATGTCATCCACGTAGACTTCGATTTATTTATGCATTATTTCATGGAAGATGGCGGTCATTTCTCTCATGTAAGTGGCACCAGCGTTCTTGAGGCCAAATAGCATTACACAATAATGGTATACTCCACATGGAGTGATGAAGGTTGTTTTCTATGTGTCCTCTTCGCTCATCAGAATCTGATGGTAACCGGTGAAGCAATCCACAAATGACTGTAACTCATTTTTCGTGCAGTTATCGATGAGTATGTGTATGTTTGGGAGAGGGAAATTATCTTTGGGACCAGCTCACTTAATTCTTATTGTCACACCCCAGCTTCAGGGGATGTGCCTGGCACCCGGTGCCTAAACAGCCCGAGCGTACCACATGTGTATCATAGCGTGAACTGGACCGACAAGGCCTTAGAATGACAATCACAAGAGAAACTGGAAATAACAACATGAACAACGATAGCAGAACCAACATGCATACATATATCATAAGGTCGACAAGGCCACAACTACTCTCAGAAAGTCGGCAAGGCCATAACAAAAGTACTATCAGACTGACAAGAACGCCCACCAGGCCATATAGAATGACAATACAAAACCCACTAGTCTACAAGCCTCTATGAGTCATATAATAAACAACCATGTTGGGACAAGGCCCTGCCATACACGTAAATGTATATATATAAATGTACTAAATCTGACTGACGTCTCTTAAACAAGTGGAGAGTTCTGACATTACCGTCGAGCTGAGATCCTACTAGAAATGAGCATTATTCAGCTATTTGTACCCGTGGGCATGAAACGCAGCACCTCAGAAAGGGGACATCAGTACAGAAGAATGTACTGAATATGTAAGTATAAATAAATGTAAGTAAAGGCATCAATGAGTAAAGGAAACCAAAAGAAATAACATGTAACTCAGATGTGTCGCTGAGGACCATATTGTACATAAATAGGATGTCATCATGTATATATAACGTCGTAGGCCTCTGTGGGCAATATCATCAGTATCATATCTGTTTAAGCTACATAAAAAATGCCATAAGCCTCTGTGGGCAATGTCATCAATATTATATCTATGTAATCTGCGTAAATAATGACATAGGCCTCCGTGGGCAATATAATCAATATTATATTAAATAACGCCATAGGCATTTGTGGGCAATTTCATCAATATTATATCTATATATGTGAGAATCGTCTTAGGAATATGGACTACGTTGTATGCTTGTTGGAGTGACGTAAGGTCGTTGCACCTCCGACTATCCTTATGCGGATAACATATCATTTTACCTTTATATATGAGTTAATACAAAGGGACAAGACTTACCATTTTCTTTAGCTTTTAGGAACCAACAAGCAACCATGTTACATCAAGATGAGAGTGACTTTATAAAGTATGAGAATCTCATCACGATAAAGAAACAAATAAGATTCATATGATTCTTTATACTAAGAATGGATGTGCTTTTTATACCTTAATTTCATCATTAATAGAGTTTGAATATGTAACCTTTATCCTTTGACACTTTCTTTATGGTCATGTCGATAGAAAAAAGGGTAATCCTTACATACCTTGTCATTGAGGTTATCAGAGTCCTACAAGTTCTCATACACCTTACGAACGATTATATACATCATATGACATAAATATTGGATCAATAAACTATCAATCGATTCATTGAGACATTTTATCGAACACCTTGTGTGCGTAACTTTAGAGAATGGTTTATAGCTCAAATTATTCATATCTTATCACAACAATCTTCAGTACTACTTCTATCCACTACCACCACTCTATCCATAACTCCACAACTTCATAAAGCACTTCCAAACCATGTTAAACAACCCACAACAACAATGCATAACTCTAAGATTTTTCAAACACTTGATCTTTAGGAATCCTCAAACAACTTCCTGTCAAATAGTTGTAAAATCATAAAAAGATCATGTAAGAGATGAAACTTACCATAGGATGAAAGAAACACTCCAATACAAAGCTTGCTTCATGGCTAAAAAGTCTCCAAAGATCACTAGGACGACGAAGGAAATGATTCTACGATAACCACAAGATTCCTTACGTCGATCTTGCATATTTTACATGTGATTTTTCTCCAAGGTGTTAGGAAACCTTTGAGATGGTAAGAGAGATGTTCTAGGGTTTGGGAAAATATAAAATGAGACCCTCAATTCGAGAAACATGAAATATATCAGAAAAATCACCTCCACCGCCCTGGTGGAACAATGTCATGAGCTTTTTAGGAAGGTTGAACTACACCAGGAACTTCATAGCGCCCTGAAATATATCACAATTTGTACGGTCTGTAACCTTCACCGTATTTATCATATTGACGAACTGTCAGTTTCATTGAAAAGTAGATTCCCTGAACTTGAATTTAGATACATTATGCACTCCGTAATTCCTTATATGCTAGGAGATATACCCGCAACAAGTTGGGCCTAAAATCAGGTTCGAAATTCTGCCTATCTTTCCTCAAGTTTCGACGAACTTAATTTCTTTGGTCCATTTAGCCCCAAAATCTTACAAAATATACGTAACACTTGTTTAAACTTGTTTCCTTCCAACAATGGTATGTTATATTCACTGGGCTTTATATTACTTTACTTACGATACATACGAGCACGAAAATGCGGGGGTGTAACACTTATGCTGAGATCAGGCTTGAATTGTCAAATTTTCTGTTTGACTAGGGTGAAACCCTCGTTGATGGGTAGCTTGTGAGCTACTGTCACATCCCAACATTAGGGGGGTGGCTGTCACCCAGCACCCAAAGGACCAATGTAGTATCTGAAACCTGTAACCCGAAACCTAGGTCAATAAGGCCTTCATATAACCAAATAAGACAAGAACGTATGACAACCTACACGCAGAAGAGTCCTATCATAATATATATACAGATAACTAAGGCCGAAAAGACCACATGAATAGTATATTACTAATAAAAAGGGGTCCGACAAAACCACGACATACATACACTTACTATCGATAAGTCTGAAAGCCTCTAAGAGTCACATAATATATTAACAGGTCATTACAGGGCCCCGCCATACCCAAAATGCTAGTGATATATACAACAGTACCTAAAAACTATTGTAAGCAACTCCGAGAGGGGGGAGTGTGACGATCACAACTGAATAGGGAACCTTTGAGGAGGAGCACTGCTCTGTCTATTTATACATGTGGGCATGAACACAGTGTCCCAGAGAGGGGCATCAGTACGAAAGATGTATTGAATATGTAAGGCAGGTAACATAAGTGAACAAAAGATATAACATAAGTGATATGGATAAAGAAATCAACCTGAAACTCATAAGAAGCCTCTAGAGGCATACCCTGTCACAAGTATGAATATATATACATGTCTATAAATCAAGCCACTCAACGGGGCTATATAATATAGTATCAAAACACTCTGTGGAGCAGTTCATATTATAATATATTATACTCTGGGCTCGATGAGGACTTGGTCATACTCGACCCATATGTCGGACTCGGTAATATCAAAACCAACTAGTGGTTTGCACATATGAGTGGCATACCCAGTCGACTATAAAGCGGCTCGGTAAGAAAATAGAGACGTATAAATAAGTGCAATGTAAGAGAGATTTCAAAGGACATCACAAGAAGAGCCAGAGTGACCTATCATCGTTATCCTCTGACTATTGTTATTGGCGCTATGTTCATAAACCTCAATACGACCAATTTGAAACATATAGAATCCAAGAGATGCTAGGGACTAGAAACACTCAAGGATTCGAATCAATTTATCAAGGCTAGCTTATCGTTATTTGATTTCACAAGGTGGGATGTTATTAAAAGAAACATTACATCAAGTCATGCCAAGAAGGAAAGTTGCCCTACATACCTTGTCGATGAAGCTAGCTACGTCATGTAAATCCTCACACCTTCTATGGATGATTATCTACATTAAATGAAGGACTTAAATCAACATCGAGATCATACTTCATAAGAGATTTCACTTAAGAAATTCGTCGAACAACTTGGGTACATGAAGTTCTAAGGTTATTCTACAATAGATTCTTATTCAAATTAACATCATCATCTTTCCTAAATCATTTCCTAAACTTCAGAACTTCACCAACATGAATCAACACCAATGTTTACTCTTAATCTCAATCAACAACACCAAACAACAAGTTGACATAACTTCATATCACAAAAGATGTTTCTCCAAGATCATATTCACCAAACTCCAAAAGTTCCCAAGTTACTTTCATCAATCAATCAAGCCAAGTGAGAAGAATCTAAACAACACATAGAAGGGATAAAACCTTACCTTAACCAGCCAAAAAGCTTTCTACAACAATCGTCAACACAATCTCAAAGTAGTCCGCAACTTTGTCAAGCTAGTTAACGAAGATTCTGAGGTGTTCTTGATCCTTAAAGGGAGAAATCACCTTGGACACTTGTTGGACTGTTCTTAACTGGTAGAAAGGGTCTTGGAGAGTATTTGCAATATATCTAGGGTTCAAAGGGTAAAAAATGGGGTGAGAAATAAAATTAGCCGACTTTTGGCCTTAAATAGGCCACCAAACTGGCTCACATATACGGTTGCATATGCAGCACATATGTCCATATGCAGGCACATATGCCACCGTGGCCACTTCCGCGAGGTGGAATAGCATCCGTGGCACAAAACGCGTGGCGTATCATCGAAATTTTATCAATCTTCATCGAGTTGTACTTCCTTTGGTCCTATTGACTTCCAACCTTTCAAAGCCATTCCTTAACATCCTTATATATTATACGAACCCTTGGAAATGATTTCAAGTTCTCATGACTCAAGTCGGCTGACTATATTCTCACTCGGGTGTGAAACTACGGGGCATAAAATCCTTCTCCCCTTAAGAACATTCGTCCTAGAATGTTTGAATATTGTTCTAACGCTTACGACTTCAGAAAAGTTTGGTAGAGTTTCCCCTGTAAACATGTCTATCCGAAACCTGCCAATCACCCCAAACATATAACCAATGCTACACAGGACTACAAAATAGCATAACAACATCCAATTGGCCTCACACGACCGTCTATATACTTAATAATCAAATAAGATTAGCCATAACTCACCTTAACTATCATATGTTGTACTCTGAGTTGCATTTGCCATATCTATCTCAACGTTAGCACCTAAATAAGGTATACGAATTTAGATCAATGGACAAGAGAATCGTATCGCACAAATATCGATATAGTCCTAAAGTCTGGAATAGATAATGGTATTTGGATCTCATATCCTCTTTGGCCTCCCAAGTCATTTCTTCTACGTTATTGTTTCTCCAAAGTACTTTAACCGAAGCGACTTCTTTTGTTCATAACTTACAAACTTGGCGATCTAAGATGGCAATAGAAACTTCCTCATATGATAGGTCTTTCGTGAATTGAACATCCTCAACAGGGATAATGCGGGAGGGATCGCCCAGACACTTACGAAGCATGAATACATGAAATACAGGATGAATGACTTCTAATTCTGGGTGAAACTCAAGCTTATAGACGACTTGGTCTATCCATTGAATAATCTTATACGGACCGACATACCTGGGGTCAAGTTTGCCCTTCTTGCCAAACCTCATCATACCTTTCATAGGTGACACCTTTAAGAACACCCAGTCTCCCACAACAAACTCTAAATCTCGATGTTGGTTATTTTAATAGGACTATTATCTACTCTGAGCTGTCAATAATCATTCTTGAATTATTTTCACTTTCTCCACGGCTTGTTGCACCATGTATGGTCCTAATAACTTTGTCTCGCTAACATTGAACCACCCAATAGGGGACCTACATTTTCGTCCATATAAAGCCTCATACGGCGCCATCTGAATACTAGAATGGTAATTATTATTATAGGCAAACTCAATAATAGGTAAATATCTTCCTAACTTCCTTTGAAGTCTAAAACACAAGCTTGCAACATATCTCCAAACATCTAACTAGTTCACTCAGCTTGCCCATCTGTTTGTGGATGAAAAGTTGTACTAAGGCTAATCTGAGTACCCAAACCCTTCCGAAAGGACCTTTAAAAATTAGTTGTAAACTAAGAACCTCTTTCAGATATAATAAACATTGGAACACCATAAAGTCGGACTATCTCCTTAATATACAATCGAGCATAGTCTTCAGCAGAATAAGTAGTCCTGACAGGTAAGAAATGAGCTAACTTTGTTAGTCTATCCACAATGACCCATATAGAATCGAACTTCCGACGAGAATTAGGTAGTCTAGTAATGAATTCCATGTTGATCACTTCCCATTTCCATGTTGGAATCTCTATATTCTGCAGTAATCCTCTAGGTTTCTTATGCTCAACCTTAACTTGTTGACAATTCGAACACTAAACAATAAATTTTGTGATATGCTTCTTCATCTCGTTCCACTAGTATAGCTGTCGAAGGTCATGATACATCTTAGTAGAACCAGGGTGAATAGAATACTTAGTCTGGTGGATCTCCGCCATAATCTTTCCTCAAAGTCCCACCACATCGGGTACACACAACCGGCCCATATACTTAAGAACTTTGTCTTTTGATAGTTCGAACAACCACTTCTTTTGAAAGGGAATGCCTTTTTTAATTCATACCAAGGATGGATCATCAAATTGTCATGCCTTCACTTTTGCCACTAAGGAGGATTCAGCTGTGTTCTGAATTATGGCACCCCCATCGCCTGTATCAATCAATCGCACACTCATACTGGCCAACCGATACAAATATTTTGCCATCTCTAACTTATCAACTCCCATATGCCTTAGGCTGCCTATAAACGTCTAACTTAATGCGTCAGCTATGACATTTTCTTTTCCAGGATGGTACAAAATATCAACATCGTAGTCTTTCAGCAGTTCAAGCCATCTTCACTGCCTCAAATTCAACTCCTTCTACCGGAATATATACTGTAAGATCTTATGATATGTAAATATATCAACATGAACCCCATACAGATAGTGACGTCATTTCTTTAAAAAGAACGTAAAAACCGCTAACTCAAGATCATGGGTCGGGTAATTCTGCTCATTTCTTCTTAATCGCCTCAAAACATATGCAATGACCTTGCCATGTTGTATCAGAATACAACCTAATCCCACTCTGGAAGCATCACAGTACACAACATAGCCTTCAAATCCTAGAGGAAATGCTAGAACAGGTGTTGATGTTAACATGCTCTTCAACTCCTGGAAACTCTTCTCACAAGCATCCGACCACTGAAATTTAGCTGTCTTATGCGTCAACTTTGTCAGTGATATGGCATAGAAGATAAATTCTCTACGAATCTCTGATAATAACCTGCCAATCCCAAGAAACTACGCACCTCCGTAGGAGTCGTGGGACTCGGCCAATTCTTTACCACCTTAATCTTCTGACCATCGACCTTGATATCTTCGTTCGATACTATATGACCCAGAAAAACCAACAAGTTCAACTAGAACTCACATTTACAGAATTTAGCATACAACTTGCGGTTATAGAGCGTCTGTAATACCACTCACAAGTGATCCGAGTGCTATGCTTCTGGGCGAGGATACACCAAGATGTCATCAATAAATATTATCACAAAAATGTCTAGAAATGGTTTGAACACTTGATTCATCAATCCATAAAAGCCGCTAGCGCGTTAGTCAAACTGAAAGACATAACCAGAGACTCATGGTGGTCATATCTGGTCCGGAAGGTTGCCTTTGGAATATATTTCTCCTTAACTCTCAACTGATGGTATCCAAATCAATGACCTATCTTTAAGAAATACTTGGCGCCTTGCAATTGATCAAACAAATCATCAATCCTGGGAAACATGTATTTATTCTTAATAGTTACCTTGATAAGCTGACGGTAATCGATACACATTCTCACCAAACCATCCTTCTTACGAATGAATAACACTAGACGGTGAAGTGTTATGCCTAATAAATCCCTTCTCTAAAAGATCTTTCAGCTGATCTTTCAATTTTTTTCAGCTCCGCAGGATCCATTCGATACAGAGTAATAGATATAGGCTGGGTATCTGGAAGTACGTTGATAGCGAAATCGATTTCTCTTTCGAGAGGAATACTAGGAAGTTCGTTAGGAAATACATCAGGAAATTCGTTAATGACATAAACTGAATAAAGGGCTGGAGGTGTTGCCTCCCCATCCTGAACTCGCGCAAGGTGGTAGATATATCCTTTCTAGATCATCTTCCGAGCCTTAAGGTAGGAAATAAACATCCCCTTAGGTGCAACAACATTGCCTTTCCATTCCATGACAGGCTCACTTGGAAAATTAAAATGAACGACTAGCATAACAAGAAGTCAACCAATCCATACCCATAATAACATCAAATTCCACCATTTCTAGCTCGTTCAAGTCGGCCACAGTATGGTGATCATAGATCTTTACATCACGATTTCTATACAGTGCCTAACAACTACGGGCTCCCCCACGGGCATAGATACTACAAACAACTTATGTAATAATTCAGGTTCTTTTTCACACTTACCAGCAACAAAGGTTGTAATATATTGCAAAATGGAACCCGAATCTATCAAAGCATATACGTCAAGAGAGGAGATGGATAATATACCTGTAACCACATTCGCAGATGACTCAAGGTCCTGTCAGTTTAACAAAGCATGGATGCGGTTCTGAGGATTGCTTGAGTTAGACGTTGCGCCTCTGTCTATACCTCTACCAGTTGATGTATGTGTACCTTGACTGGGAGGAAGTACTAATGAAGAAGAAGCTGCTATAGACCCTGTCGATTGTGTCATACCACCTCTTCCCCTCTTCAAATAAAACCACATAATATGACCAGGCTGCCCACATAAATAACACACATCCGAACCCTGGTGGTATTGCCTAAAATGTGTCCTACCACATCAACCATAATATGGCATCAGTGGCCTCGCCTGACTGGACTCTCCTCTATACTAGGAGCTTGGTTATCGTGAAATTTGACCCTAACCAAAATAAGTGGTCTCATCACGATGCTAGCCCTGAAATAATGGTGATGCGCTAGTTGTTAGATAAGATGGATGACTAGGAAACTGAGGCCTAAATCAACTTGAAACTCCCATGTATCACCTGTGGATCGGGCCCTCTTATGCTGGCCCCTATCATGCTCTCGACTGGCCCACTATTTTCTCTTATAGTTCATTAGATTCTATGCACAGGCCTAGATGCGGGAGATCTCCATATTCGGGTTCAGAGAAGTTGTAGTGCACTCATTCACCAAGTGTCGCCCCAAACTATTAATGAACTGATGCACCAGATCGCGCATATCACCAACAATCATAAGAGCGTACCTATCACGACCCAAACCGGAGGGCGGCGATGGGCACCTGGGTCCCACCCGCCGGGTACTGCTAATCGTACATTTAACATCTAATCATAATTAATTACGGACTAAGCCAAAAGAAAATTATAAAAATCAGGTAACCGTCTTATATATACACATACCCATACTCAGGTCAACAAGGTCATACATAACAACTATCCACAGGACACCTGTCTACAAGTCTCTAAGAGTAGCAACATCCAAGGTCGGGACAGGGCCCCACCATACCCATATATATAAGCAAAATTTTACTGTACCAAAATTAGACCAACACTTCCGAACAAGGGGAGTGCTCCAAAAATCCATTGAATTCGCAATCAATTAGCGTGAACCGTCACCTTCCTTAACTGAACCTGCGGGCATGAAACACATCGTTGCCCTACAAAAAGGACGTCAATACGACTGATGTACTGAGTATGTCAGGCATGAACAATAGAATAACAGGGATATAACAACAACTGAAACAGAAACAACTGACCAACAGTAAATGCATCTAAGCGTCCTAATACATATGCCTAAATGTTATGCACAATGCAGTTTCCATATACATCAGCCTCATCGGACATCTTTCTACCATAATCGCCTCTGCGGCACCATACCATGTAATGATTAATGAACGTATGCATAATGCAAATGTGGTACACTAATGTCCACACATGAATCCTCCCATAACCGCCTATGTGGGCATCACGTTATATCGCCACACAAAGGCATCACATCATCACATCATATTGGCCTCTTCGGGCTCTTTCGTGATAGTCTGTACCAGCTGCAGGTGGTGTGCGTATATAACGCCTTTCTCTTTTCCCATTCCCCATATATATATATATATATATATATATATAATATTTACCATATAGTAGTGTGCATAGCACAAGTGGTTCAGGGTAATATATGAATGCAATGCAAATAAAAATGCATGAATGATAACATAATAGTCCAATCTCAACGGATGACATAATACCTTTATACCTTCGGCTAACATTGGAAAATCAACATCTTTTCCGTATGCCTCAGTAAGGACTTAGAAACATATTTAGACATGTTTTTAGCATAGGAATCAATAACACAAATATTCTTAACTACTATGAGCAGAATAAATTATGGAGCAATATCACGGTTATATTTCGTTACGTGGAACATGTCAAAAGAAAGAAATAATTTGTCTTAACATACCTTCGATTCCACTTAATATTATTTGTTGCTGGAATCATTATTTTGCAACAATTTGCACAAGGTTCCTGTTTCCCGAAACCTCACTGGTAGTCCCTTTTTTCCCAAATAAACCCAAAGTTAATTGAAGGATGAAGATAGGCTACTGGACGTTACAATTCTCTTTTTTTTACAAGCAAAAGGAACTGCTTCCTCAATTCTTCAGCCACAAATTGCAGCTCACAAACATAACAAGTTGCTGAATTGTTCAAAGACTTGCAAAGTCTTAATTATAAGTCCCCCATGTGATTAGCAATGTTGTTTAATCATCATGTCTCCATTAAGCCAAATTGTTGGCGGTGAAGCATGTTCATTTAACGCCACCTTGCTTCCCATGCATGGTCACTTAAAATTAAGTGACCATGCCTCCGTATGATTTATCAATCACAAACATAATTAATTTTGTGATCCCAATTCACTTAAATCCTAATAACTTATAAGACTTTCATATACTCGATGTCATAATTTGTAATATGACACTAGTCCATAACCTCTTTATGCACATACCAAATTTATTCCTAATCCCCGTCGTCACACTTGTTGTGTCCAAAATTATTTTGAGGTCTAATTCTTTTATATACTAATCTCATTATTAGCATACGTAAATGACATAAATTCCAAAGTTCGGGTCTTCTTGCACACGCTTAGTGATTCAAACCGTGACCCAAAAATACGGGATGTTATATCTTTCCCCCCTTAGAAACATTCGTCCTCGAATGTTGGGGTACGTATCTAATCCCCGCTATATAGCCCAGAAATACAATTGTTCTTAGTTTCACCAAATTCGCTAGGGTCCAATGGCTACAAACTAATATTGCACAATCTCAATAGTTTTGTATTTGCAACACATCCACATTATGTAAAAAAGACCGATAATGTACCTGTAATGACATCAAGTAAGGATTTCTGATCCCGTCGTCCCATCAATGCCTAAGTACGGTTCTGTCCCCCACCAAAATTAGTTGCTCCACCCCTATTTCCACCTTGACGGGTGTACTGATCGTGATGAAGCTGTTGCAGATTCGACTAGCTGAACTCTAACACCTTCGCCTCCTGTCGAACAATCCCGCATAAAATGACCAGGTTCACTACAAGAGTAACACACCCTGACTCCCTGCTGGCACTTCCTTGTATGTGTTCTACCACATTGCCCGCATCGAGCCAATGGGGGTCTCATCTGGATAACATCTCTTTTATAATAAGACCCTGACGCTTGTGAATTCTGACCCAATCCCGATTGAGTAAACCGATCAGCCCTCGACCATGTAGATAGTAATGATGTGTTGGCCACCGGGTATGATGACTTTCATAAGGCTGTGGCATGGGCTCATCTCCGAAATCTCATACGTCACCAATGGATCGGGCCCTCTTATGCTGGCCCTTATCACGTTCTCGATCTTCCCACTGTTGCTTCTTACGACCTTCCAAGTTCTGTGCATAAGCCTGAATGTGAGCAATATCCATACTCGGACTCAAAAAAGACGTAGTACACTCATTAACCAAGTGCGGCCCCAAGCCGGTAATAAACCTGTGTACCCGGTCACTCATCTCTGCTACAATCGTGGAAGTATAGCGGGCCAATGAATTAAATTGAAAACTATATTCCTGAACACTTAGGTCACCCTGCTCAAGACATAGAAACATGTCCTTCCTGGCCCGTCGAAGTTCGACTGGCAGAAAATGCTGTAAAAAGACCTCTGAAAATTCTCTCCATCCAGCCGGTGAAGCACGAGGTCCCCTGGATTGCTTCCATGTATCATACCAGGTTACTGCGACATCCCGCAGTCTATACGAAGAAAACTTTACCGACTCGGCATCAGTAGCATCCATCACCCGCAAAGTGTGTTGTACCTGATCCAGAAAGTTCTACGGGTCCGCGTTCAAGTCTGTTCCTGTAAATAGCGGAGGGTCTAGATTGATGAAATCTCGAGCTCTTACGCTAGCAGATCTATCAGAAGGACTGGAAGCCTAATGTTGGGCCTGAGCGGCCACCAATCGTGTCAATAAATGAACCACACTCCGCATATCAAGATCCCCGTATGGAGTATCATGTAGAGGAACTAGGGGTAATGCAGCTCCACTAATCCCTTCTGATGGTGATATACCAGGAGAACCATGCGAAGGAGCCGTACCAAGGGTCTCACTCTGGCCCTCACTAACGGGTGGCAATCGGCTAGTACCTTCGCCCGCCGCCATATCTAATAACCTCATACTCTTGAACTTCTTCCTTGTTGTAGACATCGCTGGAATTATAAATACGAAATGGATTAGGAATGAAATACTTATGACTCAGCTCTACTGCACGATTTCTAAGATGAAAGAATGGAAACTGTTCCTAAATGTCAGACAGCCTCCTGTTTATAAGTATGGTGCACAACATACCCATAAATAAGACTCTACTAGACATGGCTTATAGACTCCCTAGGACAGATATGCTCTGATACCAAGTTTGTCATGACCCAAACTAGAGGGCCGCGACGGGCACTCGGGTACCGCTAATCGTACATTTAATATCTAATCGTAATTAATTACGGACTGATCCGGAAGAAAATTATAAAAATCAGGTAACCGTCTTATATATACACATACCCATACTCAGGCCGACAAGGCCATACATAACACCTATCCATAGGACACCTGTCTACAAGCCTCTAAGAGTAGCAACATCCAAGGTCGGGACAGGGCCCCACCATATCCATATATATAAGCAAAAATTTACCGTACCAAAATTAGACCAATACTTCCGAACAAGAGGAGTGCTCCGAAAATTCGCTGAATTCACAATCAACTAGCGTGAACCGTCACCTTCCTTAACTGAACCTGCGGGCATGAAACACAGCGTCCCCCGACAAAAGGGACGTCAGTACGACTGATGTACTGAGTATGTCAGGCATGAACAATAGAATAACAGGAATATAACAACAACTGACCAACAGTAAATGCCTCTAAGGGTCCTAATACATATGCCTAAATGTTATGCACAATGCAGTTTCCATATACATCAGCCTCATCGGACATCTTTCTACCATAACCGCCTCTGTGGCATCATACCATGTAATGATTAATGAACGTATGCATAATGCAAATGCGATATACTAATGTCCACACATGAATCCTCCCATAACCGCCTCTGTGGGCATGAAGTTATATCGCCACACAAGGGCATCACATCATCACATCATATTGGCCTCTTCGGGCTCTTTCGTGATAGTCTGTACCAGCTGCAGGTGGTGTGCGTATATAACGCCTTTCTCTTTTCCCATTCCCCGTACATATATATATAATATTTACCATATAGTAGTGTGCATATCACAAGTGGTTCAGGGTAATATATGAATGCAATGCAATGCAAATAAAAATGCATGAATGATAACACAATATTCCAATCTCAATGGATGACATAATATCTTTATACCTTCGGCTAACATTGGAAAATCAACATCTTTTCTGTATGCCTCAATAAAGACTTAGAAGCACATTTAGACATGCTTTTAGCGTAGGAATCAATAACACGAATATTCTTAACTACTAGGAGCAGAATAAATTATGGAGCAATATCACGGTTATATTTCATTACGTGGAACATGCCAAAAGAAAGAAATAATTTGTCTTAACATACCTTCGATTCCACTTAATATTATTTGTTGCTGGAATTATTATTTTGCAACTATTTGCACAAGGTTCCTATTTCCTGAAACCTCATTGGCCGTCCCCTTTTTCCCAAATAAACCCAAAGTTAATTGAAGGATGAAGATAGGATACTGGACATTACAATTCTCTTTTTTTACAAGCAAAATGAATTGCTTCCTCAATTCTTCAGCCACGAATTGCAGCTCACAAACACAACAAGTTGCTGAATTGTTCAAAGACTTTCAAAGTCTTAATTATAAGTCCCCCACGTGAATAACAATGATGTTTAATCATCATGTCTCCATTAAGCCAAATTGTTGGCGGTGGAGCATGTTCATTTAACGCCACCTTGCTTCCTATGCCAGGTCACTTAATTAAATTAGGTGACCTGCCTCCGTATAATTTATCAATCACATACATAATTAATTCTGTGATCCCAATTCACTTAAATCTTAATAACTTATAAGACCTTCATATACTCGATGTCATAATTTATAATATGACACTAGTCCATAACCTCTTTATGCACATACCAAATGTATTCACGATCCCCGTCGTCACACTTGTTGTGTTCAAAATTGTTTTTGAGTCTAATTCTTTTATATACTAATCTCATTATTAGCATGCGTAAATGACATAAATTCCAAAGTTCGGGTCTTCTTGCACATGCTTAGCTATTCAAATCATGACCCAAAAATACGAGATGTTACAGTACCTAGCCAAGTAGTTGAACTGCAAACTATCTCTTGGATGCTCATATTACTCTACTCTAAGTATAAGTACATGTCTCATCTGGCTCATCGAAGCTCAACTGACAAATACTATTGTAAAAATGCCTTGGAGAACCCCCTCCAGCCCATTGGTACGGCTTGGGGTCCCTGAGTCTGCTCCAAAGTCTCAAACCAGGTCACAACCATATCACGTAACTTGTAGGAAGCCAACTCTACTGACTCAGTATTAGTAGCGTGCATAACTCGTAAGATCTGCTGCATTCGATCAAAAATTTATGTGGGTCCATATTAGGATTTGTCCTTGTAAATACTGAAGGATCAAGGTTAACAAAGTCCCGAAATCTCACACTTACAACCCTATCAGCAACATCGGGAGTCTGACGCTGGGCCTGAGAGGCCACAAGTCGAGTCAACAGTTGCACCACACTCTGCATATCTAGATCATGATCTGAGGCAACCGAAGAAGGAACTGGAGGATTAGCTCCCCTCTTCCCCTTTGGAGGTGGAGTCATGTAGGCCCGAGATACAGCCTTATCCTGGTGCTCCTGTCTCCCAGGGTCAGCGGGTGGTACATGGCTGGCACCTTCTCCCACCTCTTCGTCTAACCTCCATAGAGCCTCATATCATCAAGTAGTAGAAGGCATGACTGAAAACATAAACAAGATGAAGATTAGGAGTGGACACCTACGATTCAGCGCTATCACACGATCTATACCAGAAAGAAAAGTAAACATCATAAATATCTTGTAGCCTCCTACCTTTAAGTGTGGTGCATAACACACCCAAAAACTAGACTCTACTAGATACGACTTATAGACTCCCTAGGACAGACCTACTCTGATACCAAGTTCATTACACCCCAACCTTAGGAGGGGGGGGGGAGGGGGTGGCCGGCACCCAGCACCCGAAGGCCTGGGCGTACCACTGTAGTATCTAAAACTTGTGACACGAAACTTGGACCAACAAGGACTCCATATAACCAAATAAGACAAGAACTTATGATAACATGCACGCAGAAGAGTCCCGTCATAATATATACAGATAATCAAGGATGACAAGGCCACAAGAAGAATATATTACTAAAAAAAAAGTGGGCCAACAAGGCCACGACATACATACACCCACTATCGACAAGTCTGCAAGCCTCTAAGAGTGACATAATACATCAACAGCTCGGGACAAGGCCCCGACATACCTAAAATGCTAGTGATATATATAATAGTACCTAAAGACTCATGTATAGCAACTCTAAGAGAAGGGAGTGCGACAATCACAGTTGAACATGCAACCTACCGAGGAGGAGCACCGCTCTGTCTATCTCTATCTGTACCTGCGGGATATAAGCACAGTACCCCAGAGAGGGGCAGCAGTATGAAAGATGTACTAAATATGTAAGGCACGTAACATAAGTGAAAAAAATATATAACATAAGAGATATGGATACAAAAATCAACCTGAAACTCATAAGAAGCCTCTAAGGCATACCCTGTCACAAGTATGAATATGTATGCATGTTTGTAAATCAAGCCGCTCAGTGGGGCTATATAATATAGTATCAAGGCTATCTTTGGGGAATTTCATATTATATTATATATTGTACCTATCCTCGATGAGGACTCAGTCATACCCAACCCAAATGTCGTACTCGATAATATTAAAACCAAATATAGTGGTGTGCACATATAATTGGTGTGCACGTATAATTGGTGTGCTCGTACTCAACCAACTATAATGCGGCTCGATAAAAAAATAGATACTTATAAGTAAGTGCAATGCAAGACAGGTTTTATATGACATCACAAGTGGAGTCGGAGTGACCTATCGTCGTTATCCTCCGACTATTGTTATTGGTGCTACGTTCATAAACCTCAATACGACCAATTTGAAACATATAGAATCCAAAAGATGCTAGAGACTAGAAACACTCAAGGATTAGAATCAATTTATCAAGGCGGGCTTATTGTTATTTGATTTCACAAGTTGGTATATTATTCAAAGAAATGTTACGTCAAGGCATGCCAAGAAGGAAAGTTACCCTACATACCTTGTCGATGAAGCTAGCTACGTCACACAAATCCTCGCACCTTCTATGGATGATTATCTACATTAAATGAGGGACTTACATCCATATTGAGCTCATACTTCATAAGAGATTTCACTTAAGCAATTCGTCGAACAACTTGGGTACATGAAGTTCTAAAGTTATTCTACCATGGATTCTTATTCAAATTAACATCATCATCTTCCCTAACTCCTTTTCTAAACTTCACAACTTCACCGACCTGATTCAAGACCAATATTTACTCTTAATCTCAATCAATAACACCAAACAACAAGTTTACATAACTTCATATCACAAAAGATGTTTCTCCAATATCATATTCACCAAACTCCCAAAGTTCCATAGTTACTTTCATCAATCAATCAAGGCAAGTTAGGAGAAGCTAAATAACACATATAAAGGATGAAACCTTACCTTAACCAGCCAAAAAGCTACACAGTCTCAAAGTAGTCCGCAACTTTGTTGAGCTAGTTAACAAAGATTCTAAGGTGTTCTTGATCCTTAAATGGAGAAATCAGCTTGGATACTTGTTAGAGTGTTCTTCAATTGTATAAATGGTCTTGGAGAGTATTTTGGAGGTGTCTAGGATTCAAAGGGTTGAAAATGAGGTGAGAAATAAAATTGGTCGACTTTTGGCCTTAAATAGGTCTAGGTAGGTCTGAGATACCCGAACCTGTATAGGTCAGAATGCACTAGTTTAGTTGGAATTTGACTTGGCTCTATCCAAGTTGTACTAGAGTGGTTTAGCAAATGACTTAGGGAGCCGAACGGACAACCCAGGGTGAACTATTGTCAAGTGTTGGATGATCGTGAACCAACTTCGTCTTCAACATGTTCCAAGGAAATGGTTTTGGTTTTATACTGGAGAATGGTTGTGAAATCCACAAATTCATTTCTGTGCACTGATGCATGCCATTTGGCGGAAAATGAAATGCATGAATGACAGTTATAATTGCATGTATTTAAGCACATAAGAAATTCATATCATTTAAAAGCATGTTGTATTGGAACCTTTATGGTCAGAACCTAGGTTTATCCCCAGCAAAGTCGTCATTTGTTATAGTTCACTTTTACGCGGGGAGCATAAAGCTACTATGAATTTATGATGGTGCTCTAAGTCGGATAATGTTTTTAGAATCGACACCTAATTTATAAGTAAATTAGGAAAACCAATGTGAAAGGATTTATTCAAAATCATTTGAAAAATTCTATCTAAACCAGAGTCAAGGTAAGGATTCTGGTGATCCCCAGGAAAAGGTGTTAGACACCTCGGTATTAAGGGTCTGTAGAATACGGTTGACCTACCGGTTCTATATCATGCTTAAATGATTTGAATTGATTTAAAGTGTTTAAAATATCCTCAAAATACTTGTCATTCATTTTATTCAAAACTCAAGGATTTTATTTCAAAACGAAAGAGTTAAGCTTCCGCCAAAATAGTATGCACGAGGATCAATTTGTTTTCGGACTAAGAACACACAAATATTAATTTGAGTAGAACTCCACTTTTAGTCTAACAATATTATCAAATTTCACTTGCATCTTTTGAAAATCTTTCAAAGTTCAAAATGAGTATAATTCCATTGTAATGACAAGATTCTGGTTTTTGAAAAGAAGTATAAAAATGTAGTTTGCTTTTATCCTTTTGCGTGTTATGTCTCCCCAAAGCCAAATCATATTCTTACAAGTCCAAATTCCAAATCCTCAACCCAAGTCCAAGATAGATAAAAAAATTCTATTTGTACAATAAATCATTTAGTTGGACTTAGCCTTCAAAATCAGCTTTAAAAATGTCAATTTTCGTCCAAATGAATTCTGAAATCATCTGTCCGTTTATAAACTTCTGTCACACAGGCCCAAACTTGGGTCCTTTTTAATGTCGGCAGTTCGAACAGAGTCCAAACTATCTTTCAAAGTCCAAAAATGTGATTTTAAACATTTAAATTCAGTTTTGAAACTCAATTTGCAAACCAGTTTTTGTTTCCAGATCTCATGATATTAAAAAACAGTCCATTTATTTTAAAATTAGATTTATACAAGTGTTTTGAAATTCATTTGAGGCGATTCTAAACTAAACGATATACGTATTATTTGCCAATCCTAGATTCATAACTGTAATAAAGGTTCCAATATAGTATAAATTATTTTATTTCAACTATATACATACAATATACATATACATATGAAGGAAAAATGAGAAGGATTGAGTTTAGACTGGTGGGCCTACCTAAGCCCACTAGTTGGCTATTTTTACCCATAGTTGGGCCTTCAAATGCATAATAGCTTTCCAGATTCTATCAAGAATATATTTAATTGGGTCGCGGCACACCCTGAATTGAATATGCAAATGACCAGTGATGGCCCAATCACGGCTGAGCAGAATAATGGACCCAGTAAGGGCGCATCGCATCACGAGGCAGTAGAAACAAGCAAAGGAAAAACAAAGGTACTAGTTAGAAAGTACCCGAAATTATCTAATGCATGTAGTCTAATTTAAGCATATATGTTCCATTCTTAAACTATAAGAACAAGCAGTAACAAGACGAAGAAATAAGAAAATGGGCTCAGCCCAAATATACATATCTCATAGGCATAAAAGGAGAAGGCAGAAAATGAGACCTATGGGCCGAGCCGACACATTACAACCATGTTAAGGAAGCGATAAGAGTCACAGATATGGGCTAGACCCAGCAGACACACGTGGCAAGATATGAATGATATACAGGTATACATGCTGGTATACACTTGATATATGAGGTATGTATACCTTATATACTTGGTATATTGTGGTATACCGTCCATATACTTTGTGATGCATCAGCATGGTTTCTAAACAAGCACTAAGAAAGGGCAATTTCAAGCTAATAAATTAGGATATCGCCCATATACACTACCCAGGTCCTCAATCTATCCCTAGATGCTTCATATTTTCCAATTCAAAAAAACCAGCATGTATTCTTTAGGCATCCAGAGTATAGGTTAGTAGGAGTACTCAACAGCTCTTTATCCTATTAAGTTATCCAATTTACAAGATCAGGTGGTCTATGCACAAAATCAGGTCCTTACAATTCAGACAAATAGTTCATGGCAATATCAACATGATTAGCCAAAGATACCATACCAATACCAAACAAACAAGGAAAAGACATAATGAATGAGTCATGAGACAGGATCACATGTGAATACAGCAGGGTCATATCAAAGTGAGAAAGTAGTCATCACAAACCAAGGCACTAAATGCAATTTCCAAAGTAGGCATGAGCAGACTCACATACCAGGCAGGCACACCATACCAGACCAAACAAGGAAGATTATCCTAGGGTATGGCATTCACCTAGTACAGGCTGTTAAGTTGATCAAACCTAAAGACCATCTGGACTTGGATTAAGCTTAATTCTCCTAAATAATGGACCTAGATTGGTCCTGAGGTGACTTAGATAGATATTTAGAGAAAAGGATGTTCAGTCATGAAGATAATATCTTCCAGTGTGCCCATAAGTTAACATACAGAAGAAGACTACATGTAATATAGGTAGGGTCATGATAGGCATGTTGGATTTTTAACCTCAAGTTATTAACAAGGTTTTAGATGGACAGATGTGCACATAACTTTTTTTCATGGTTCAAAAACACATAGGCTTCTAGGCTAATGGAGATACCAAATAAGTAAACAGGTCAAACAATATCTACATTTTACAAGTGAACAAGTTTGAATACTTCATTAGACTATATGTTAAGCTTAGGACGCAAGATTGACACATACAGACCATACATAACCAACTGAGCTTCAAACTACCATATTGAATACCATTTTAACTTAATCAACTCATACAAATAACAAGCTCTTTAGACCAAAACATGTACTATCATTTTTCGACTCAAACAGATCATACATGATTGAAATAAGGTTCAAACATCACTGATTAGATACCTCAGGCTAGTATTTGTGATCAGACAGGTTTAGGTTTCCATTTTTTGATATCATATCACCTAATCATTTCTTATAGAGCTAAACGGTAACACACACTAGCATACTAACTAACACATACCATTTTTGAACTACAAACACGTCATCATATAGGCTTAAAACAACATGAGCACACCACTACATATGTTTCCTTTGATGTTTTAGGCTTAATATACTAATAGGTGATGTAATAGACCATAACTTGATATTGGATCAACTAAACATGTTTTTTAATAATTAAACCTACTACCAATTAATTAAAACAAGCTAATATCATCAAAATCACACCCCTAATTCAACATTCAGGGCACAAATCCATCCATGATCACTATGATATTACAAAACAGTCACCACATGACACATTATTTCAACTCAACATGCTTATTCAATTGTAATAACACATAATCTAAGCTACGAACATAAATTAAATAGAAAAAACTAGATGGAAACTGAGTTACCTTGTGTGGAGGCAGCCGAAAGGTCAAAATTGGAGCTTGATCTTCACTCTGGGGACCTCGAACTCGCAAATCACACTAAAAAGGGAATGTTTTAGTATTGACAGACTAATTATACAAGGTATGGGTTCCACCAAAGGGTTTGGATCCCAAATTAAGTACAATTAGTCAAATTTAAACTCGATTAAGGCTCTCAAATAATGCGAGTGCCTCTACCAAGTTTTGGACCTCTTAAAATGAAGCAAAAGGGTCTGTATTTATAGGGTAAGATGAAACCCTAGCAGACCCATTGAGTTCGATGTGGTAGAACTCAAATTGGGGGATATTCCCTCCAATTCGATTCTCAACCAATGAAAATGAATCATGAATCGGACAAGAAGCAATTAATGCTTGCAGAAAAAACACAAAGAGGGGAGACCTCACCTGTTTGAGGGTATGGGGGTCTGGTGGCGTGACTATGGCAAGATGGAAAGAGCCATTTCGGCTTCTGTGGCAATGCGCGTGGTGAGTGTACCAATTTTGCCTTGCCATTTTTGGCAACTGAGGGACAAAGCCTGTTAGGGGAAACCGGGAAAGTGAGATCGGGTCTTTGCCCCTCCCTTTTGCGCTTAAATGGCACTGTGGGCCGATATTATGGGCCTTTGGCCTTGGGCTCGGTCATTTGATCGAAGAAAGAAAGTTAAATCAATTTTAATCAATTGTTGCCATATTTTACAAATATGGTCACGTTTAAAATTAGAAAATAACCGAATAATGTCGTAAATAACCTAATTGAATTTAAATCTTCATTTTAAGTCCAAATTCGATACTAATTAGGATTTAGAAAAATTAAATCATGCACTATTCTCTTAATTTAAAACATGCTTAAAAATTGAGACGCAATTCAATTATCCTATTTAATTAGACACTTTCCCGACTTTGGCGGAGTGGAACATTAGTTCCTTAGTATTGAAAATTCTTTTAAAACAATTACGTTTATAATTGTCGGTTAAAATTCCAAAATTATGATTAGTGATCAAAATTATGTAAAATTAGGACATGATATACAATATATAACCAAGTGATATTTTGTCAAACTCTCAGAATAATTTTGTAAAATCATATTCGCCTTGTAAAACGTATATTTCACTCTTTCTGCGACTCAAGAACTTTGAATAATTAAATAAAATTATTGGAAGATTAAAATTAGATGTCAATACATCTCTAACGAGTGCCATTTTAGGTACGAATTCATGCTATAGAAAGAAGAGATAGCCATTACATACCTTGAATATCGACCCTTTAATAATCACCATGAAATAGTATGTGCATCGCTCATTAATCTTAGATGTCAAGAACAATCCCTTATTTAGAACTTCCTGTCACCTCACTTCACTACAAAAAAATCCCCATCCCCGACTTGATTTTAAGGAACTTGCGGGAAAATTTCAGAAAATTGAAACCTTAAATTTATGTTGTTGTTGAACTTAATCGACAAACCCTTTTTTAATACCCCGAACCATCAGTTGTTGCACACCTATATATATATATATATATATATATATATATATATATAGGTCTACAAATATATTGTTTAATCCCAAAGAAAGGAACAAAACTACTAATTACTATGACCCACTGACTCTAAATTCGGTGGCAACATCTTACGTGATAATAGGCATAAGTTTTAATATTGACTTGGCTTTCCATTTATTCATTATTAAGTCCATAGTGATCTTAATTCATTGATGTCATATATTAAATGAAAAGCTTATCACAATTTTCAATGCATGCCTTTGTCCAAGTTTTTCAAGACTAAATTTTCAAATTCGTGGCAGTTAATTACTTTTAGGTGGAACACGTGTTTAGGCATGCACACTCATAAATAAGGATCTTATGATATGGTAATAGTTCGTAGCCTCCTTTTGCACACACAAAATATTATTTCGTGACTTCATCCTTTAATACACCAAGTTCTTTATTTGCATACTTAAATATGACCGATTCTCCGGAGTTCAGGTCTACTTACATGTATCGAGCGGTTCAAACCATAACTCAAAGGTAGGGGTATCACATTGATGAAACTTATCATTTTCGATCCGTTTAATCTCTAAACCTTCTAATACTTACCAATCATGATCATAAACCTTTATAGTCTTAGGACGAACACGTTTAACCTCTCATAACCTCAAAGGTAATCTCATTCCCGAGTTTAGGCCTGCTAAGTTACGACAAAATTTAATGTATAAAATATGGAATGTAACATCCTCCTCTCCTTAGGAATATTCATCCCTGAATGTTGGACTTATCCGCGTACTGTACTACTCTCATGACTCGTCAAACCATTAGCTAAGTAACTATTTTTAGAACACATATGAAGTTATAACATGCTATCCTTTTAGACCTTATTCTTATGCGGAGGCGTACCACTTGAAACTCAAACTTACGACTATTATTACATTTGTTACATAGCCTACATGGCGGGTACCACTACACCTAGGTAGTTCATCCTACCTCATGGCTTATACTTTTAATCTATATCCTCCTAAGTCATTTTGTTACGATCCATCTTAGGTGGAACATTCTAATCTAATCTCATACTTTACAACTTTTATTTATCTATTATTGATCCACCTTAAATAACGTTCTTGATCCATTACTGGTAACTTAAAATCATTTACTTAATACATTCCATTAGGACTCATGTCTCATCGGCAAACAACTGAAGTTATTTGCATGATTCATCTTAGGAACGATAATATATTTTCACAATCCGTATTCCATAGTGTACCATCCTAATTTATCTTATTGGGGTATTCTATTCCCATGTAGTAATTGAAATTATTTCTCGTCAAAGTGTTATTTTAGTCGTAAACTATATCCTCAAATGTCATTCTCTTATCACTTATCATCTTACTCCCTTGTTCTGCCATTATGGTGGTAATCTCCATCTTCTAAGTTCTTCTAATATTTAATTCTTATGATTTAATTCAGGCTATATCAGGCTCTCTATAACTTACGAGAACCGTCAACTCACTTATTTCGATGGGCTTAATCCCAAGGTCTACTTATCGTCGTCACTTCCTTATTCACTTTCTATTACCCTTACTTCTATCCATATACAAACCTTATCGTACTACCACACTTTGGCTTACGACCTACACCTATATGTTCATACTATTCGTCACCATCCACTTAACTTACTAGCATCATAGACTTTCTTATGTTGGTCTAGAACCTTAAGCTAAATATCACATCGCTTCTAACTTTCCCTTACTCTCGTAACTAGACCTCTTGGTACCTGGAAAACCATAAGTTGGAAGATATGCTACTAACGACACCACCTTCTATACTTAGGTATCTCGTAACTAGACCTCTAGATACTCTCGTAACTAGACCTCTAGATACTGAATCATGTTCTGGCCCTCTATATGAAGTTTAGACTATTCACAACCTTCTATACTTAGGTATGTCGTACCTTTTTCAACTTTACCTTACCTACATTTGAACCTCGCATCTTATCTCCTGACCCTTCCATAACCTCCCTCCCGGGTGGAATTAACATCCCTACCTTAAGGGTCTAATATAATACTTGCACCTATGATGCCTACATATTCTGGTAGAAACTTCACACTGACGCATCACAAGCACGAGTCGAAATCAAGTTTTTATGACTCAACTCTACTGCACGATCTGGAATATTAAAGAAGGGTAACATTTTCCTATATTCCTTGTAGCCTCCTGATTATAAGTGTGGTGCACACATCCATAAACAAGAATCTACTAGACACAACTTGTAGACTCCCTAAGACACGACCTACTCTGATACCAAGTTTGTCACACCTTAACCTTGGGGTGTGTGGCCGGCAACCAATGCTGGATGACCCGAGCGTACTACCTATATATCATATCGTGAACGTGTAACTGTCTAGGCCGACCTGGCCTCAGAATGATAAATGTAAGGTAACATGAGCCAACATCCTGCAAATCAACATCTAGGCCTACACGGTCGTACTGTACAAACTGGACACACGTGATATATCTATAAGCCTTAAGGAAAGATCAAGCATAATATGGTCGGGACAAGACCCATCCTGCCCATCAAAATTATAAACAACTCAAGAAGTACTCTAGACTCTAGACATGGCAACTCCAAATGACATGGAGCTTACCAACCAGCTGAACTCTAAATTACCTATTGTGGAGGCCTATCTAGCCATCTCTCTGAACCTGCATGCATGAAATACAATGCCCCCAATAAAGGGACATTAGTACGAATAATGTACCAAATATGTAAATAAGAACTAAAACATAACATTAAGGCATTATTAATGAGAATGACAAGAATCAACATGTAACTCTGAATTTTGACTAAGGGCCATGACACACTTGATGATTATACTTATATACATAATGTCACTCTACGGCTAATGTCGATATAATAAGCTCTAATTGCCCAACGGATCAGTGGTAACTTCCCAATTGGCCATAGCCCGGTGGTGAATACAGATCGGTTGTAGCTCGATGGTAAATATATGTCTGCCCAACTGGTGATAAATAATGATACACAATTGCCTAATCGATGATAAATACATCATTGTCCAACCAATATTCGTTTGGCAGTATTCATAATCTACGGTAATAGTAATAGCACATTTGACTTCTTTAACTAGTAAGACTCTCCTCTTTCTTTAGAACGACACTTGGTCGACTACACAAGTAAGCCTTTTCGTCACGCTCCTTCTAAGAGGTACATGAGAGATGAAAAATTCAGATAACTAGCTTACAGACCAACCTATACAAGATACGATATAAAGACAGAAAAGTAATCCCAACAAGGACCAAACAAACAATAACATCTCAAGGATATCTAAATATGAGGCACGAGCTAGTTATAAACTCTTCTCTTGTACATCTCCAGAGTACTATTTTTGGTACGGATTCATGCTATATAAAGAAGGGATAGCTACATACCTTGTATATCGATCTTTTAATTATCACCCTGAAACAGCCTATGCATCGCTCGTTAATCTTAGATGTCAAGAACTATCCCTTCTTTAGAGCTTCCCATCACCCCACTTCACTAAAAATAAATCCCTATCCCCGATTTGATTTTGAGGAACTTGCGAGAAAATTTCAGAAAATTGAAACCTTGAATTTATGTTGTTGTTGAACTTAATCGACGAAACCTTTTTTTTGGAACACCCTAAACCATTCAGTTGTTGTACCCCTATATATATAAGTCTACAAATATATTGCTTAAGCATAAATAAAGGAACAAAATTACTAATTAGTATGGCCCGCTAACTCTAAATTTGTTGGAGTTGCCACCATAGGGATATGCATGTGACGTGATAATATGCATAAGTTTTAATATTGACTTGTGCTTTCCATTTATTCATTATTAAGTCCACAATGATCTTAATTTATTGATGTCATATATTAAATGAAAAGCTTGTCAAAATTTCTAATTCATATTTGTCACGCCCCGAACCATGGCCTGGGCGGAACACGACACTCAATGCTTGCCTGCATGTGATCGAGCGAACCACATGGCTTGATTGTCAACATGGGCATCAAAACATACTAAAATAATAATTTAAAATATGTAAAACATAATGTTGGAAGTAGTCTGAAACAATCATAGCGGAAATAGTCTGAGTAAAACATGATAAGTCTGAAAATCTAATACTGATATGACTAACATGATACTGACTAGTATATGAAACCTCTAAACATAAGTCTATAAAATTTTCTGCTAGGACAAGACGCTGACATACCTCTGCTAATAAAATATAATCATAAGACACTAGACTCACACCCTGAATGAGATAGGGCTCACCGAAATAGCTGGTACTGAAGTAATTCTATTGAGCAGATCTGTGTCCCTGAAACTTAACACCTGCACCATGAAGTGCAGGCCCCATGAAAAGGGATGTTATAACATTTAAATTATACTGTATGTAAAGCAACTGATGAATATAAGTAGGCACATGATATAAGAGAAATATGAAACTGAAACTGAAATGAGAACATGAACATGAGTATAGTTACACGAGTAAAGTTTGAAAAATTATATGTATGTACAAATATAACTGTATATCTGTGGGGACATCAATAGCATAATCGACAATATGAAACACCACACAGGTATGTGGAGTCTGGTACCTAGCCGACCAACAGAGCTTTTCCATACCTTGTCAAGGTATGAGACATGAACATGGCAAGAAAGGATCCAATATGCAAATCTGAAGGTATCGTCCTTTGGGTGGAACGACCCTTATCCTATGGTGGCATACGTAGTTTCAGGCTTCTAGAGCCTTCTCGATAAACTATGCAACTCCCATAACATGTATTTGAAAAATAGTGGCTTGTAAGCCCATGGATTTCATGAAATAACTTATAAACATGATCTGAGATAGTTTAACATGAACATAATTTCATAACATATATCTTGTGAGAAAATATGTATAATTTCATAGATATAATAATTCATGACTTGATAATTAAGAACTCATGTGAATCAAAGCATGAGTTCATGGATTATCGACAGGTTCATGACAATCACAATTGACTTATCATGAATGTAAATAACTAATATATATATATATATATATATATATATATATATATATATATATATATATATATATATATAATTGAACCTGAATATAGTGTTATTATGAACTTAAACAAAACCCTAGATTTGAAGAATTCATGTTTCATGGATTATATGTAGCGTGGGAAAGAACAATGATGTCCCCGCGTAGACAGAAGCTCTACATACCTGAATTACTTCCTAACTTATATTAAAACTCCTCACTTTGAAGAAGAATTCTAAAGATTGCACCTTGAAACCTGAAATTGGGTTTATCTGGAAAACCCTAGGTTAAGAGTAATGAAATTCACTTAGAAATTGATTATACTATGTTAGCATCACATAAAAACATATGGAAAGGGCTTACCTTGATGTAGGAGATGGTTGGGAAGAGAGAACCTTCGTTCTGGGGCTAGGGATTATGAAAAACTGATTTTTTCTGAAACTAAGACTGGAAATTTATATTGTTTGTTGTCGGAGAAGGTTGACAGTCAATTTGACAGTCTACTGAATTTTTGACGGTCTGAGTCTGGGCCATCAATATTTTGACGGTCCAGATAGATAGTCCGTAAAATGGACCATACTGTTATTTTTCTGAAATTTCTAGAGAGTTATGAAATCTGGAATTTAGAAATGGAGAAGGTTGACAGGGCCGTCAGTAATTTGATGGTCCATACAATTGACCAACATGCCGTCAATTTTAAAAGTGAAATTGACGGTTCACTTTGACGGGCTATAAAACATTTTACGATCCAATACTTTTTGCCGTCAAATTTCACCTGTAGAGCTGAATCTGGTTTGATTTTAAACTTCCTGTTTTGGTTTCTTGTACTCGTAGATCATGAACAAGGCTTAGTTTGAAGGTACGAGGTGTTACAATATTTCCCCCTTGGGATCATTCATCCTCGAATTATAGGTCATGGTTGGAAATGAGACTGGACATAACATGAGTGCATGAGTGTAAACGAACATGACATGAAACATGGAAACTGAACTAACATGATTACATGAAATCATGGACATGGAACCTGGAACATGAGTATTGAATACATGAATGTGAAACATAAGTCATGAATACACAAGGGACATGGCATGAATACTGAGGGTATTTACCTTATTCATTTTCTGCTTGTTCCTCGAACAAATGCGGATATCTGTACTTCGTGTGTTATTTGGCTTCCCATGTGGCCTCCTCAACATTTTGAATTCTCCACAATACTTTCACTAAGGTGACTTCTTTAGTTCTCAACTTTTGAATCTGATGATTCATGATAGCCATATGGATATCTTCATAGGTCATACCATCCTTAACTGAAATAGAATCGGTAGGGACTACCAACAACGGGTCTCCCACATAATTTCTCAACATGGACACATGAAACACCGGATGAACAGCAACCAACTCTTGTGGTAATTCAAGTTCATAGGCCACTTGGCCAACTCTCCTCAAAATTTTGTATAGTTAGATATATCTGCGACTGAGCCCTTTCTTCCCAAACTTCATGACACCTTTCATATGTGAGACTTTCAGAAATACCCAATCATCAACTTGAAACTCCAAGTCTCTACTAAGAATGGCAACAGATCAGATCTGGACCGAATCCTACTAGATTCAGATCCAGATCTATTTTTTATACCTGGATCCAGATCCGGATCCAGATCCATCGGGTCCATAAAATCATATCCAAATCCGAATCCACGGATTAGATCTGGATCCACATTCTTGAGTGCATTTTCGACGCAATAATTTGCATGCTGCACATGGAGAATTGGACGATGACATCTTTGGTCTCCCTATATTGCTGTAGACAAATGAATGTCTCCTTGATTCTATAACAGCAAAAAAAAATCAGGAAGCCTCATAAAATGATAAAGACCTAATTAAATCTGAGAAACATGTACATATACTTGTAACAAAATGCATTTTTCAGTATGATAGATAGAAAATTAAATAAGTAAACAAGAGATAATTTGAGTATGTTAAAGAATGCATGGTATTTAAAGAAGCTGTTTCATTTAATCATTTTGGAGTAGAAAGGCATTAAAGTCATACTGAAGCAATATATTACAACACTAATTTATATCTATAGAATAAATTAAGAGGTCCATTAATTTATGTATTCAAGGAAACTAAGAGATGTGAGAATGGAAGCTGAAGGTGATTAGTGGAGTAATAAAATTACTGTTCCAGCCAATTCTTTCTAAAATTTCCAATATCCATTACTCCAAACCTGAATGTAAAATACAGAAATTATGAAATTTTTTAAGCAAATACTTATAAAATTACATTCTAGGTTATGCATATATTTTATAAAGAACGGATCCACGTGTCAGATCTGGACTGGATACGGATCTCAAACACAAGATCCAGATCCAGATCCGATCCATCAGAAATGGATCCGGGTCTGATATGGATCCGTCGGGTCCAAATTTTGAAGATCCATATCCTATAAAATGGATCTGGATCCACCGGGTCCATGATCCACTACTATCTCTATTCTCTACGCCTCACATCGGAATAAGATTTCTGGCGACTCTAGGCTATTTTCAAACGCTCTTAAATTAACTTGACTTTCTCCAAAGCCAGATAGACCAAGTCTGGTCATAGAAATTCTGCTTCACCAACCTCAAACCAACTAATTGATGATGTACACATTCGCCCATACAGGGCTTCGAATGGTGACATCTGAATACTGACATGATAACTGTTATTATAGGCAAATTCAATAAGGGACAAATGATCATCCCAATTACCTTTAAAATCGAGAACACATGCCCTCAACATATCCTCAAGAGTCTAATTAGTGTACTCTGCCTGGACAGCTGTCTAAGGATGAAAAAGTGTACAGAGATTTACCTTAGTACCCAATCCCTTCTGGAATGACCTCCAAAAGTGTGTTGTGAACTGACCACCATGATCTGAGATGATGGACACTAGGGTCCCATGAAGCCTGGCAATTTCTTGAATATACAACTTGGAATAATCCTCTGCTGAGTCTGTGGTCTTAACTAGCAACAAGTGAGCTGATTTAGTCTGTCGGTCTACAATCACCTAAATTGAATCATGTCTTCGAGTTGAGCGAGGTAGACCTATTATGAAGTCTATATTTATCATCTCCTACTTCCAAACAGGAATATCATTGGTCTGAGCCAACCTACCAGGCCTCTTGTGCTTAGCTTTCACCTGCTGACAATTTGGACACTTGTCTACAAAATCCACCACATTCCTCTTCATATCATTCCACCAATAAACCTCCTTAAGATCATGACATATCTTTGTAGAACCTGGGTTAATAGACTACATAGAATAGTGTGCTTCTGCCATGATTTATTCTTTAAATTTGTCTACCCCTGGAGCACATAATCTGCCTTGGTACCTTAGAGTACTGTTATCTCCTCCTTGTTCGAAAGCCATAGTCTTATGCTTGTGAATCCCCTCTTTCAGCTGTTACAAGTAGGGATCACTAAACCGCTTCTCCTTCAATTCGGCTACTAAAGAGGATTCAGACTTGTTCTGAACAACACCACTATCTTCGGAGTCCAAGAGTCAAACTCCTAGACAGGCTAGTCGAAGGGTCTCCTTCGTCATGGTTCTCTTACCTTCTTCAACATGAGCTAAACTTCCAATGGATCACCAACCAAGGGCATCGCCTACCACATTCGCCTTCTCTGGATGGTAGAGAATATCTACATCATAATCTTTTATTAGTTCGAGCCAACTCCCTCTACTTGAAAATATACTGAAGACTCTTGTGATCTATGAAAATAACAATATCGACTCCATACAAATAATGATGCCATATTTTGAGTGCAAAAATCATGGCTGTCAATTTTAAGTCATGAGTCGAATAATTATTTTCATAAGGTTTAAGCTGTCTGGATGCATAAGCTATAACTTTACCATGCTGCATTAAAATACACACAATACCAATACCAGAAGCATCACAATAAACAAAAAACCCTTCGGTTCCCTCTGGCAATGTCAACACTGGAGCAAAAGTTAGTCTCATTTCCAATTCCTCAAAACTATGCTCACAGGCATCTGGCCACTAAAACTTAACTTACTTCTAAGTCAATATGGTCAATGGAGCTAAGATGGAAGAAAAAACCCTCTATGAATCATCTGTAATAGCGACCCAAGAAACTCCGAATATCTGAAGCATAAATGGGCCCGGGACAATTCTCTATTTTCTGAAAATCAACTTGAACACCTTCGCCTGAAATCACATGTCCTAATAATGCCACTAACTTAATCCAAAATTCACACTTGGAAAAAATCGCATAAAGCTCGCGGTGCCTAAGTGTCCGCAACACTATTCTGAGATGTTCTGCATGATCAACCTCACTATGGAAATAATTAGAATATAATCAATAAAGATAATAATGAAAAGATCAAGATAAGACTAAAGATCAAGATAAGACTTGAAGACCCTATTCATAAGATCTATAAAAGTAGCTGGGGCATTTGTCAATTCGAACGACATGGCACAAAATTCGAAATGACCATAACAAGTTTTGAAAGTAGTTTTCGGAATACCAACTTCCTTAACCTTAAGCTGATGATACCCTCATCTTAGGTCAATCTTGGAATAACACTAAGCACCCTGAAATTGGTCAAATAAATCATCAACTCTGGGAAAATGATACTTGTTCTTAATTGTGACCTTATTCAACTACTGGTAGTCAATGCACATACGCAAAGACCCGTCTTTATTTTGAACAAATAAGACTGGTGCATCCTATGGTGAGACACTTGGTCTAATAAATCCCTTATAAATGATATCTTTTAATTGGGATTTTAGCTCTCTCAACTCTGTTGGAGCCATTCTGTATGGCGGAATAGATACCGGCTTAGTGCCGGGAAGTAGATCAATTCCAAAATCAATCTCCCTATCGGGAGGAATTCTAAGAAGATCCTCTGGAAAGACTTATGGAAACTCATTGACAATTGGTATGGACTGCAGAGTTGGGGTCTGGGTATCTGCATCTCTAACCTGAACTACATGGTAGATGTTCCCTTTGGATATCATATTTCTGGCTTTGAGATAGGAATGAACCTACTCATGGGTGCTACTACATCACCCTTCCATTCTATGACTTGCTCACCGGGAAACTCGAATTTTATAATTTTGGTTCTACAACCTACTGTGGCATAACATGAATACAACTAATCCATACCTATTATTACATCGAAGTATACCATTTCTAACTCTTCCAAAATAGTTATGGTAGTACGGTGATAGACTTTAACTGGATAACCCCTATATACCCGCCTGGCTATAACTAATTCACCAACTAGAGTGGATACTTCAAATGGTTCATGTAACTTTTCTGGTTCTACCCTAATTTCTTAGCAACAAATGGGGTTACATATGACAGTGGATCTAGGATCCATAAGGACATAAACATCAAAAGTAAAAATGGTTAATATACTTGTGACCATATTTGCACGGGCCTCTATATCCTATCGACATGATAATGCATATTAGCGGTTTGGACCTCCTTATGCATTACGGGACTTAGCTAGACCACACTTTGATTGAGCTTGAGAATTACGAGGAACTATAGATTTCATGGACTGAGCCATATTACCTCCTACACCCTGCCTCGCTGATGGGCAATCCTTCTAAAAATGACCTGGCTGACCACACACATAACAAATGTTCATGCCAAAATAATACTCCTATGGATGCCTCTTACCACACTTTCCACAAACTGGGTGGCTAAAGGAACTCTGACCCATACTGGCCTATGAATGAGATCCTGATGCTCTAAAGTTATGTTTCCTGTTATCATTTATGAACTTTGGGGCTGGAGCACTAGCTGAAGATAGAGCAGGTCCTGATGACCTATTTTTAAAGAACTGCCTACCTCTACCACCTTCATGACTGAAATGACCAAGATTTTTAGAAAATAGACGTTGCTAAGAATTGGCCCAGGCCCACTTCTACTTCAGATATTCAGAGTTTCTTGGGTCTGGCAGGCTATTACAGATGATTTGTAGAGGGTTTTTCTTCCATATCAGCTCCATTGACCATATTGACTCAGAAGTAAGTTAAGTTTTAGCGGTTAGATGCCTGTGAGTGTAGTTTTGAGGAATTGGAAATGAGACTGACTTCTTCTCTAGTGTTGACATTGCCAGATAGAACCGAATGGTTTGTTGTTTATTGTGATGTTCTGGTATTGGTCTTGGGTGTGTTTTAATGTAGCATGGTAAGGTTATAGCTTATGCATCCAGACAGCTTAAACCTTATGAAAATAATTATCCGACTCATGACTTAGAATTGGCAACCGTTATTTTTGCACTCAAAATATAGTGTCATTATTTGTCTGGAGTTCACGTTGATATTTTCATAGATCACAAGAGCCTTCAGTATATTTTAAAGTAGATGGAGTTGAATCTTAGGAAAAGCATATGGCTTGAATTAATAAAGGATTATGATGTATATGTTATCTACCATCTAGGAAGGCGAATGTGGTAGGCGATGCCCTTAGTTGGTGATCCATGGGAAGTTTAGCTCATGTTGAAGAAGGTAAGAGAACCATGACGAAGGAGACCCCTCGACTAGCCTGTCTAGGAGTTTGACTCTTCGACTCCGAAGATAGTGGTGTTGTTGTTCAGAACAAGTCTGAATCCTCCTTAGTAGCCAAATTGAAGGAGAAACGGTTTAGTGATCCCTACTTGTAACAGCTGAAAGAGGGGATTCACAAGCATAAGACTATGGCTTTCGAACAAGGAGGAGATAACAGTACTCTAAGGTACCAAGGCAGATTATGTGCTCCAGGGGTAGACAAATTTAAAGAATGAATCATGGCAGAAGCACACCATTCCAAGTATTCTATATACTCAGGTTCTACTAAGATGTATCATGATCTTAAGAAGGTTTATTGGTGGAATGATGTGAAGAGGAATGTGGCAGATTTTGTAGCCAAATGTCCGAATAGTCAGCAGGTGAAATTCGAGAACTAGAGGCCTGGTGATTTGGCTTAGACCATTGATATTCCTGTTTGGAAATGGGAGATGATAAATATGGACTTCATAACATGTCTACCTTGCTCATCCCGAAGGCATGATTCAATTTGGGTGTTTGTGGACCGACTGACTAAATTAGCTCACTTCTTGCCAGTTAAGACTACATATTCAGGAGAGGATTATGCTAAGTTATATATTTGAGAAATTGTCAGGCTTCATGGGACCCAGTGTCAATTATTTCAGATCGTGGTGCTCAATTCACATCATATTTTTAGAGGTCATTTCAGAAAGAATTGAGTGCCAAGGTAAATCTTAGCACAAGTTTTCATCCTCAGACAAATGGCCAGGTATAGCGCACTATTTAGACTATTGAGGATATGTTGAGAGAATGTGTTCTCAATTTTAAAGGTAACTGGGATGCTCATTTGCCTTTTATTGAATTTGCCTATAATAACAGTTATCATGCCAGTATTCAGATGGCACCATTCGATGCCTTGTATGGGTAAAGGTGTAGATCACCAATTTATTGGTTCAAAGTTGGTGAAAAAGAATTGCTAGGATCAGACTTGGTCTATCAGGCATTGGAAAAAGTTAAGTTGATTTAGGAGCGTTTGAAAATAGCCCAGAGTCTCCAGAAATCTTATTCCGATGTGAGGCATAGAGACTTGGAGTTTCAAGTTAATGATTGTGTATTTCTGAAAGTATCACCTATGAAAGGTGTCATGGGATTTGGAAAGAAAGGGAAGCTTAGTCCCAAATAAATCAAACCCTATAGGATTTTGAGAAAAGTTGGCCAAGTGGCTTATGAACTTGAATCACCATAAGATTTAGTTGTTGTTCATCTAGTGTTTCATGTGTCCATGTTAAGAAAGTGTGTGGGAGACCCTTCGTTGGTTGTTCCTACCGATTCCATTTTAGTTAAGAATGGTTTGACCTATGAGAAGATTCCTATGTCTATTTTAGATCGTCAGACTCGAAAGTTGAGAACTAAGAAAATTGCCTCAATGAAGGTGTTGTGGAGAAGTCAGAGTGTTGAAGAGGCTACATAGGAAGTCGAAGAAGATATGAATTCCAGATATACGTATTTGTTCGAGGAGAAAGCAAAAAATGAATAAGGTAAATACCCTAAGTATTCATGTCATGTCCCTTACGTATTCATGTCATATGTTTCATGTTCATGTATTCAGTACTCATGTTCTATGTCCTATGTCCATATTTTCATGCAATCATGTTAGTTCAGTTTCCATATTTCATGTCATGTTCCTTCACACTTATGCACTCATGCTATGTCCAGTTTCATTTCCAACCATGACCTATCATTCGAGGACAAATGATCCCAAGGGGGATATATTGTAACACCTCATACCTTTAAACTAAGCCTTTCTCATGATCCACGAGTATAATAAACCAAACGGGGAGTTTAAAGTCAAAAAAACATATTTAGCTCTACGGGTGAAATTTGATGGCAAGAAGTACGATCCGGAAAATGTTTTAAGGCTCGTCAAAGTAAACCGTCAATTTCACAACTGTACGTACCGTCAAATTATTGATGTCCCATCAACCTTCTCCGTCTCTAAATTCCAAATTTCATAACTCTTTGGAAATTTTAGAAAAATAACAGTACGATCAATTTTATCTACTGTCAAACTATCAACGGACCGTCAAAATATTGAAGGCCCGGACTTAGACCATCAAAGATTCGATGGACCATCGAATGAACCATCAAACTCCTCTGACAACAAACAGTATAAATACGTAGACTTAGTTGCAGAATCAGTTTTTCATATTCCCAAGCCGTAGAACGAAGGTTCTCTTTTCCCAACCATCTCCTACATCAAGGTAAGTCCCTGCCATGTATTTCCATGCGATTCTATCATAGTATAACCAATTCCTAAGTGAATTGCACTATTCTTAACCTAAGGTTTTCAAGGTAAATCCAATTTAAGATTTCAAGGTGCAATCTTTAGAGTTCTTCTTCAAAGTCAGAATTTTTAATACAAGTTTGGAAGAAAGTCAAATATTTAGATCTTCTATCCACATGGGGACATCATTGTTCTTCCCCATGCCACATGTAATCCATGAAACATGAATTTTTCAAACCTAGGTTTTTTCTCAAGTTCATAATACATTCGTGTTCAATTATATACATATCATATTGTCCTTTATTATATTCATGATATGTCATTTCGATTGTCATGAATCCATTCATAATCCATGAACGCATGCTTTGATTTTCATAAGTTCTTAAATACAAGTTATTATTCTTATCACTCAGTTCCATGAAGTCATCTATGTTTCTCATGATTTATACTAGTTATATTATTTATTTATTCACATGTTAAATTATGAATTTAAAAGTTATGTTTACAAGTTATTTCATGAAATTCATGGGCTTTCAAGCCAACTAGTTTCAAGTATATGTTTTAAGAGTTGCAAAGATTACCGAGAATGCTCAGATAGCCTGAAACTACATATGTCAACGTAGGATAAGGGTCGTTCCGCCAGAGGATGATACCTTTAGATTATTATTGGATCCATCATGTTCATATCTCATACTCCGGCAAAGTATGAGATGACTTAGCTGATCGGGCAGAGATCAAACTCCACGTTCATGCATGGTGGTTCATGTCAGTTTTGTTAATGCTCTCCCACACACACACACACACACACACACACACACACACACACACATATATATATATATAAAGTTTTCAGACTTTACCCATGTTATTATACTCATGATGAAGTTCATGTTTTCAGTTTCAGTTTCATGTTTCTCTTATATCATATGCCTGGTTATTTCGTTCAGTTGCTTTACATATAGTACAATTCAAATGTACTAACGTCCCTTTGCATGAGGCTTGCACTTTACGGTGCAGGTGCTGAGTTTTAGGGAGACATATTTGCTCAGTAGGATAGCTTCGGTATTAACTGTCTGGTGAGCTCCATCTCATTCGGGGTATCAGTTTATTTATCTATGGTTATGCATTATTAGTAGAGGTATGCCAGGGCCTTTCCTGGTAGACAGTTTTACATATTCATGTTCAGAGGTTTCATAGACTAGTCCAGTATCACGTCATGTCAGCATTACTTTCAGACTTATCATGTTTTACCTACATTATTTCCGCTATGACTATTTCAGACTACTTTCAGCATTGTGTTTTACATGTTTTAAATCATTACTTTAGTATGTTTTGATGCCCTTGTTGACAAGCAAGCCATGTTGTTTGCTCGGTCACATGTAGCTAGGCACCAAGTGTCGTGTTTCGCCCAGACCATGGTTTAGGGCATGACAACTAATAAGCCAAGGCACGCTATGGGCAATGAATTGACAGGACCTTTGAACTTATTGGGAAACATGACATAATTCTAGATACCCATTGGGTAAGAATGTCTTGTGAGAGACAAGTGATGATAGAGATCTCGGGATAATTGAAAATAGATAGGAGAGTTTTGCAAATTGATAATGAGCATGAAAAAGATGGCATGATGAAATGTTGAGACAGAAATAGATATGCTAAGAATAGACAGGCAGATCATGGCGAGAAGGATAAAAGTAAATGAGGTCATGGTCATATAGATTTTGTAAAGGTGTAGTTACACCGAAATAATGTAAGAAACAATAATGAGGAAGGGGTGATGAGTATTCTTCGACTAGAGGTATCAGACCTTCGATATTTTAAAAAATCAATATCATGAGTAGATCAAGGACAACCCCCACCCCCTTGTAACTTGGAATGGAAAAGTAAAAGTAAGACGATTGAGCAGTCGGTCAATAGATGACCTAATTATGGCAAGACCGATAGATTCAAATTGGATCTTGTAACACTAAAAATTAGACTAAAATGTGAGACGACTCTCAAAAAGTATGTAAAGGAGGTAATAAGGAGTGGAAGCTTGAGATACGCATATAAGACATGATGGAAGGAGCTAATGAACTATGTCAAGGGAAAATGACTAGATAGGATAGATAAAAATATCAAGCAGATAAATATATATGTGAGTATCCTTGAATCGACTAAAGGTTGTACAAGATAAGTGTAGTAACGGGCCTACGGTTCAATGGGATTAAGGAAATCTATTTCCAAAGCGCCATTGATGGAAAGTCTTAACCATAAAATAAGTGAGGGAGTTCGAATCTAAGTATGACGACCATATTTGGATATATCAAACAATGTTTTGTAATGTTAAGTTCCCCAGAATCTAGCTTAGACCCCATAATTGGACAAGTTAACGACCCGTTCTTCACAAGATAAGTACCATTAAAAGTAATACTCGATAATAATGTTTTAGACTATGGAATTACGTCAGGACATTTTATAATGAATGACGTATGATACAAAAATGGATGAATGGACAAGTGCTAAAGGAAGGAAGGAAGGAAGGAAGGAAAGAAAGTCATTTATAGTTGTGAGTAATGAGAGAATATGATGAGGTTTTTCTCTTAGATCCTGTATGAGAATTTCGATGACATTGTCAATGGAATATTCACGATTGAGACACTACAAATCCTAAGAGTTTTAATACATTGACCGTTGAATGAAGTTAAATTTATAGGAGGAGTGAGGGTTTAAGTATTATTAAGGACCTCATGTACCGATAATCCTATATCACTGGAATTAAGTAGTATCATAACCCATGCAACCAGCCATGTAGCCCCAAGCAGATTGTCTAGTGCGGTGAATGAATTAGTCTAAGGAGTGTATTAGTGAATTAAGTGGAAGTTTGACGAATGAATTCAGAAGATGGTACTTTTAAGAGGCATAACTCAATAGAGTCATCCTTTGTATGGAAAGATAAAAAACGTCAGGATAAAAAAAATCCCATTTGTGTGATTTGAGAGGGGTATTTTAACAAAAGAAGACCACAAATTTTAATCTTAACGGAAAGGAAATCCTCAGATATCATGACTATTTATGTACTCCCAACATAGAGAAAACTATGAAAAAATATTACAACAAAAATCTTCTAACTGCAACACTAGTATCCATAGAGGATATACTAAGGTGTATCAGATGTTAAATGGATGTATTAATGAAACGACACGAGAAGGGAACCCCCTTAGGGGTTATAGCCGGTATATTAATAGTCAGTGGGTGAAATATTGAGCACCAAAAGTCAATTGAGGAATTTAAAACTTTAAGGACCCGATAAAACTGGGAGATAGTTAAATATGAATTTTCTTCTAAGGATTTACTTCGCATTTATCATGAGTTGGATTGTCTGGATGATTGCTAATAAGCCGACTAGCCGGCTCACTTTTTGCAAATCAAAACTATCTATACTGCTGAGGACCATATAAAATTGTATGACTAAGAAGATGGTCCACCTCCACGGTGTCTTTGGTTACACGAAAATTGACAAGGGTACTCAACTTATGACTAAGCTCATATCGTTCGAAAAAAACTTTGGGACACTCAGGTTCGCCCTACCCTCATATAGATATGTGAATCAAGCATATGATTCAGATGTTCGAAGGTGTGTTACGAATTAGCATAGCGGATCCTAAAGAATGTGGGAGATGACCCCTTATCCACTATGAGGTTGCCCGCAACAACGACTATCATAATAAGCATTAGAATGATACCCTATGAAGCTCTGAAGGAGCAGAGATGTAGGACTCATATTGAACAATTGGAAGTAAGTAAACCAGAGTTAATGAGATCTGATTTAAATAATTAAGTCATAAGCAGATAAAGTCTCACGACAGAAGATGTTGATTGCTTAGATTATTAGTAGGTTGTGTTCGAATGAATGACAACAAGACTTAGAATTCCAAGGCAATGATTTATAAAGGTACCGCCTATGAAAGGCGTGGTGATAATTGGCCACAGAAATAGCTTAACCCAAAATACGTTGGATCATATGATATTACCCAAAGAATTAAACAGGCAGCCTATGAGCCAACATTTCCCCCAGAATATGGAATAGTTTACCCATTACTAGCCCTAGAGAGGATATTCAGATTACAGAGAACTTGTCATACAGAGAGATCTCAGTTGTCATTCTAGATCGGCAGGTCCAAAAGCTATGGGCCACAGAGATAGCCTATATTAAAGTGTTGTGGAAAAGTAGTAATGTGGAAAGGGTGTTGTTGAAGGTTGAAGAAGACATAAAGTCAGATATCCTTTCTTATTTTAGATTATAGTTTCACATTAATACTCGTGCGGTACAATTTCCTTATTCCCATCCTATAATAATGAACCTACCTTACGTACCTTATATGGGGAACTCTCCTGGTACAGATGTGATAGATGCAGCTCAGACTATGGAACTTTACAATTGAGGTAAGTAATAGCTAACTTTTTCTAGAGGAATAGATAGAAGGTCGTGTGAGGCCAATGTGTTGTACTATCTTTTATATGTCCATGTGTGGCATTTGATACATTTTTTAACTGTTTGATAGGTTGTTGACAGTCTTGTTTACAGAGGAAGCTCTGCCGAAATTTATAAGAAACCTAAGAGTTAGAATTTCTGAGTTATGTTACCTCTACATTTGAGGACAAATGTTTTTAAGAGGGGAAAGATGTTATACCCCATAAATTCTTATGTCGTCTTAGTCGTAATGTTAGCCGGTTTATTCTCAGAGATGACAAGATTCCTCCAAGGACTAATAAAGGTTTATTGAAGCGTTATTAGAGTTTCAAGAATGTTTAAGGCTAATCGGACTGACGGGAATAGGTTTCAACAAAGATCGACAAAATATCTATTGTTCAAGACATTTTATGAACCGTAGAACTAGTCTGCAGACTACATTATTGGTCGCACAATGGGGTCAGGGAAGTTGGAGATTCTGGGCAGTTCTATGGTTCCTTCTGCAAGCCGCAGAACAGGCCGTAGTCTGGAGGTAGTGGCAAACTTTATGGAGTTATTTAAGTGTTAGCTCGCCCTGTTTCTCTCATTTTTCGACCAAGACCCACCCTAAGCACCTATGTACTCTCTTTAACCAATTCGTATTGATCCTCAATAAAATCCAAGGTCAAACCATCTACATGCTTCACTAAGAGAGTTGTAAGAGATGGAAATCACTTCTATAGTGTTATGGCTAAGTTGTGGGTTGTATCAAGCTTGAAGAGGGATGTTCCACATCTTCTGCTAGGTGATTTAAGGTATATTCTCCCTCCCCTTTATGGATTTGAGCATGTCTAAGTCTTGGACAAGTTAATTGAATGAAATAATGCAAGGTAACACTTGTGAGAGTTGTAGGATCAGTTGAAGTGTTGTGGTGTGTTATTAGGCTATTTTGTATGGGGTGAGAGTGTAGTACGAAGTTGTTAAGTTGATTACTATGCTATAGAGATGAAGGAGACGGGTTGATGGAGTTTGTTATGTGAATCAAGCCTAAGGGTGATGTAGAAGATGATAAGAATCCTAGGCATACTAGGTGTTCGACGAAATATCTAAGCAAATATTCTTATGAGGTATGAATCTGTCATTGATACAAATTATTTTTATATCGTAGATAATCATTCATGGAGCATATGAGAACTTGTGGGATCCGTACGGCTAAGGCGACGAGGTATGTAATGCTTCCCTTTTTCATCTAACTGGCATGATCGTAAAGCATTGTTATAAAAAGAGTGGTCATATCTAGATTCCCTTCTTGAATATAGAAATATGTTTCCTCCTATTGTGAAAGGTTGTAGAGAGTACTTCTTTTATTCTATTGAAATCTCATTATTCAACCCTTGTCGGGATCGCTTATTGTTCTTCTTGATAGTTCTTGCCACATGATTGGTTTGTAGATTTAGGTTGGACTATAACGTTTGTTGTATATGATTTCATAGTGATAGGAAGGGGTTAACGACTTTAGGAAACTCCGCCCTATTCTTGTTGAGGTTTTGAGGTCTTGCATTGCACTTGTATATATGTGTGTGTATTTATTTTCTTACCAAGTCGCGTTATAGTCGACCGAGTGCGGTACTTATATGTGCACACCACTGCAGTTGGTTTTGATATTACCGAGTCGTATTAAGGCTGGGTACAATATTACTGAGTCCTTTCGAGGTTGGGTACGTTATGATATAATTTGCCCAATAGAGAGGCTTGATACTATACTATATGGCCCCATAGAGTGGCCCAATTTTACTTTCATGCATATATTTATGGTTATGACAATTGTACGCCCTCCGCGGCTTTTTTGAGATTCAGGTTGACTTATGTACCCTTATCTTGCATTATATTCCTTATTATTATGTTTTACCTGCCTTACATATTCAGAACATTCTTTCATACTAACGCCCCTTACTGGAGCGCTGCGTTTCATACCTGTAGGAGTAGGTAGACATACCGATGTACCTCCACAATATATTTTCTGACTTCAGATGTTGATCGTCACACTCCACTCCTCTGTAGTTGCTATAAAAAGTTGGTAGGCAATGTTGTTTATATGTATAGCTATTTTGGGTATGGTGGGGCCCTATCCCGACTTGATAACATACTATAGTACTCGTAGAGGCTTGCAAACTAGATATAGTTGTACATATGTTTTGGTTGTTCGTGTCAGCCTTGTCAGCTGTTAGTGTACTCGTCATGGCCTTGTCGGCCTTGTGATATATATGTATATGTTGTTGTTGGACTTTTTCTGCGTGTAGGATACTATTGCATTCTATCTTATGGTTGTTATTGGGATGCCTTGTCAGCCCAGATCTCGTGTCGTATAGTTCAGGTACTTCAATTGGTATGCTCGGGCCTTAGGGTGTCGAGTGCTGGCCACACCCCCCAAAGTTGGGGTATGATAAATTTGGTATCAAAGCAGGTCTGTCCTAGGAAGTCTGCAAGTCGTGTTTAGTATAGTCTTGTTTATAGCTATATTGTGCACCACACTTATAAATAGGAGGCTACAAGGCATTTAAGTTGGATTGTAATGTTCATTGTATATGATTCCATAGAGATAGGCAGGGGTTAACGACTTTAGGTCACTCCGCCATATTCTTGTTGAGGTTCTGAGGTTTTGCATTGCACTTTTATATAAGTATCTATTTTCTTACTGAGTCACGCTATAGTCTATCGGGTACGGTACTTATATGTGCACACTACTGCAGTTGGTTTTGATATTACCGAGTCCTATTAAGACCGAGTACGTTATTACCTAGTCTTTTCGAGGCAGGGTACGTTATGATATAATTTTCCCCATAAAGAGGCTTGATACTATATTGTATGGCTCCATAAAGTGACCCAATTTTACTTTCATGTATATATCCATGGTTATGACAGTTGTACGCCCTCATCGGCTTTTTTGAGTTTCAGATTGACTTTTGCACCCTTATCTTGCATTACATTCCTTATTATTATGTTTTACCTTCCTTACATATTCAGTAAATTCTTACGTACTGACGTCTCTTGCTAGGGCGTTGTGTTTTATGCCCGCAGATACATGTAGACAGACCGACGTACCTCTATAATAGGTTGTCTGACTTAAGTTATTGATCATCACACTCCACTCCTCCAGAGTTGATATACAGAGTTGGTAGGCACCGTTGTTTATATGTATAGCTATTTTGAGTATGGCAGGGCCCTATCCCAACCTGATGACATACTGTAGTACTCATAGAGACTTGTAGACTAGATATGGTTGTACATATGTTTTGCTTGGCCTTGTCAGTTGTTAATGTACTCGGCATGGCCTTGCCGGCCATATGATATACATGTATATGTTGTTGTTGGGCTTTTTATGCGTATAGGATATTGTTGCATTCTATTTTGTGGTTGTTATTGGGAGGCCTTGTAGGCCCAGATCTCGTGTCGTATGATTCAGGTACTTCAGTTGGTACGCTCGGGCCTTAGGGTGTTTAGTGCCAGCCATACCCCCAAGGTTGGGGTGTCACATAAATATACAAGTTACCTATTTTTATACTAACTACTATCTGTCTACCTTAACTCAGTAAAAACTTATTCATATTATTGTTTACACCAAATTAATAATAGCATAACATGCATTTTTTACATACTCTTTTATTTTCTAACTATGATTAATTAATGTGTATTTTTACTTAATTATCATCAATCATGACAAATTATGCAATATTAATTTATTCACCACTTAACTCTACTTATTAATCCAAACAGAATACGCTTATAAAGCTCTTATAGGTGCAATAATTTTTAAATAAAATTCCTTCTTTTTTTGCATTTTTTTAACATTGGATTCTTTTCCTGTTTTGCTACATTTGATTAACAAAAAACCAAAAAATTTGCCCAAAAAACAAATTTCTATTTTTCTCCACTTTTATTGCCAAACCAAAAAAAAAGAAAACAAAAAGGATGATGTTACAAAATAATAAAACTAGAACAATAATATTGTGGAGAAAGAGACAGTAATTCTTTATTTCTCTTAAAATATGTAAATACAATGAAGGAAACATCTTTATTTATAATAGAAAACTGATTTGGTCCCAAGGTTACTAACCCTAAGTTTCCTTGTAGAGATAGACATTCAAAATAATAAATAATATTTATAACACTCCCCCTTGAATGTTTATTTGGTAGATAATGTGCCTCGTTAAAATCTTACTAGTAAAAACCCCAGTGGAAAAAAAATCTAGTAAAGGAGAAAGAGTACACATTTCTAATAATACACCCTTTAGTTGCTTCATTAAAAACCTTACAAGGAAAGCTCAGTGGGACAAAAACCTTGAAAGGGAAAAAGAGTACAACGCGTATTAATTCTCCATGATGAGAACTTTAATCCAAAAACTTGAATCTTCACATCTCAATCTTGTGCACCATCTTCTCAAAAGTTGCAGTTGATAGAGATTTGGTAAATAAATCAGTCAAATTATCACTTGAACGAATTTGTTGCATGTTGATATCACCTTTCTTCTAGAGCTCGTGTGAAGAAAAACTTTTGTGAAATATGATTTATTATATCTCCTTTATGAATCCTCCCTTTAGTTGGACTGTGTGTGCTGATATGTCTTCAGTCTTTGGATATAGTTGCATCGACACATAATATTGCTTAAATCACTCCAAGTGCATTCCTGATTTGCTTATAACAGATGTTATCTTTATATGATTTGACTATCATGTAGAACAACAATGATGTAATTCCACATAGGGATAGCATAATATATAAATGCATCAATTGCATAAGGATATGACACTTCAGGACCAACGAGTTCTGCAAGTTTCTTAATTCAACTTCTTTCAGCAGATAATCTATTGCTTTTGGAAACTCTTCAAGAGTTCGAATAATATTCAAGTAATCAATTTACACTCATAAAGACGTAAGAATAATAGAGTAATGTGTACCCTTAGTCAATAAATACTCATTATGATAAAATCACATTCATCTTATATAATTTAATCCATATAATGAACAAATTTTTTAAAATCAGTATATGCTTCAGGCATTTAAAATTCTTCAATAATTTTCATATAAATTTTGTCAAGTGACAATATCCATTAATATTTAAATGCGTGACATTTTCTGTTGTTTAGACTGCAGGTCCAATAAGCTTAAAGCTTATCAAAATGCTCATTTTACTTAGTAATAATTTATATATCAGCATGCTTTAACAGACTTAAAATTTAGATCCTCACAATCTTTTACAATAATGCTCGCTATATTGTGTCAAGAATATCGTTGACGATATACCATTTGTATCGGTTCTCAATACGACATAACTTATTGAGATCTCATCACTTTCATTATTTTTAGGTGCCTAAACCTCCTATGAGGATTCATGAAGTGTTGTGTCGTAGGTTCTTCGAGAGCACATTGCCTCCTTATTATGACTATTGTGATCATTTGCTCCTCTCCCTTTTCAAGTATTATTTCATTTGGAACCGATTGATCTACTACGCTTCATTCATGTTGTAGACTATGTCCTTCAGAGACATTAATTTAATAGAAGCATATTACAGATGAAATTAAAAATTAATTTTGGGTCAGTAAGTGCTTCTAGAACTTTACTTGAATTATCTTTGAATGAGGATCATACCAATTATAATTCATAACATACTTCATATCTGCTTATTCACTTTCCCTTATGTTAGAAAGACTAACATATATCCCATCTTTTTTGGGGGATTCCATCTTTGTGCATCATGGTAGATTAACTAATCATATACCACACATAAAAATTGTTAGATGGAAATATATGATTCCTGACCCTGAACCAATTGTGAGGGAAGAATTTATCATAATTTAATGGTCTGAACCATACAAGTGTTGTTGTATGAAATACATCATATTTCATATCAACACATGAAGCTTTGTTCTTATTAGCAATGGTTTAGCTATTTATCGGAGGCATTCAACACTAAATCATCTTAGATATAAACCAGCATTAACAAGATGAATCTTAATTACATAATTTGAAAATTGTGCTCTCAACTCAATTATTTTGAGCAAGAAACTTTGCATATGTCAAACTGCGGTTGACAATAAACACACATGTGACTGTCTTATCGATATTTTAGACCTCACATAACAGGTGCACTGGCCCATATTCACCTTTTATATTTTCTTTCAAAATTTAGGAAACTTAATCCCACATTAGCCAGTATAATCAACTTATCATGAGAACAATCAACAAAAATAAATTCTTGAAGAATCTTCTAATTCTTCAATATATGTCAAATACTCAATCTGCACATCATATTTGAATCGGAATGGTCAAATTGATCATGCCGACTAATAAAATTATTTACACTAGTAAACTTCAAGTTTACCACGCTATGTGCTATTTATTTCTGATTTACTATGACATGAATTATTATTTTTTTGTATCAATAAACTTTTGGTTTACCGTGACATGTGATTTCATCATGCTTATATTTATGTAGTAAAATTTGGAGAATAAAATGGGTCACCTTTCACATATATTTTTACCCACTATGATTTTGAAGATATTTAATCCTCTCATCCTTTATAGCTTCAATATGATAGCCATTTACTTTAGTAAACTTCGGGTTTACTACAACTTGTGTTTCGATGATAACAACTTAGTATATTACAATCTAGAACGAATTACATAATCGTATATAGGCTCTTCAAGATCCTTTAATTTATTCTCCATAATCACATATTGTTTGGACACTACTAGTGACATGATCTTCTAGATAAATATTTAGCTCTTCTGGAACCCTTAATTGATTTTGTACTATCAAATATTTCTCTGACATCGCTGGTGTCATGACAAAGAGAAACATTTCAACAAAATGAATATTTAAAGATATTCTTAAATTTATAAATGACAAAAAGTAAACATTAAGTTATACAGATACTTCTATCATCAACTTCTATGGTGAATATCTCCTTTAGGAAGAATACCCATTAACATCGTAATATTTTGTGTCAAAATGACAACCACATAATATTTCTTTCTTTAGGAAAATTTTGTATGAATTATTATTTTCTTCTGGAAAATCAGTAAGTAAACAGAACATATTAATGTAGTCATAGTAGAAAGTATTCTAAAAAAATTGTATCCTTTTTCCTTAGAATGATGAAAAGTATCCAAGATGTTTTGACGTACGACATGTACGTGCAACAATGGTCTTCATACAACAAAATAACATTTATATCCTTTGTTATTTTATCTCTTCAGGAGGTATGTTGTGATATTGGGGAATGAAACTTGGTCATTTAGATGAGCTCATTATTTCTTTCAACCACAAGAAAACACCGCTTTAATATAATTCTCAAACCTTTTTCTACTTGTCAAAAGTCATACCAATACTTCTAGACCACCAAAATACTATAATATCATTCCTTAGTAGTACATCCCAACACTTTAAGAAAATTGCATCAAATTAAATATAAATATTTTCTTTATTATTTTTCCACCTTAAATAACTAACACCGAAGCTTGCAGAAAAATAAGAAAGTCATGTACATGCATTATAAAGTCACAACAGATTTTGAGGGGAAAATCTCATTATTTTGTTACTTTAGAAGTAAATTTCAAAGTTGAACCTTTTCGGTAGTACAACAATAACAACAAATTCAGAGTAATCCCACAAAATGGGGTGTGGGGAGGGTCTGCTTCCCCCCCCCCCCCCCCCACAAAAAAAAGAGACTGAAATTTTTTCTGCCTTTCATGTACGAGTAGTGAAGAAGTATAAAACACTTTGGTTGGTTGTTGACCAACGGAAAGCATGTAGGGTTTTGTTGGGTTCAAAACACATAAGTAAGGCACAACGGAAGTTTAAAATTTTGTTCTTAACTTACCCCCAACAAATTCTTCTGGTATGATTATATGACAATCAAAACCTGTAACATAAAACTAAAACACTTACAGGTTATAAAATCTGGAGTATTTACTTAGGGATTACACGCGACTGTCCTTTCGACTGCAAGCACTATGCTATGGTGTATTCCTCTGTCAAGAAAGTCAGGAAATCTCGGCAGAGGTTTGAGAGAGTTTTATCCCAAACTCTAAGTCTAGAATTGTTTATGAGAATTAGTGTATTTTAACTTATGGGGTGTGTTGTATTTATAGTTGAAATTAGGGCAACTAAACAGATTAGGATTGAGCTCCAAGCTTGGCCAACAAATCGAGGTGCAGTGAGCCAGTCTGACTGGGCCCACTGTCGGGTCAGCGCCGCGGCGTAAAATTCAGTTTCCCGTTTTCATTTAATATATATATTCAGCACATTAAATCCAAAATTTAATATTGATTTAATTAAATAATTTCCATCTAATAGAAATTATCACATAGTTATTATCAATTTAAATATCTCGATCCCAAATCGAATATTTAATACTTTCTCAATACACCCTTAGATCGAAGAGACAATTGACATTGTGTGACCCTATAGGCCTTCATATATCGACACTAATCCAATTAAGGTCCATACGGAACTCCTAGACTACGGCGTAGGACGAACTCAATATATGATGTACGTTTACATGAATCCAGCAAATACAACCTTTATGTGAGATGATAAATTCCTTTAGTAAGCGACACACTCGATCAAGCTTAGGATTTGCCATGTGTCTATCCAAATAGCTTGATCACTTTATCTCATCTATATTAGTCGATAACAAGACCATATTCTAAATATGTCTCTTGCATTGGCCAATGACTTGGTCGACCTAATATCACTGAGAAGTTGAGTGCTCTCTCGAATATCCAATCGAGGAATGAATCCTATTCTTGGCTCAATTACCACCTTAATTTACATCATAATGTACCCAACACAAGCCGTGTCTTATCCTATAAGGAGTTTAAGCTTAGGACAGGGTCAAAGTACATTACTCTGTAAACCAGGTGCGTATTGACCTCAAGTCAAAGGACCTTTATATCCCACACACTGATAACACTCTAGACATGTCTAACAAATAGTTTATCAGCAGGGTATACCAATACTTTTCAAAAGTATCCATATGTCCATCACTAGTAACCATTACTAGGAACAGGTGAGACATGCTACATTCTCTAAGAATGTGATGCAGACCACATGTCGACTTATAACATATCATCGATATCCCATTCTTGATGATCATTAGTCGAGACTATTTTAGAGTTACGCTCTATCATAAATATCTCACTTTATTAATAACAATGTAAGCTCAAGGGATGCACATTAATGAATAATTATAAACAATCAAATAATAATTCAATAATCGCAAATGCCATAAATATTAATCTTATTAATAATACGAATGTGTTCAAGTACATTTGTCCTTAATAATGATTGTATGTAGGACATACATGCTTTCAATCTCCCACTCGGCCTAGAGCCAATCTCCGATGTATCTAATACCCATGTTTCCAAAATGACTATTATGCTTAACTAAGCTTAATAGTTTAGTAAACGGGTCAGCTAGATTATCATTTGTGGGAACATAGTCTAATCTTATTTCTTCAGTTTCCACCATCTCTCTGAGTATGTGGTATTTCCTCGGTACATGCTTGTTTCTGTTTGTTTATCTTGGTTCCTTAGCTTGCGCAATCACACCAGTGTTGTCACAATAAATCGTTATTGGACAAGTGGCACTCGGAACAACCCCTGGTTCCTTTAGGAACTCAGATATCGTGACAGCTTATTTACCAACTTCTGATCCAATAATGTACTCGACTTCAGTTGTCGAATCAGCAGTTGTAGCTTGCTTGGAACTTTTCCAACTCACTATTCTACCATTGAAAATGAAGGCATATCCAGATTGAGATTTGAAGTCATCAAGATCTATCTGAAAGCTAGCATTAGTGTACCCAGTACACACTAACTTCTCTTGTCCACCATAGACTAAGAAATATTCTTTAGTTCGTCTAAGATACTTAAGAATACTCTTGACTGCTTTCCAGTGTTCTTCCCCAGGATTCTGCTGGAATTTGCAAGTCATACTAAGTGCATAGGCCACATCTGGCCTCGTACAGGTCATGACATACATGATAGATCCTATAGCTGAAGCATATGGGATTCTTTTCATGCGTTCAAGTTCTGCAACAGTAGAAAGACTATCCTTCTTTGATAACTTGATGCCTTGACCCATAGAAAGACTTCCCTTCTTGGAGTTTTCCATAGAGAATCGTCTTAACACTTTGTCTATGTATGTAGACTGTTATATCCCCAACAATCTATTAGGTCTATCTCTATAGATCCTAATTCCAAGAATGTAGCAGGCTTCACCCAAGTCCTTCATCATGAAGGTGCTGGATAACCATTTTTTGACTGATTGCATGAGAGTCTTATTATCTCCCATTATTAATATGTCATCTACATATATAACAATGAAGACGATACTCTCTTCCCTGCGCTTACTATAAACGCAGGGATCTTCTTTGCTTCTAACAAAGTCAAACGACTTGACTGCTTTGTCAAAGCAAATATTCCAACTCCTTGAGGCTTGCTTAAGTCCATAAATGGACTTTTGTAGCTTGCACACTGCTTTGGGCCTAGTCTTAGATGTAAAACCCTCAGGTTGTATCATATACACCTCCTCAATTAGGTTACCATTGAGGAAAATAATTTTAACATCCATTTGCCAAATGTCATAATCATAGTATGCAGCTATTGCAATCAAAATCCGAATGGACTTAATTTTCGCAACAGGTGAAAAGGTTTCATCATAATCGACCCCAGGCCGTTGATTATAACCTTTAGCCACCAATCTTGCCTTATAAGTCTGTACCTTGCCATATGCATCAATCTTCTTCTTGAAGACCCATTTGCATCCTACGGGTCTAACCCCTGTTGGCAAATCAACCAAGTTTCAAACTTGATTGATGTACATCGAGTCCATCTCAGATTTCATGGCTTCTTACCATCTCTGCGAATCAATGTCTAACATAGATTCACTGTAGGTTGTAGATTCATCGTCATCAGGAATATCTATCTCATTGTGTGTTTCAACAAGGAGATTAAGTCTTTCAGGCGGACGATGAGTCCTAGTGGTCCTACAGAGTTGATTATTCTGCGTTTCAGTATTTGTTGTATTATGATTGTGAGAATGTCTTTGTGTGCTGGACAATCCATCACCTTGATAGCTTTCAGGAATGTCATTTTCATATATTTCCTGAATGGAATGATGTACAACCATTGGATCATCTTCCATTGGTTGTCTATGAGAGTTCTTCACTATCTCTTATAGCACTCCCATTGGCTGAAGGGCGTACTCTAAGTACCCAATCTTCACCAAATACTCCCATTGAATCATTGTCTAGGTCTTTTGACAAGGGTTCAACTTCTGTGTTATCTTGTGGTTCTTGAATTTCTTCAAGTTCTATCTTATTGCAGCTCCGTTCTTTGTAGACATAGTCTTCTTCAAGAAAAGTTGCATTTTTGGAAACAATGACCTTATGTTCTCCGGGAAGATAGAAATAGTATCCCTTAGTTTCATTTGGATACCCCATAAAATAATATTTCTCACTTTTAGATTTCAATTTGTTAGTAAGCATCTTATTTACATATGTAGGGCACCCCCAGGGTCACATGTGTTTAAGTGCTGGCTTCTTGCCATTCCATATCTCATATGAAGTTTTCTCTACTGACTTTGAAGGAACCCTGTTCAGAATATAAATTGAGCTTTGCAATGCATAGCCCCAAAGGTATGTTGGTAGAGTTGAGAAACTCATCATGGATTTAACTATATCTAATAGGGTTCGATTTCTCCTTTCAGCAACATCATTCATCTGTGGCGTTCCAGGAGGTGTCCATTGTGATTGGACTCCATGAAGCTTCAAGTAATCCATAAATTCTTTACTTAAGTATTCACTTCCTCGATCTAATCAAAGGGTCTTGATACTTGTTCCAAGTTGCTTCTCTACTTCTGACTTGTACTCCTTGAATTTCTCAAAGGCTTCAGACTTGTGTTTCATAAGATACACATGCCCAAACCTTGTGAAATTGTCTGTAAAGTGATTAAGTAAGTGAAGCCTCCCTTAGCTTGAGTTGAAAATGGCTCACATACATCGGTATAGACCAACTCAAGTACCTCTTTGGCTCACACCCCTTTCCCAGAAAGTGGCTTGTTGGTCATCTTTTCTCTCAAGCAAGATTCACAATTACCATAGGACTCCAAGTCAAATAGTTTCAGGTAGTCTAACTTTCTTAATCGTGCTATCCTTGATTCATTGATGTGACCAAGTCTACAATGCCATAAGTAGGTGGAGTTTCTTGGATTACTTATCTTAGCTCATTTATTTTGCATAATGAAAATTTCACGACTACAGTTTAAAATATACAATCCATCCACAAGCGGAGTATTTTCACAAACAAAACCATTAAAAGACAGTACATAACTGCTATTGGCAATAAACGAGGAAAACCCCTCAATGTCTAACATTGGGATAGAAATGATATTCCTCATTAATGAGGGAATAAAATTACAATTATTTAGTTCTAAACAAAAGCCTGAAGGTAAATCTAGTCTATAAGTTCCCACGTGTTCAGCATCCACTCGTGCTCCATTTTCAACGCGCAAGTCTACCTCCCAAGGTCCAACCTTTCTGCTGTTAATTAGGCCCTGCACATTACTACAAATGTGCGAGCCACAAGCGGTATCCAATACCCAGCAGTGGGAGTTACTTATAGACATATTTATTTCAATGACAAACATACATTGTCCAGTAGACGTAGAAGCACCTAGTGCTTTGCCTGTTTTTGGAGCTGTGTAGTCCTTCTTTAGAACATGCGCTGACACTTGTCCTCCTTCGTTCAGCTTACATTTGAAAGGGTCTCTCAACAGTTCATACTCCATTGTTTGAGACTGTTTTTCATAGAGACTCTTCAAGTGTTCTAGCATTTCATTGGGGCCCATGTTTTCATGTTGCCTCTGTAACTTCATAGTCATGGAAGGCAACATTACACATTTTGCCAATGTAGCATCATTCAAATATTTCTGCTAAGCCGCATTGTCAAACACGGTATACTCATCAGAGTTTTCAGCAGGGACTGTGGGGAATATTATGTCTAACACATACTCAATTCTTTCTAGTCTTAACACCAATCGCAGATTTCTTAACTAGTCAGGGTAATTTGCTCCAGTCAACTTGTTTGTCTCGACCAACATTTTCAGTGACAGATTCGACATTTTTGTATATACTGAAGATACAGATAGACTTGAAATTAAACTCTAATATAATTTCTATTGAACGCATTCATTAACTAATTAACATGACCTTTAGTTTAATTAGCTCCCACTATTTTAACATACTATTCGACCCCATGGAGGAATACGGACTCATATCAAATATGGTCATAAAGGGCCATGATACAGGTTCATGCTATCTCCGCGTTGATGTGGTTGATAACTTCAACAGCACAACCTGGTAGGTATCTAAACCAATTATAAATAATTTGTAACTCATGTTTGACCGAATGTTCTAAACAATCGATCTGCGTCACTCGGCTTGTCCGACACTGTGGCGCCAAGACAACCTAGCAAATCAACCCCGTTATGCGACTGCAATTATGTATCTAAGTGAGTTTTGCCTTATAGAGCAAACAATGTGGTGTAAATACTCATGAAGGTTTATCACCCACTTCTACATTTAACATGCATCTATGAAAGAGTCTGAGTCCTCGTAGACTTAGAGCAAATGCTGTGGCATAAATACTCATCTCGCCGAAAAGGATTTTGCACTATAATCAATTATAAAGGACGACACATTCATTTTAAATGATACTTGTATTAAAATTTTAGGGAACATTTTAATTCAGGGTTTTAACCAAGATCAACTATAGTATGCTATATCAAATATAACATCTTAATTATCATGCAAAGTCTATTAAACACTTATTGGGTATCGTCTGCCCAAGCATGATATTAAGCGGTTTAAACACATATTGGGTGTTACCTACCCAGACAGTTATTTGCGGACGTTATTCTAGTAATTTAAATGACAATCATTTAGCACATAAAAAATATACTTATCAAATATACTGTATAATAATAAGCATGAGTTAAACATTTCGGAAAAAAAATTTAGACCAATGGGGTCGCGGCGCCAGTGAGGCAGAAGCCAAAATTCTGCTTCTGCAATGCATTAGCGCCGCGACGCTTGCAAGGCAGAAACCTTCGACTTGCATTAGGGCCGCGACGCTCCACCATGGGGCTGCGGCGCCTAATGTCCAGAAAGTCCTGAATTAAAAAACGAAGCATTAGGGCCGCGCCGCCACCTTGAAATCCTAGCACGCGTCGCAGCGCCCTACCATAGGGTCGCAACGCCGACGTCTTGACAAAACGTTTCAGTGTTGATTTTCTAAAATCATTCGAGCCCTAAATCCAATTTAGGGATCAAATCACAGATTCTTTATCCTCACCCACCATTATCAATAACGCATATATCGACCATCGTCCATTCATACTCGTTCTTCGCCGTGCACCGTGCAATGAGCCGGATATCTGCACTTTTAGCTTAGTTCGAGTTAGAACGGAATGACTTCCTCGAGTTAGCGTAGGAGATAATTTAGGGTGATATCAAAAGGTTAACATTCGGTCAAGATATGTAGGATTTCAAGAAGCCTTGTTTTAATCCAATTTTATATTTAATCCATATTATTATGTTATTCAATTGTTATATAACCATTGAACCAACCTAGGCTCTGATACCACTGTAGGGTTTTGTTGGGTTCAAAACACATAAGTAAGGCACAACGGAAGTTTAAAATGTTGTTCTTACTTACCCCAACAAATTCTGGTATGATTATATGACAATCAAAACCTATAATATAAAACTAGAACACTTACAAGTTATAAAATATGGAGTCTTTACTTAGGGATTACACACGACTATCCTTTCGACTGCAAGCACTATGCTATGGTGTATTCCTCTGTCAAGAAAGTCAGGAAATCTCGGTAGAGGTTTGAGAGAGTTTTATCCTAGACTCTAAGTCTAGAATTGTTTATGAAAATTAGTTTGTTTTAACTTATGGGGTGTGTTGTATTTATAGTTGAAATTAGGGCAACTAATCAGATTAGGGTTGGGCTCCAAGTCTGGCCCAAAAACCGAGGTGCATTGGGCCAGTCTGACTGGGCCCACTGTCGGGTCGGCGCCGCGGCCCCTTACGTAAAATTTCATTTCCCGTTTTCATTTAATATAAATATTCAGCACATTAAATCCAAAATCTAATTTCAATTTAATTAAATAATTTCCATTTAATAGAAATTATCCCATAGTTATTATCAATTTTAATATTTCGATCCCAAATTGAATATTTAATATTTTCTCAATACACCCTTAGATCGAAGAGACAATTGACATTGTGTGACCCTATATGCCTTCATATATCGACACTAATCCAATTAAGGTCCATACGAAACTCCTAGACTGCGCCGTACAACGAACTCAATATATGAAGTACGTTTACATGAATCCAGCAAACATAACCTTTATGTGAGATGATAAATTCCTTTCATTCGCGACACACTCGATCAAGCTTAGGATTTTTCATGTGTCTATCCAAATGGCTTAATCACTTTATCTCATCTATATTAGTCGATAACAAGACCATATTCTAAATATGTCTCTTGCATTGGCCAATGACGTGGTCGACCTAATATCACTGAGAAGTTGAGTGCTCTCTCGAATATCCAATCGAGGAATGAATCCTATTCTTGGCTCAATTACCACCTTAATTTACATCATAATGTACCCAACACAAGCCGTGTCTTATCCTATAAGGAGTTTAAGCTTAGGACAGGGTCAAAGTACATTACTCTGTAAACAAGGTGTGTATTGACCTCAAGTCAAAGGACCTTTATATCCCACACGCTGATAACACTCTAGACATGTCTAACAAATAGTTTATCAGCAGGGTATACCAATACTTTCCAAAAGTATCCATGTGTACATCACTTGTAACCATTACTAGTAGCAGGTGAGACATGCTACATTCTCTAAGAATGTGATGCAGACCACATGTCGACTTATAACATATCATCGATATCCCATTCTTGATGATCATTAGTCGAGACTATTTTAGAGTTACGATCTATCATTAATATCTCACTCTATTAATGACAATGTAAGCTCAATGGATGCACATTAATGAATACTTACAAACAATCAAATAATAATTTAATAATCGCAAATGTCATAAATATTAATCTTATTAATAATACGAATGTGTTCAAGTACATTTGTCCCTAATAATGATTGTCTCTAGGACATACATGCTTTCAAAGCATGAGAGAGAAAACACTTGGGTTGAACAAAAAAGGTGCAATCTTTCACTATTCAGGAGTAAGGAAAAGCAAAATTCTTTATTTTTTTTTATTCACAATATTCAGATTATTACTTTTTTCTACACAGATCTTACATCTACCTTTATTGGATGAAAAAGTTGTTTCCGATAGGCCCTCAACTCAAAAGAAAACATTTACCGGCTCATGGACAAAAATATGTAGCATAGGCGGGAACCGAGGAAATCTATTACCGCTAACTCATCCAATGCATGAATTAAAAAGGCGGTTGGAACCCAAAGAAGCTTGAATGCTAGATAGAATGCACTACTCTATCACAAAGCCAAATAATTTATTAGCAGGCCAAAAGTATTTTATTAGAAATAAGCAGGTATCTCTATAGTTGTCCATTCTTTAATGACCACTTACAAGATATGAGCTACAATTTAATTTCCAGAAAAATAAGTTGGAAGAAAAAGGAAAATAATAAAAGGAAGCTCTGATCGATTTGAATTTGCATCAGGAATGATAACAAACTTGATTAAACTGTTTTATTTGTATCAGTGAGAAACTAAGAACAACATAAAGCATTACATAGTGGACAGCATGTGAACAAATAAAAGCTTGCAACATCCAATTAGCTTCTATTCTATCAGTTAAATTAACTTTGATCCTCAAGCAATATGATACTACTTCAATAATAATTTTTAAAGTTTTATGGCAGGAGTAAATTTTAATGACTTTAAAGTTCCACGGCTTTGGAAGTAAACTTTAGTATTTTACTATTTTATGAGTAAATTTCAATTTTTTACTACTTCAAGAATAAATTTCAACGTCTTCCTATTTAATGAGTAAATTTTAAAGTTTTACTACTTCTGGGATAAATTTTAGAGTCTTACCTCTTCGGGAGTAAAGCTCAAAGTTTTACTACTTCGAGAGTAAATTTTAGTGTCTTACTACTTTGGGAATAAATTTGAGATTTTCTACTTCAAATGTAAAGTTTAAAGTTTTACTACTTTCAAAGTTCTACTACTTCCGGAGTCGAGTTCAAAGTTGTATTACACAAGTAGTAAAGTTCAAAATTTGCTACTTCGGGAGCAGATTCCTATATTTGCTACTTCGGGAGCAGATTTATAAGTTTGCTACTTTAGGAGTAGATTTATGAATTTGCTACTTAAGGAGCAGATATCTGAGTTTACTACTTTGACAGTGAAACATAAAATATTTAGAATATTTCTTCTCAATTATTCTACCTCTTCTGCAAGTGAATCGTGATAACTTCACAATTAAATGCACGTTCATATATATATATATATATATATATATATAAGCTTTACTAATATCATCACATTCACTTCACGAAATTGATCTGTATTTGTAATATTTTTGAAAATTCTCATTCTTCAAGAATCGAACATAATCATCTGAACGTGTCTTAATCATATCAAATTATAATATTTTTATAACCTCCTTTAAAATGTTGTTACTTCAAAAGCAAATTGAGATATGCATATAATGTAAAAAAAAATATGTCTATAATTATGATCATAGCAAGCCAGAAAATATTATATCTGGTGATGGAGTTTACCGTGGTACGTGCGCCAACATAATAACAAAAATAATATATTTACGTCAATTGAAAACACGTGATTTTCTAATATCAAAATCTACATCCTTTTAAGAGGCTTTTCACTGGATCATTGTTAAGTATGTTCACAGAATATATTTAATATCATTATACCAAAGAAAAATCATGTTTAGGTAAGTAGGATAAAGTTCCCATATGTATTTACGCACAAGTATACTAAATAGCAAAAGAGGAGGTATACAGATCTTGACGGGACAATTGTGCACCGATGAAATTTGTTTTTTGTGAAAAACAAAATCAAGCTCCGTTAAAAATATTAGAGACTTATAAAATAATAAAATTAAAACAAGATATTGTGGAGAAATAGAGTAGAATTCTTTATTTTTCTCGCAAAATATAAATATAACGAAAAAACACTTTATTTATAATAGAAAATTAATTTAATCTCAAAATTATTAATATTAAATTTTTTTATAGAAGACATTCATAATAATAAATAATATTTATAAAAAAAAACTTTCTTTAATGCACTTCTTTTTTTAGCGGAAAGGATAAGTATCACATCAGTTGCTCCCCACCACAAGTAAATATACTCATTAATAACACACCCCAATTAATTCCAAAACACTGATTACAAGCATGGAGCTAACAGCAGATCAGCTCAAGGCATATGACGGCACAGATCCATCAAAGCCAATTTACGTAGCAATCAAAGGGCGCATCTTCGATGTGAGCGCCGGCAATTCTTTCTATGGTCCAGGTGGGGCCTACTGTATGTTCGCTGGAAAAGATGCAAGCAGAGCACTTGCTAAGATGAGCAAGAATGAAGAAGATGTCTCCACATCTCTTGATGGCCTTTCCGACAAAGAAATGGGTGTTCTCAATGATTGGGAGAAGAAATTTGAAGCTAAGTACTCTATTGTTGGAACTGTCATTTCTTAATCACTTGGATCTGGCAATTATGAATAAATATAGGGTTTCCTATTGTGTATTTCGCATGGGACGAAATTAACTTGTGGCTTTTGTGCAATTACAAATAAATCTAGGGTTTACTCTGCGTATTTCTTATGAGTCTGTTTGTTAACACCGAGTGAGTACATGAATAAAGCAAAGTGTATTTGGTAATCGATTGATGTGTATGCTGTTTGGGATTTGGAAACTCCGATGGACGGGACAGTGTTGTAGCAATTTGTATTTGAAGTACAACTGATTTAACACCATTTTTGCTCTTGTAGGTGTCATTTCCTGTTAGTTTGAAGGTTTAAGATGAATGGACGAGTGCATACCTCTATGGGGGAACATTGGTTTTCTATAATTATCATTGCTTCTTTTCTTCTTTTTTTCTGAAAATGAAATTGATATGTGATTGCTTGTTTAATCCCTATATCTTTGGCAAAGGCTTTATGCAAGTTAAATTTGGTTTTCCAAACGGGGTTCAGATGTTACAAAACTAAGAAAGACTCGTCTGTAATAGCATAGCCATTAGAATTGAACTTGTGACACACTAAAGACCATCATCACTCTGCCTGTGTTTTACCTCAACTCAAACTATTGTTAATACCTTTCCTCTTATTCTTATTCTCACGCTAATTTTACAGCGGAAATCCATTATCTTACTTTCCTTTTCTTTGGTGATTGTAAAATTCGCACTTTTGGTCTCTAAATAATTGGGAATTTCTGATTTTTTTCCAACGTTTCGGCCCTCTGTAAAATGACGCTTACCAATCTAAACTGGGGAAGTAACTGAAAGACTGTTAAGCATGCCAAGCCGTACTGTACTGGTTTATGAAGGAAGATAAATATGATCCATTGAAACAGAATACTGTATTTCTCACAAATCTAATGGAGGATCGGTGGAAAATGGAGAGAAAAGTGGTAGTCATTTGGACGTTGTGAAGTAAGCTATTGATTCCCAACTTCATAATAAAAAGTTGCAAACAAGGTAAATTTCTTCATGCCAAAAATATCACATAGTAATTCTTTAGCAAACAATGGTGTACATATCCCTCATACACAAAGTATCACATTTCTTTTGCTCACTATGCGAAACCTATTTCTTTTTATTTTTCCTTGTTGACTGAGGAAGTCCGATGTAGATAAAAATGGAAAGAAAAAGATCGACGAATAAAACAAAATAACAGTTTCCTCTTCTTAGATCCACTAGTGTTTTGTTTTCGTACAGGGCAAGCTGTAATATTTAAGAAAATAACGTTAGGTGCGTTTTGCTTTCCATTATTGTAAAAAGACCAAAACTTTTGCGAGAAGTATCACTCCACTTCCATTGCCGCCTCTATCAACGGCTCTGACCACTAACGTATCAGTCATCGGATGAAAACTTTTAAAGCTGAAACTGAAAGAAGAAGAAAAACTTTGCTGACAGACCAATTTACTGCAAAATAAGCTTAGTCAAATCCTGTCTCAACATATTTGAAGTTGAGATGAGCTGTGATGTAGCTTACATTCAACTTCAGATTATGGCAGTTTTGTTCTCCTTCCTCTTTGTTGTTCCTTTTATCGATACAAAAGGGCTTAACAGGTATCTTGATCTTCAAATCATATAAGAGAATCAAGAGAAATCACATGTAACGTTACTAAATCATATACCAACCAATCTATATTAGTACTGACTACTGAGGGTGACCTGTCCCTCTTCTCAGATGAATAGTATATAAAAATATGATCACGGCAAGGACAAAATCATGTTCCACTGATTTAATCAGATCGTCAAAGCTATCCACAAATATCTCCATCTTTAAGAAACTAAAGTTCTCCGAGGTTTACATTCTCTAGTCCAATAGTAGTGTACATATCCTATAAAAGAATTTTGCCCACTCCACGTATATAATAGCTGATTTACGTCAGCAAGAATGTCAATGGTACCTGAGGCAGAAACAGGGTGTTCCCATTTCGAGTTATGGGATGCTCCAATACAAACGAAAAGTCGTCACAGCAAGATGAAATGGAATGATATCATTCCTGTTCAAGCCAATGAGCACACCTTGTCTGGAAAACAGAGAGTTCTGAGATGTTAATACATTGAATTCAATGGCCAAAATTCAATAATACAAATAACTCGACTTAGAAAGAGAAGAATATATACAAAAGAGAAGGGGAACAAACTAATTTTGGTCTTGATCCTTCTTCTCATAAGATCCTTTTACTATCCCTATATATAGAACTAGTCATGTTGAGGCTCCTCACTTTCTGCTTTCGTGATCTTTTCTATATTCCCTCAATTGTATCTAGGGTTTCATGCACACTCGGTCGACAAAAACATTGATCAAGAATACTCTGTAAGGATCACAAGCCAAAAGACTTAAACCTGGTTCATATCAGCACAAAAAGACTAACTGTTTACCTTGGCCGGAGGTGCTACAACATAGGCGGCTGTCATCTGTGTAAGTTGTCTGAAGACCTATCATCCATGATCCAATTGATATATCCTCATGTGCATAACTCTTCAATGAAGCACTGCATAGCAGAAAAATTGAACACTTGAAAACAAACACAAGACACTAGAACCAGCGGTGTCAGTTTTCTTCAACGCAACATATCAAATAAGAGGAAGAACAACTCAGCCAAGAATTTCCATATAGGGGAATGATATCAGACACTCTTAGGTAATTTAGAAGTCCCGGCTAAGCCCTTCCACTATTTTTTTGGCACTGATCAAATATTCAAAGTCTTAATTAGCTTGTACAATTTGAGTCCTTAAAATCCTCTTCCAGTGTTTTCTATAATTAATTTATAGTAATGCTATTTTATTTTATTTGAGAAGTATCTACAGTACTGCAATAATGATAAATTTAAGGCATTTTTCACTTTTCTTGTGCTGGTGGACTAATTCCAATTTTTCCATCCAGATTCTAGTGAAGCTTCAATTTTGTGAAAGTCAATTAGGTCTTTAAACTTGATTTAGTCAAATCTAGGACAGATATCTTTCAGTTAACTCCAGCTAACCACTACTGTAATATTGGTCTTTAAAACGGGGAAAAATGCAATGGCTTTGAAGTTTCGGTGCAAAAACTTATGTTCTTCATTGTGGCAAGAGGGTCAAAATCACTAACTGAAATTATATATTAATAACTTTCAAGTGAACTAAAAACTTTCAAGTGAACTAAAACTTTCTCCTGAAAATCAAAGATATGCTACTTTCCTCCTATTTGTAACAGTCTTTGGAATAGATGGATTAGGTGAAACCACATTGAGCAATAAATGGCTTAGTTAAGACAACAGAATAGGTCAAGGAGGTACATGATACTTTGAGAAAATGAAGGTCCCTCGCTGTACCGTTTTTCTTAAATATATAGAGACTGAAAAGCCACTTTAGGTCCTTTGAAAGGTGTTTTAACCCATTAGTTGCAAACATGCAGCAGGATGAATATTGTCACATGGAATGTGAGGGGGCTGAACCAGGGGTATAAGCATAAAGATGTGAAGAATTATATAGCAGATAATAAGGTTGGCTTATGGCTATAATTGAGACTAGAGTTAAACAGAATAATGCAGCACCTATTATGAAGAAGATTGCAGGTGGATGGAAGTGGATTAATAACTACAATAAGAACCCTAGAGGAAGAATATGGCTAGGGTGGAATACTCAACTTATTGATTATGTCAATCTGGACATGCATGCACAACATAACCATGGAGAAGTAACAGTGAGACATAATAATATACAGTTTCTGTTTACAGCAGTATATGGACTGCATACCATAGAAGACAGGAAGGTACTATGGAATGAGCTGAGAAGATTACATGGTCAGAACCTTGCCCCCTGGCTTGTCATGGGTGATTACAATGCTATTAGGGATGCTGATGATAGGATGCATGGTTCTACTGTGCAAGAAGGAGAGATCAGAGACTTCAATGATTTCATGATGGATACTGGTATGGAAGAGATGATGAATGTGGGAAGGAAGTTTACCTGGACTAATGGTAATGTTCTTAGCAGGATTGATAGGGCATTCGTGAATGCTCAATGGATGCTTATGTTCCCACACATAGAGGTTGCTTTTCAGGACCCCAGTTTTTCTGATCACTCTCCACTGGCTATTCATATAATTGACAGTAGAAGCAAAGCTAAACCATTCAGATTTTTGAACTGTTTAGCAGAGCATAAAGACTTCTTGAAACTGGTGGAGGCTTGGAATATCCCAGTATATGGATCTCATATGACTATGATATGGAGGAAACTAAAAAATGTAAAGGTGGCATTGAAGAAGCTGAATAAACAGGAGTATATGGGGATAGATAAGATCCAGGAATTAAAGCAACAACTACAGGATATACAAGTTCAAATGAGGAACCCCACAATGGTTCCTTTACTTTATGCAGAAGAGAAAGATATAAAAGGGAAATTGGAGCATTGGCTAGGGATTGAGGAAAGCATTCTTAGACAGAAGTCTAGAATTCAATGGCTACAACTGGGAGATTCTAACAATGATTTCTTCTATGCAAACATGAAAAGCAGAGTTGCTTACAATGGTATTAGTAGTCTGATCAACAGTTCTGGAGAAATTTTGCAGACTCAAAATGATATTGAGGATGAGGTGATTGGGTTTTATAAAACTCTACTTGGCACACATGCTGACCAGTTACCAGCAGTTGATCCCACATTTATGCAGTTGGGAAAAACACTGACCAGAAGGCAACAACTAGAACTCATAAAGGATGTCACATGAGAGGAAGTTTCATTGAAGGATATGGATGACCTGAATGCACCACCGTGTGATGGATATACTGCACTATTCTTCAAAAAGGCATGGAGTGTAATAGGGGCTCAAGTGACAGATGCAGTGCTTAACTTCTTTGAAACAGGAGATCTCTATCTGCCTATTAATTGTACCAACATCATATTGATCCCTAAGGTCCAGAACCCATCCAGAATCTCAGAATACATGCCAATATCCTATTGCTCCATACTATATAAAATCATTTCCAAGATCCTTACTAAGAGAATGCAACAGGTTATGGATGATTTGGTGGACAAGAATCAGGAAGCTTTGTCACAGGAAGGGTGTGATTACAGATAATATTATTCTTAGCCATGAACTGGTTAAAGGATATACTAGAAAAGGGATTTCTGCAAGAGCAATGTTGAAGATTGATATGAGGAAAGCTTATGGTTCTGTAGAATGGGCATATTTAGAGCAGATTTTGGTTGCTTAAAATTTCCAGAGCTGTTTGTTAAATGGAGAATGAAGTGTGTGAATACTGTGTCCTATTCAGTAGTAATCAATGGTGGACCAACAACACCATTCCAAGCACAAAAAGGATTGAGGCAAGGGGATCCTCCATCACCTTTCCTCTTTGTACTGGCAATGGAGTATCTGTCCAGGATACTGAAAACTCTGAAGAACCAAGTCCTTTAAATATCATCCAAGGCGTGCTAAGCTGGATCTTATCCAACTGAGTTTTGCAGATGATCTCCTATTATTTTGCAAGGGTGATATACACTCAGTGACACATCTATTCCATGGCTTCCAAAGGTTTTCCTTAGCTTCTGGATTAAATGCAAATTTGGATAAAAGCTCCATTTATTTTGGAGTCAAACCCACTGTTCAAACCAATATACTGCAAGCACTGGGATTTGCTAAAGGTTTGACCCTGCCAACCAAGTATCAAAAAGAAAGAAGAGAAAGAAAGGAGAAGAGAACTTCGTATTTTGGTAACTAATCACCCTTTAGGTTTTTGGGAGTTCCTCTAAGTACCAAGAGGCTTTCTGTTGTTCAGTGTAAAATCTTGGTAGATAAGATCTTGAACAGAGTCAAATCTTGGACTGCTAGGTACCTATCATATGCAGGCAAGGTTCAGTTGATAAAAACAGTCTTGTTTTCCATACAAGTCTTCTGGTCTCAAGTGTTTGTCTCACCTAAGAAGGTGGTCCATATGATTGAGACCACATGTAGAACCTTTTTATGGACTGGACAGGCTAATACTTCAAAGAAAGCATTGCTTGGGATAAATTGTGCAGTCCTAGAGTTACTGGTGGATTGAACATATTGGATATTAAAATGTGGAACAAGGCTGCTTTATCTAAACTCTTGTGGACCTTAAGCAAGAAGAAGTGATTTGGGTGCACACATACTATGTGAAGGATGGGAATATATGGGATGTCAACTGCAACCAGGCATCTTGGACAGTTCAGAGGATCTTTAAAGCACATAAATACTTTGAGCAAGCAGGCTATGATGCAGCAGATGTTTGCAGGATCAGGTGCTTCTCAATCAAAGAGATGTATGGCAAGTTGAGAGGGTCTGATGCCTAAGGTGGATTGGAGAAAGCTAGTATGTAACAATCATGGAGCACCTAAGTGGATAATTCAATTTGTATGTGGCAATATCTAGGAGATTCCTTACAAGAACTAGGCTAGCAAAATGGGGTTTGATTACTGAGGTGAAATGTCCTCTCTGTGAAAGAGTGGATGAAGACATGTTGTTTGAGTGTTCTTTCTCTGCAGCTGTCTGGAAGATCTTACAGTGGCAAGGGATACAGAGGGGGGCACTGGCTTGGCAACTGGAGATACAATGGGCAGTTGGTCATGCTAAAGGAAGAACTGGTGCTGCAGAAATATATAGAATGTCACTAGCAAGCTGTGTCTATCATGTTTAGCAAGAAAGGAACTGGAGGATATTCCAACAAAGGTCAAGAGGAACCGTGGAGATCACAAGGTTGATAATACAGGAATTGCATTGTAGAGGAAGCAAGTAGGAATGGATAGCTATCCAATGTGCTGTCTATCCATTCCTATTTGCTTTTTAGTTGCCAAAAAATCTATCTGAGAGAGAGAGAGAGAGACAGCACATTGGATAGCTAAGTAGGCGCCAAACTACCAATAAGTATGGAATAAATGCTCTTAAATTTCTGAAAATATAGATGATGAAAGTGGTTTTTGCACACAAACATAGGAGCTTAAATGCTTGCTTGTAATGGAAACTAGTATAAAGACCTGGCTGGGTATTTCTTAAATAGTTCTGGGGCACTTGGCTAAAAAGAGTACGAGTGTCCCTTAAGATTTCGTGAATAGGTTACAGCCCCCAAAATGGTCTGTTATCTTTTGTCCAATATCCCACACTGGACCCAACTTCTGCAAGCAATTAGCTGCAACATCTGGTTGACCATTCCATTATGCAGACAATGGACAATCTAGATTGAGAGGAATAGGAGATGTTTTGATGGCAAAAAGGAGCAACTTCAACTAGTGAAAAATAGATGCATTCAAGATATGTATTACTGGAAAACTCTGTTTTCAATTTCCAGGATATGCTAAACTAGTTAAATTTATAGGGATTTAACGTGATCAAGTATAGCTTTTTGTATTTTGCTGCAGCACCCCTTGACACTGCTTTTTAATAAAATCTTACCTTGTAAAAAAATAGCTGCAACAATTCAAAGAGAGCTCAAATTGGTGTTGCGGAAACTTAGAAACCACTTCACCTAAAACCAGCAACTTAGCTAGACATTAATATATCATATATATGTATAGCCATTCAATATATCCAAAAGATCTCCCTATTAAACTACTGCAAGATGAAGATGAAAACATAAAGACTCCATATACAAGATAGCAAAGGCATGGATATGCAGGTTACCCAAATATTCTTTGCAAATCTCAACCAAAATTTTGTCCTAGAAAAGTGACTATCCTTATTGATTTTTGGGTAAAAGCAAACATCCCTTTGAGCTTTTGTGATTGAAGAATATTTATGTTCCTATATACGTGTATCAAAATGTTAAGACAAACTAATTTGTGTAGAAAAGATGCTAGACTGTTATTTAAGATCATTACTTTGGTTTAAATTGGGCTGCCCTTTTACTTATGGTTTAAATTCTAATAATTGCAAAATGTAGAGGTAGGAGAGGGGTTAAGGCATCCTTAATAACAATGGAAAATAAAGCTAACAAATAATGATGATGGGGGCAATGGGTTTCGCTATTGCAGGGTGGGGAGAGGAAACTCACAGCAGACCTACCCTAATAACAAATTCAGAGAATCAGTTGGTAGCTGCAACTAAACCACATTAGAGTTCAGACAAAATCAAAGCAGGCTATATATGTATAGCTAACCTTTTTTTTTTTTTTCAAAAAACTATGGCTAACCTGTTTATGTTAATATACTGAGCCAAATTTTTGGAAAGCACCAGAACTGAACCATCTGCATGGCGGAAGTACCTGAAAAGAAATTCATGTTATTTTAGAGTAGAGAGGAGTGACAGGGACCAAGAAATTCGCCAAGGTACATCGACAACATGGAAAATGGAAATTTGGCCCAACCCACCATTCGAGAGTTTCATTTTGGAACGAGGAATATAATCATTCTAATAAGAATGCACACGAAACATACCGAAAAGCACAGCAAAAGCACGACAATTAAGGAAAATGCAAATAGAAAGTGAAAAACAATTTAGCATGCTGCCAACAGTAGCGAATATTAATGTTACCTCTATTCAATTGAGGAATTCTTTAGCAAAATAATCTAACTAGATGTCAGGTATAATAAATTAGTCTATTTATAAGCAGCTCCCAGTTTCTAGATCTGCCACTTCATAGTAAGATAGGCAGAAAGATACAGTTTACTAAAACAATATCCGGAAACCCTTGTACATAGGCTAAATAGATACATCCATGATACTTGAAGAACTAATTCCACCGAAGTCAACCAAGTGAAAAGCATTCTAATCAAAACATCTAACAATTAAAATTACTATGCATAATTTTAGATGTAAGAGAATATAAACCTGTTTTTTCCTCCATTAACAGACTTCAAAGTCATTTGGGCCCTATAAGCATAAGCTTATATAAAAGCCAGAGTACCATATACAGCAATAAGGAGGCATCAGTTTCCTAGGACTCAGTAATACTTACGATTTCTCATCTCCGAATTTCCACCATTCTGGCTCGTACCATGCCCTTCCCCTGGAAAAGGGGGAAAAAGGTGAAATTTAATGCTTAATGTATTGCATACATGATATTAAGCTGAGCAAAATCTGAAAGACAATCTTACTCTTTCGAAACTACTTCTCCAGATTTCATGCATCCAATGTAAGAACTATCTTGACCACGATGGTTTTGAAGGAGCTCAATCAACCCATCTGATAGAATAAAGTTGAACAGAATGTTTAAAAGCTCACATATAGGGGCTTGATAAAACATAATTCTAGAGGAAGGATAAGTAAGGATTTTACCAAGGTCAACATCAATGTTGTCATCAACTTTCACATAAAACTCTGCATCCCAAGTTTGTATTGCTGAACTAAAGAAATATTTAGCTTTCTTGGGCAACTCCTCCTGAGCTTCCTCATGACTTTCCTTTTAATAATTGGAAAAACATAGGTAAGCAAAAGTAAGCTGCATATGGAACAAGTTTTTCTTTTTTGTTTTGATAAGGAGCTGCTTATGGAACAAGTTGACATGACGTAAAAAGAATTAGGAGAATGCGTGCAGACTAAGCTCTAATGATCATTTACACACATGAATTTTATTATTAACATGTGATTTCGACAACCAACATGTCTTTGCAGCAACTAATTGGGCAGACCCAAGTCAAATTATGCCACAAAAAGATACAGATAGGTTAGACGGAAAAAAAAGGGCAGCCCGGTGCACTAAGCTCCCGCTATGCGCGGGGTCCGGGGAAGGGCCGGACCACAAGGGTCTATTGTATGTAGCCTTACCTTGCATTTCTGCAAGAAGCTGTTTCCACGACTTGAACCCGTGACCTCCAGGTCACATGACAGCAACTTTACCAGTTACTCCAAGGCTCCCCTTCATAGGTTAGACAGAAAATGAATACAAATAAACTTACTAGAATCAAGAAATCTTTTGTCGCCCGATTCTCCTCATTAATATTGCGGTCCAAGCTGTCACCTCGGTTGGGACTGACAAGGTCAAGTAATCCAGAGATGAGCAAAGCCACTATAAGGTCACATAAGCAGAAATGCAAATTTCCAGTTTTCAGTATGTAGCACAAACCTCCGACCAATTACAAATCGCACTATCACTCCTTTTTCTTCAAGTTTTGACAAAGCATCAACTGTCACGAAAGAAAATATCAGATGCATCAGATGCACCAGCAATACCATAAATTTTAAATGGGAAATCTCCAGAATTTGTGTTTGTACAATTCGGAATTGCTCAATTTTTCCCTCCCGGAACACTTCTGGTCCATTATACCCTTGCTGTTAGCAAATCGTATTACTTTGCCCTTGTCAATAAGGGAGCTCCAGCACGAAGTGGGTAGACTCCACGTGTCCAAATTCTTTGAGAAAAAATGTCCAAATTTACCCCTCAACATTTGACTAAGGTTTAAAATGAACCTCATATTGGAGCTTCCTTAGAGGTCAAGGTCAAAAATGAGATTTTTTCCTAGCAACAAACAACAACATACCCAATGTAATCGTACAAGTGGGGTCTGGGGAGGAGGTTATCAAAAAAGTGGGGTCTGGGGAGGGTAGGAGGTAATATCAGACCAGAAGTTAAACAGAGGCAAAGTTACTCAGTTTCAGCGCTAGTACAAAGACAAATTTGACCCTTTTCCCTTTCTAAAGTAAAAATCTAATCAATGTCATGAAGGACGTGTGGCAGGAGTCAGAACTTGTACCATGAAACTTTACACTATCTTCAACAAAAGAGGAGGTTTTATTACTTCTAAACTAACATCAGAAAGCTCTTTAATCAATGGGTGAAAACTTCAAGAAAAGTTGAAAAGAAAATAGAACTAACAGCCAAACTGTAATTGATCCAGTAACATGTGAAACTAACGAGCAACCAAAGCCATGACTCAAGATAAGTTTCAACATAAAAGAAAATAAACACAATCAATGATATTTCATAATTATAACTTATTGTAGTCAGCTCCAAAGAGAAGATGCTCCATTTTCAGCTAATCCAAATGTTTCTAGCTCAAAATCTACTTGCATCTTAGGCCAATAACTACATCTGTCATTAAAAGCTAAAAGCAAAAAGTGCAAAATAGTGTATGGGGCTTGAAGCGAAAAGCTATGTGAAGCATACACTTCTTTGAAGTGGAGCGCACAATTTACGTGAAATGAAAAAATATTAAACATTAACAAATTTAGTACAATAATAATTGAACTTCACTTCAAGTAAAATAACTAATCTCAGCCTCCAATATACAACAATTTCCAAGTTATTCCAACTACTCAAAGTTGAGATCCAAAGAAGTGACTTTGTGTGATTGTTTGAAGTGCATACTTCTCTAGACCGCACGACTTCACCCATGAAGCGATAACCCATCATTTCGCATCTTGCCTCGCTTTAAGCGACGAAGCAATAGCTTTTAATAACATTGATCTATCGTGATATCATGTCATCTACAAAGATAACTACACTTCAACACTTGAAATAAGAACATTTCCATCTTCACCGGGCCAGTCAAACCATCATCCATTACTTATTAAAAAGCATTTTTGGGGGGCTCTGAGCGCATAGAACTATGCATATCTTGACCACTTAAACCATGCACAGATAGACATCAAATGGACTAATATCATTAATTTGATAAGGTGAATAACTTTATTGATGTAGCCATGTTGGGAAAATCCCTGTATACAAGCCGCAAGTCAAAAAGTAGAGAACCTACAATAAAGTTTAGATCTCTACTAAAGTCACTCAATCATCTATACAAGCAGCCAGGGACCTCCAGGGAGCACTGGAAAGAATCTAGAGACAAGAGGTTATTCCTCAAATGTACAAAATCATTCTCAACCCCTTAAAACACTATCCTATTTCTCTCCTCCATTTTGTTTTTGGTTAAGGACCTATTTCTCTCGTTCCATATATCCCACATAAGAGCTAGAGGAGAAACATCCAATGTTGTGGGTCTTCTCTTTCTTCTGCAGAAAGGTCAGCTAAAAGGGACTCATATCACAATAACAAGCTATGACAAATTTGAAGGCACCATATACATTAAAAGTTTTAATCTGTTGTTTTGCTCTCAGGATGGTAGCTTCACCCTTACATTAATCCCTAAGAACTTAGCTCATAATACATCAATGATGGCATACCATTATACATATGTTTCAGAAAAAACATAAAATCCATGACCAAAGCAAAATGAAAGTAGAGACTGACCATTTGGCAACCAAGACCCTCTGATCACATTTCTCCTCAATCGACCTCCAAATCCCATATAAATTCCTATAACAGCCAAAAGTTGTTTGCCTGAAGATGAACCACTCTGTTTCAACTGATTCTTGAGGTAACCTTGACTCTTAGCCACTGTTAATTCCATTTCAACTTCAACTATTCTCCTCTCCAGATCCCTGGAAAACATATGGGATGACTAGGTCAGCTCAAATGCAATGTTCTGCACATGCGTGTATATGCATTTATGTTAAAACAAAAGAACAGAGTTATCTGAAAAGCGTACTTGCATCCTAAAACCATTAGCTTGTCTTCCACTGTCAGCATCTTTGGTCTCTGCCATATAAATCCAATGCAATATTAAGAAGAAAGAGCCAGGCAAAAGAACTAACTAAATAAGTAGTATCAGGTGCTTTAAAGCTCAGATAAGTATTGAAGCCAACACCATTAGAAAATGCGGACAACATTAGCAGTAGCTATTTAAAAGCAGCAGGTCCTAATTTTCAAGTAAGCTACTGTATAGAACTATTCGCGGCACTATTATACGTGAGTCAATGATCAAATCTTCAAGCCACTGATTAGACCATTAGTATTTCATGAACATGTAAGGAAAAACTTCTACCGCCTAGGAAGCATTACCCTTTACTGGAGTTCATCTGATAGCCCATCTGAAAGATGACGTTAAAAAACAAATCATTGCACTAATCCTATATTATACAAGATCAAACGGGCTGGCTTCTACCATTAGGATCATTCATTTTCCATATAAGTCCCATCAATAAAAAATCCATGGCGTAACCTCCAGAGCATTTCCAAATACAGTAACAATTGGGTCTTCTCTGTCATTGAGACACCACAATAGCACTTCACAATATTCAAAGACTTTCCTTCCCCATATTTCTTGGAGCATAAAGAAAATCATTCTAAGAAAATAGAATATACTCCTTATGTCGTGATTTATATAAAACCATTACTCTCTCACTTCCAGTTTTTCTGACCTAGTTCTAGATTTGGAAACAATTGAACTTTAACTTTCCATTTTTTCCTTAGTAACAAGCTTTTATAACCACACAAATGTTATGACATGTATAAGATCACAAGTTTATAAAGTCATATTATAATCACACAAATGTTATGGCATGTTTAAGACTATAAATATCAAAAGTCTCCATTTCATTCTTAAACTTTGTGCCCAATCAAATAGGTTCACATAAATTAAAAAGGAGGGAGTATATTTGAAGAGTCAAGTGATCAGATTTTAAATTTTTTCAATTAACAAAAGACTGTAATTTGCAGTAAGTTTAATGTAGTTTCTAAAATGTAAATTTTATTTCAAAGATGAAGTAAAATATATCCGATTAAGCTGAAAATTAGATGTTGTAGAGAAAATAAGAAGAAACCTGCTCTGAATTCTTCTTCAAAAGACTAGCTAATAACACTCTGTTCTCTGCATCTTGCCATAACCTAAAAACAATAATTCCAACACATTATAACTTTATAAAAAATAACACATTGGAGAGTGTGAATGTAGAAAAGAGAAGGGACCTTCCGGAGACATATAACCAAGAGAAGCAGGATATTAATGCCATTACTAGTGAAGATTTAGATCTTTGACTTGACTTTGACTTTGATTTTGATCTCCTATCTGATTTTGACGACGTCGTTGGCAACATGCTCTCCATGTCTGCCCAATTCAAGCAAAACTGGAGAAGACAATTTACCGGAAACGCTCGTTCAAGTTCACAGAGTAATCAGTGTAAATTACGGAGATGTAAATTGATTCTGGCAGAGCGGTTGCTTCAATGGACAGGGAAAGTAAAGAAATTTTGTTTTTAAGGTCCGTCTATTTTCATATTCACTTACTTTGCCCCCTTTGCTTCATTAATACCTACTTAATCTATTTATATACAAAAAAAATAAACATATAAAACAACGGAGCCATTAGTATTTTTTAACTCCTACCATGACAAGTGTAAGCACCAGAAAATTCCAAATTTAAAATACAAAAAAAAACTGCTTAAATAATTTTTTTTTTAAAAAGACTACGCAAATCAGATTAAAAATAAAACAAACAAAACCCACGTTTGCAATAAAATAGGAACTAGAAATTTATTTGAAAAAAATAAATAAATAATAATAATAGATCCCACAACAGACGGTCTTAAACACAAATTTAGATCCTATTTTTGTGTAACTACCACTCCAAAACTTAACTGCAACAAAATATAAAACGAAAAATTAAAAAATTTACATATGCATTATAACCGAAAACGTTCATTATTTTACAACTAAGGGGTAGTGAGAAGTAGAACTCTGAATATACTGCCTAAGCCTATTTTATTGTAAATTACATACATTTGAATTCGTAAATTATAAGTTAGAAGATGGTTAGAACATCACAAATTGCCAAGTAAACCACTTTAGGAAAAGCTTAACCACCAGCATTGTAATAAACATTTTGATTTTTAAATTGAGAGTTTATCCATTTATTTAAATTTGAATTGAGATATAAAAATTTAAAAAAAAATAAAATAATGGGAACCACAATCCAATATCTTTAACACGTCTGAGCAGAGGTTCATACTTGTATTATTGCAACAAAAGCACAAATTTAGGAACCACCAACTATACTCTCACTTCCCCAATTCTCTCAACTGCACTTGACACATTCATAGATTTACGGATAAAAGACGTTTATTTTCATCTTAAAAAAAATTAAAGACACAACACAATAAACAAAGAAGTACTTTTCAAAAAAAAAAAAAAGAAGTAGAAGTATTGTACGGGTTGCTTAAGAAGTTTTGTTTAATTGTCGATGATGGTTTGATACATAAGGTGAGTTGTTGTTGTTAAAGCTAGTTAATGAATAAAACTAGCCAAGTTGGTGTGAATGAGAAATGGAAGGCAACCTTTCCGAACAGTCACCAACCTATTCCGAAGAGGCACCTTCAAGGCTATATAAACTAAGGCAATGCCTCATTTTAAAGATACCAAAAACCAAAAATTTCTGCATCTAAAATTCTGCATTCTTTTTCACAAATAAAACTATCGAGTCTTACTGTGTTTCGTTGCCAACTTTGAGTTCGTCGAAGTCGAAGGCGTTTGACGTACCGCTACTCCTGCGACAGGTATATCCGTTTTATCCTGGGAGGAAGTAATCCATAACCTCGGGTACAGTGAGGGGATTAAATTCCTTAAGGACACACAGTGAATTCTGTGGTCTCGGATATTTTCTTACTTCTGTATTATTTTTCCAGTTTATGTTTTTCCTGGTTTTTGTCTTTCCGTTTGGTTTCTGTTTTTCCTGATTTTTGAACACAGGCACAACAACAAGCTTAAGGAATTTAAACATTATTTCGGTGTTCATTTGTTCTTGTTTAACAATTACAGAACACTGTCGGAAAAAAAAAGGTGTATGTTTGTTGTTTCGATGTAACGAACTTGTATGTTGTTTGGAGACTAAAATCTTCGGATTTTCTACTCCGGTTGAGATTAAAGTTTCCATAACTTTCTACTCCGTTGGGTACTTGATTTGAAGATATAAAAACTTCATCAAGTATACAACATACAATTCTTGGAAAAAAAGGAAAAAAAGGTGTTTGTTGTTTCGGTGTAACGAACTTGTATGTTGTTTGGAGACTAAAATCTTCGAATTTTCTACTCCGGTTGAGATTAAAGTTTCCATAACTTTCTACTCCTTTGGGTACTGGATTTGAAGATATAAAAACTTCATCAAGTATACAACATACAATTTACAAGAAAAAAAAGAAAAAAAAAAGGTGTTTGTTGTTTCGGTGTAACGAACTTATATGTTGTTTGGAGACTAAAATCTTCGGATTTTCTACTCCGGTTGAGATTAAAGTTTTTATAATTTTCTACTCATTTGGGTACTTGATTTGAAGATATAAAAACTTCATCAAGTATACAACATACAATTTACTGCATTTCGTTTCAAGGATTTTAAATCTGTTTGTGTAACCTTGATTCGGTTTGAAGAAATAAAATCTTCACCATTGTGTATTACATCTGCTGCTGTCAAAACTGATTCGGTTTGAAGTCTTCACCGTTTATTAAACTTTTTCATTTGCTTCGTTTATGCATGAAATGGGAGACATGACTCCAAATTTGAATGCTATCTTTGCATCGCCACACTAGCCCCCATGGTTGGTTCTACGAGCAATCTGCGTCCTCCATCAGATCAGACCAAAGACCGACTCGGCAGAGAAGCCTGGAAAATTCACGGAATTGATTTCAAACGATGGCAACAAAAGATGTTCTTCTATTTAACTACTTTAAACCTCCAAAAGTTTATTAAGGAGGTCGTTCGATTTTGCCTGAATCAACACCGAGAATGAACGTTTTGTTGTAATCGAGGCATGGAAGCACTCAGATTTTTTGTGCAAGAATTATATTCTTAGCGGATTTGGAGGATGATCTTTACAACGCGTCTATAGTAATGTGAAAACATCAAAAGATCTATGGGATGCGTTGGAAAAGAAATATAAAGCAGAAGATCTTTGGATTAAAGAAATTTATCGCGCCAAGTTTCGGACTACAAAATGGTAGATGGCAAGTCATTGTTACTCAAGTTCAAGAGTTGCGAGGTTATCATCCACGATCTACTACATTTGAAGGTTTGGTGATTAGTGGGGCGTGTCAAGTTGCGGCAGTAATAGAGAAGTTGCCTCCTTCATGGAAGGACTTCAAAAATTACTTGAAACACAAGCGAAAGGAGATGACACTAGAGGATCTCATCGTCCGTTTGAGAATCGAGGAAGGTAACAAGGCAATGGAGAAGAAGGCAAATGTGAGATCAACCATAGGGGAGCACATATTGTTGAAGTCGCCCAACTAATCTGAAAAAGAGGAAAAATGCATCGGGACCAAGGAGCTATCCCAACAAGAAGAAATTCAAGGAAAGCGCCACAATTGTGGAAAAATCGGACACAAAGTTGCGGCGTCAGGTTCAAAAAGGTAAAGAAGAAGGCTCAGGCTAATATGGTTGAAACAAACGAGGAAGTTGATGACTTGTGCGCTATGTTGTCTGAGTGCAACTTAGTGGGAAATCAGAAAGAGTGGTGGATTGACTCTGGCGCCACTCGCCACATTTGTCTTCATTATAGAAGCCTTTGCTTCATATGCTCCCGCCGGGCCCGACGATACCATATATATGGGAAATTCTGCAACGGCCAAAATTGAAGGTTATGGAAAGATACTGCTGAAGATGACATCTGGCAAGGTGGTGACTCTTAACAACGTCTGTCATGTTCCTGAAATTAGGAAAAATCTAGTATCTACCGGACTTCTAGTAAAGAACGGTTTTAAGTGTGTTTTTGTTTCTGACAAGGTTGTAATAAGTAAGAACGAGATGTACATAGGAAAAGGTTACCTCACAGAGGGCCTTTTCAAATCGAATGTAATGGTCGTTGCCAATAATAATAAAGTTTCGCCGTCTTACTTACTTGAGTCAAATAATTTATGGCATTCACGTTTAGGACATGTCAATTACGTAACCTTGCGAAAAATGATTAGTTTGGAAGTATTGCCTAAGTTTGAATGCAATCAATCAAAATGTCAAATCTGTGTTGAGTCTAAGTATGTTAAACATCCTTATAAGTCAGTTGAAAGGAATTCAAGTCCTTTAGACTTAATCCATACAGATATTTGTGACATGAAGTCAATCTCATCTCGCGGTAGAAAGAAGTATTTCATAACTTTTACTGACGATAGTACGCGGTATTGCTACGTTTATTTACTTAATAGTAAAGATGAAGCAATTGAAGCATTCAGGCAATACAAAACTGAAGTTGAGACTCAACTTAACAAAAAGATTAAAATGATAAGGAGTGATAGGGGCGGTGAATATGAATCTCCTTTTGAACAAATATGTTTGGAATATGACATTATTCATCAAACAACTGCCCCTTACTCGCCACAATCAAACGAAATTGCGGAAAGGAAAAATAGAACCCTGAAAGAAATGAAGAATGCCCTGTTAATAAGTTCTGGTTTACCCCAGAACTTGTGGGGGGAAGCCATTCTAACAGCTAGCCGAATACTCAATCGAGTGCCCCATAGCAAAACAAAATCTATTCCATATGAAAAGTGGAAAGGAAGGAAGCCCAATTTGGGATACTTCAAAGTGTGGGGGTGTTTGGCCAAGGTGCAAATTCCTAAACCCAAAAGGGTAAAAATAGGACCTAAAACCATTGATTGTGTTTTCATAGGATATGCCACAAATAGTAAGGCATATCGATTTCTGGTTCACAAATCAGAAAATCCCGACATTCAGGTAAATACGGTAATTGAATCAGATAATGCTGACTTCTTTGAAACCATATATCCGTATAAAAAGGAATGTGAGTCGTCTAGCAAAGAATCTAAACGACCTCGGGAAGAAACAAAGGAGAATATTCCTGATGAGGAAAAACCGAGACGCAGCAAACGTCAAAGGACGTCTACTTCATTTGGACCAGAATTTCTAACATTTTTGTTGGAGAATGAGCCTCGAACCTTCAACGAAGCTATGTCTTCATCGGAAGCTCAATTTTGGAAAGAGGCAATCAATAGTGAGATAGAATCCATATTAAACAACCATACTTGGGAATTGGTTGACCTTCCTCCAGGGAATAAACCTTTAGGTTCCAAATGGATTTTTAAGCGGAAAATGAAAGTTGATGGTACTATTGATAAATATAAGGCAAGACTAGTTGTTAAAGGGTTTAGACAACGAGAAGGTCTTGATTACTTTGATACATACTCGCCGGTAACGAGGATTACATCTATTCGGGTGTTAGTAGCGTTAGTCATGGTACGGTCTTGAACTCCATCAAATGGATGTGAAAACAGCCTTCTTAAATGGAGAGTTAGAGGAAGAAATTTACATGGAACAAAAGAAGGTGTGTCGACTTGTTAAGTCTCTTTACGGACTAAAACAAGCACCCAAACAGTGGCATGCAAAATTTGACCATACAATGCTGTCAAATGGATTCAAGATAAATGAGTGTGATAAATGTGTCTACATTAAGAACACTCCAAACCACGTAGTCATTGTTTGTTTGTACGTGGATGATATGTTGATAATGAGTAACGACATTGCTAACATAAATGCTACTAAGCGCATGCTTGCTAGTAAGTTTGATATGAAAGACTTAGGAGTTGCCGATTTAATTCGGGAATTAAAATCCATCACACTCCTCAACGTCTAGCATTGTCTCAATCTCATTATATTGAAACGGTACTTGAAAAGTTCAAATATTTGGACTTTAAAGTTGCAAAGACGTCAATTGATATGAACCTTGCTCTTGCAAAGAATAAAGGTGAAAGTCATTCTCAATTGGATTATGCCAGAGTGTTGGGAAGTTTGATGTATATCATGAACTGACGCGACCGATATTGCATGTGCTATAAGTAAACTAAGTCGCTACACTAGTAATCCCGACCAAAAACATTGGTCGGCAATGAAACGAGTTTTGGGGTATTTAAAACATACTCAAAACTTTGCTTTGCATTATAACAGTATCCTGCAGCTTATTGAAGGATACAGTTGATGCAAATTGGATCACCGGGTTCAACTGAAACTAAATCCACAAGTGGATATGTTTTTACCATAGGTGGAGGAGCGGTGTCTTGGAAGTCATCCAAAGCAGTACATGTATCGCTCGCTCTACAATGGAATCTGAGTTCATAGCTTTAGACAAAGCCGGTGAAGAAGCTGAATGGCTCCGGAATTTCTTAGAAGATATTCCATTTTGGCCCAAACCGTTGGCTCCTATATGCATACATTGCGATAGCCAAGCGGCAATAGGAAGAGCCGGAGCCTTATGTACAACGGAAAGTCTCGTCACATACGACGAAGACATAATACCATTAGACAACTACTCTCTAGTGGAATTATCACAATTGACTATGTTAAGTCAAGAGATAATGTGTCGGATCCACTAACTAAAGGCCTAACTAGAGAGGTAGTTGAAAGATCATCAAGGGAATGGGACTATGGCCGAGGACAAGTCATCGTGGACGGTAACTCTACCTAGAAGACTGGAGATCCCAAGATCTAGGTTCAAAGAGATCAAACAAAGTCATTAATGACGGTTCAACATTGTCACAATAACTCTTTGGTCCATTCTCGTGATGAGACAATGTTCAGTACCAGGATAAAGCATTGCGGCTTTTTAATGGTTCCTAAGTTTGGTACGGGGTATATCAAATAGTGTATCTACGGGATGACACATTTAGGAATCACCTATGTAAGTGTGAAGTGTAAGCCGCTTCAAGGAGAATTATGTAAGGCCAATTCTCTACGCACTTATGAACCAGGCAGTGTTCATGGCTGAAACGAACAAAACAATGAGAACCAAAGACGGTTAAAGGGTTAATTGTGTGACATGTGGTTGTCTAGGTATACACCAAAGCTCGACGGTTCAAGGATATCACATCTACCGATTGACCGAGTATATCCGACATATGTTCACTACGGAAAGTTCAAAGAGAAATCTACTTATCCAGATGCGATTAATCCTTGCTTACGAATCACACAGTTTTTTGTCATGCATGTTTTTCATCATATAACCATTCCCCATTCATGTGGGGGATTGTTAAAGCTAGTTAATGAATAAAACTAGCCAAGTTGGTGTGAATGAGAAATGGAAGGCAACCTTTCCGAACAGTCACCAACCTATTCCGAAGAGGCACCTTCAAGGCTATATAAACTAAGGCAATGCCTCATTTTAAAGATACAAAAAACCAAAAATTTCTGCATCTAAAATTCTGCATTCTTTTTCACAAATAAAACTATCGAGTCTTACTGCGTTTCGTTGCCAACTTTGAGTTCGTCGAAGTCGAAGGCGTTTGACGTACCGCTACTCCTGCGACAGGTATATCTGTTTTATCCTGGGAGGAAGTAATTCATAACCTCGGGTACAGTGAGGGGATTAAATTCCTTAAGGACACACAGTGAATTCTGTGGTCTCGGATATTTTCTTACTTCTGTATTATTTTTCCAGTTTCTGTTTTTCCTGGTTTTTGTCTTTCCGTTTGGTTTCTGTTTTTTCTGATTTTTGAACACAGGCACAACAACAGTTGTTCTTTTTTTTTTTTAATTTTTGTTTGCATTGGCTTTTGTTATCATTGCTTTATTACTTAATTTATAATTCCTCTGTCCTATAGATAGATTTTGAAACTTTGAGAAAATGTAATTTTCCGTCCAAATCTATAAGAATTGCAAATTTCTTGCCAACTTTTAACTTTGACTTCCTTCGGGAATTTTAGGCATACTTGTTGAGATTTATATGAATGTGTTTGGCCGCTTCCTTGCTCCAAAAGGTGGAATCTCCCACCCCAGGAGCCCCACACTCCGGTCCGACAGGTTTGTGAAGGAGGTAAATCATGGTGACTCAATTGATTTCAAAGGTTAGACCACTACCACGCTGCGCACAAGGGGCCCTCCTTTATTTCAAGAAGAAACCCCCACACTGCCGCTGACGGGATTCGATCCTTGGTCTTTGCTCCAAATATCCCCCTTGAAACCAATTGAGCTGTCCAAGCGGACGTGTTTGGCCACTTCCTTGAACATATTAATGATGGATATTGATGAATTTTCTGTTGTATCAACTGTTAGGTGAGAAGGTATAATAAAAAGTAAAGCTCATTATATTTTTTAAACTACGATTTCTTTTGGCTAGAAAACTATTCTCTTAACCTTCTTTTAATAGTTTTCTGGATAAACATGAGGTTTGGAGGTTCAAAAGTGATATGATTAAGAAGATAAACGTGCAAAGGAGAGTCGAGGTTTCCTGCACAAGTAAATATATGAATCTATAAATTTATATGCTCAAGTATTTAGAGCACTCTTTCTTTGAAGGCAGACGCAATAGGGACGGAAGTAGAATTTAAGTTTATTATAATTTTTTGCACTATATGTATGTTAGGCTAAAGCGTCACTAAGTGCTTACACAAGAATAGATCTTGAGCCTAAATCAACCTCAAAAGCTAGCTTGTAGGATGAGTATTGTCCAAGTCCATATAAGTAGTACATGTTCCCATTCCATATCCGATGTGTGACTTTTAACACTTCCCGCACGCCCAGACCTTGTTAACTGGAGCGTGGATAATATAATTTGGGAGGCCCAACATCGGTGGACAACGAATTGTAATGAGTCGGGCTCTGATACAATGTAAAGAATGGATTTTTGACTTAACTCAACTCCAAAAGCTAACTTGTAAGGTGATGATTGTCCAAGTCCATATAAAGAGTACATGTTTCCATTCCATATCTGATATGGAACTCTTAACAAATACATTATATGTAATTACATTCACTTGTGTTACGTAATTATGAATACCTAATTTATATGCTTACTTAATTATAATAAGTTAAATATATGATGTAAGTATTGGATGTGAATAACTATCTGCTCTTGGGTTACAAGTGGTAAAACACTTAAATGAGAAAAACTAATGAATACCATAGCGGGAAGATGTATAGATGAATAGAATAGATAGATTTAGCATGTCACAGAAGAATAGACTTAATAGAATTTGAGATGAGAATTTTTTTTGAATTATGATGAGAAAGGCATATTGTGAATAAGATCTCTTGATAGATAAAACCATAAAAGAAATTTGAACGTAAAGAATTCCAAGTAACAAATAAAAATTTTAAACTTCAACTAAATATCTCATGTAAGTAATTTAAAAGATTAAAATTATAACTCAAAATTTTATATTGAAAATAAAAGAGGTAAAACATTTTAAATGCTTACTGTAGGTAATACTTAAATAAAAATATCGGTAAATTTTGGTGGTAAAAAATAAATAATTTCTATGTCTTTGTTTGGACATCATTAACAATCTTTGAATGAGAAGGAATATGTAGCATACATATTGATAAATTATAAGGAGATTGAACAAGGTTTCAATCCAAAAGAAATAGTGGGCAATGATATTTAGTCAAGTGGTAAATTATTATAAAATCACATGTCTAAGTTTTGGACAATGTTAATGGATGCAATAACATGGACTGTAGTTTTTTTTGGTAACTAACGTTTTCCATTAATCACCAACTGGAACAGTACAAAAACATAGCCTACCACAGCTTTCTATCCTCGAACGTAACATGGAGTGTAGTTTATTTTAGGAGTGGCCAGTGGGCCGGGCTCGGGTCTGGCGGGGTCGGGGTCGGGGCGGGACGGGAGAAGGGCCGGGGTCGGGTCTGGCGGGCTCTGGCGGGGTCGGGTCTGGCGGGACTGGAGCAAGTCCCGTCCCGATCCCGATCCCGTCGGTATCGGGTCGGGGCGGGCTCGGGCTCGGGCTCGGGTCGGGATACGGCGGGTTTTCATTTTTTTTTTTAAATAACATATGTATAAAAAAAACTCAATAAACAAAACAAGATAGTGTAATAAAAACATCTCAAAAATTTGTTTTTGTGCCTCTTATATTATTTAATAGACATATGATTTTTTGTAATACAAATACAATTGTCTAAAATCTAAATTGCAACTTTGTGGTGTTGTCCAAAAGTTGCAAATTACATAATAAAATTACAATTAAAAATTACATTCTCAAAAAAACACATTTCTAATTGCTTGATGATTTCATGTGGTTCTTCGGTTGGAATTGGTATTTGTTGGTCAAATTGATCCACGTCGCTTCCACTACCTTCGGTTAAGATTTCGTTGTAGTTTTCATCTTCTTCTTCGTTGATCTCAGGTTGACCGCACCTTCTCCGCTCCGCTCGTATCCAATCTCTGAATAATACTGCAATTTCCAAGCTGTCTCCGGCTAATGAGTGTCTGTGGTCTCCTATTTGATATCTGCCTGCAGAAAAAGCGCTTTCAGACGCAGTTGACGACGCTTGAATGTTCAAAACATCTCGAGCCATCAATGAAAGTGTCGGAAAGGTCTTCTCATTCCCCCTCCAGTATTTCAGCAAGTCTTCATGTCCATCTTCATTGATAACTTCTTGATACGGTACAGAACCCTGCAAAACAAAAATATCCAACTCGCTAATTTGGTTAGTAGTAGAGGTACGACCACACATTCTATTTCTGAGGCTTTCAATACTAGCCGCAGAAACAACATGTCTTTTGTGAGGTTGTGTTGAAGATGAAGAAGATGGTATGGAAGCTGGTAAGTTACTAGCATTTTCTTATTGATAAAATCTATATATATTTTTGCATTGGTGTTCTACGCTAGACAATACTTCTTCTTTAGTTTGTTCAATAGGTGGTGGGTGATTTAGATTTTTGGGACTTGGAGGTGGTAGTACTTCTATACAATCGTAAATAGTTTCAATTAGTGATTTAGTACCATCTATTTTAATAGTAGGATTTAATACAAAACCAATAATATAAATAGAGGGAATAAGAATAAAATATTTTTTTATTTTGAGAAACATTTTTTTAATAGCTGCCTTATAAGCTGGTTTTTCCATATATTCACTAAGTAATAAAAATATTAGAGTTATATAAAATAACATAGTTGAAATAGTAGGATAATATATACCGGAAAATTCTTTTGTTGCTTGAAAAAATTTCTCTAAAAATACAATAAGTTCGGAAATTTTTCCCCAATCACTAGCTAAAATCATATCAGCTGGCTTTTTATTATGAGAGTTAAAAAATAAAGTTATAGGTAATTTATAGTCATAAGCAACAAGTAGTTGCTCGTATAAAGAATTCCACCTAGTGGATACTTCTTGTGGAATTTTTCTAAAAGGTAGTCCACAATCATGACAAATTTTTTTATATTCTTTTCTACGTTGTACTTTATTACTTTTAAAAATAAAGTTTATAGCAAATTGTATTTTACTAAGAATGTCTTCAAAAAGTGATAGACCATCCTTTACAATTAAGTTATATATATGACACGCACATTTTATATGAAAATGGTCTGGAAAAGATGGAGTTAAACTATTTTTTAAAATTGTAATTGCGTAATTGTTATTAGAAGCGTTATCTAATGTAATAGTCATAATTTTATCGGTAATTTCGTAATAATCGCACACTTGATAAATATTTTCTGCAATAAAAGTACCAGTGTGCCTATCATCTATATATCTATACGCTAAAATACGTTTTTGCATAGACCATTTATAATCTATCCAATGACAAGTTACAGTTAAATAATCATGGCCGTTAGTACTACGACCTATATCAGACGTGATAGATACTTTGTCATTAAAATGATATAATGAAAAATGTAAATATTGTTGATATTCATGCGCGAATTTAAATACATCTCTCTTAACAGTTGATCTAGGAAAACCGTTAAAAGCAGGATTATATATATCTCTAATGTAATGAATAAAACCGGGAGATGAAGGAAATGAAAAAGGCAAACCCTCCACATCAACTAATTTTGATATTGCTTCCATATCTCTATGTTTATTATATTTGCGCACCCGGTTTTGAAGCCTGGTATTGGGCATACCTAGCTGGATGAGCACTTACTACGTGTCTAATTAAACCCCCCGTCCCACCGTGACCTTTTCCAGTTTTAAATTTTAAAACATTTTTACAAATTTTACATATGGCTACTTGATTCTCTACGTTCCTATCAAAAAATGTCCATCCATCTGATTTTAATGGTCGTTTTGCTGGACCTCGTCTCATACTAGGGGGAATATGAGGTATTTCAGTTGAAGGTGCACTAGTGGGTGTGTTGTCATCAACATTAGTGGGTATATCATCTAGATCATCGTCTAAATTAAAGTCTTCTTGAGTTCCAGAAAATAGCTCCTGGTCTAAATCTAATGGTATTGTAGAAAAATATTGAGTATCAACAAAATCATCCTGTGTAGGAATAAGATGACTAGAAGAAGTACCCTTGCCCTGGTTGCCCCTACTAGAAGAAGCACCCTTACCCTTACCCTTAAACATAGACGATACAGAGAAATTAGACGAGATAACAAACAAAAGAAAGAAGGCAAATAAAGGCATAAAATTAAATTCTAGCTGATTAGTCAATTTGACGGGCAAACTGGTGGAATGTCACATGAAATACAAACAACTTAGTTCCGTTATTTCAGATATGTCAAGAAACCTCTAGAGAAGAACATAGCCGGCAAACCAATGCACAAAAAAAATGTAAGAATGACAGCATAAGGAATACCGTTCTTTTGGAGATAGCAGCAGTTAAATGTTAGTGGAATAACAAAAATAACAACAATGACCTCTCTGATATCAAAGCTGAGAAATGCATGGACATATAAGAAGGATACAAAGAGAAATATCCATCAGGTCTCAGGAAAGTAACTCTTTGGCCGCTATTGAGTATAACTTTGACATTTGATGCTTTAGCTGCCAAACCAGATCCTTTCAGGCTAAAACCTACGGCACAAAAGAAGGTAGAAATGTTTAACACTTGCTAACATATCAAGAAAATGATTTGAAGCACATTCTAGGTGCAAGGTGAACCTCTAAACATAAAGAGAACTATAGCATTGTGTTAGAATAGGAATAGGATTTCATATATAGTATCCTACTAGAAAAATGATTGTAATGTAGTGTCTATAAATAGGGTTCAATATAATAATGTAGATACAACAATTCAATAATATATTTTCTCCCATAATTTCTCACATGGTATCAGAGCTTCTACGATCTTGGTAGAGAATCAAAGAGCTTCCGCTGCCGGCGGGCGGCACTAGCCAATGTGTGTTGCCCGTCTGGCCAAAGATAATGATAGAGTGAAGAGTGTAGAGAACTTTCAGATATTTATAAATAAAATATTCTCTCAAAAAAGTAGGCTTGAACATTGCCGCGTGAACAATACCTCGTGAACAGTGCCACATGAACAGTGTTTTCCCGTCGTGAATAATAATTTTGGCATGAATAGTTACCAGATTTCGATCGTCGAAAATAGGGTTCCAGCGAATCCACACTGTTTCAGGGTATTCTTTTAAGAATTATTTTGTGTCAGCATCGTGCAAAGATTCCGAGCTGAACCATACCACTTTCTTCGAGGTTCGACAACTTTTTTGACATAATTTCTTTTCCCGCAAGGTCGTGCCATCATTCCGATGCTACCCACAAATTACCATCCGTCCCGTGCCTCAATTCCGACGACTGTTTTGCATCCCGTAGGGTCGTGCCATCATTACGATCTTACCTACAAAATACCATCACTCCGGAGACTGTTTTGCGTCCTTCTCTTCAAGAGCATTAGTAAGAAAATATCCGTTGTGCAATATTCCAGCGAAGATTCAAAAAAAAAATCACCACCGTGCATAATTTTTCCGGTGATTGCTAGCGTCACATCTCTATCCAGTGGTGTTGTGAAAAATTTGACACCACCACAACATAGATCAGGTTCAAGCCAGTGACAAACTAATTGTTGTGCAAATTTTCAACAATTTCCAGAAAAGCAAATCAATCATTGTGCAATATTTTCAGTAAAAACATAGATGTCCGCATCAAAATTACTTTTGAGTAGTGTTGCGCAAATTCCAACACCACCACGAGATAGATCAGTCTCTTCCGACCAAAACCCAGACATCGGCTCCGACAAATACACACTCACGCGCCACCACGTGCCGCTCGAAGTGCCAGCTCTGGCTAGCCCGTCAGATCCACGCGCCGCGCATGCACCTTTTTCCAGCCAGATCTTAGTGATTTCTTTCTTGAGTTGTCTTCGCCAGATTCCATCCATTTTTCAAGTCAGATTTCGCTACGTCTCGGTTTTGATATGTTAAACTTTAAAACACGAGAATTGAAAGATCAAGTCTTATGATTACTTCAAAACCCTTAAGGAGGAGATCGGAAAATCGCACATCACAGTCCATGAAAAAGTGATAAGGAGGAGGTTATCTTGGAAGGTCTCGACCTAGGTGTAGTTATTGTAATAGGCTTTGACACATTCGTGAAGTATGTTATTCTTTCCATAGTGACCTTAAGGAGGAAGTTTATATGGAGCAACCACCTGATTTTGTTGCTCAGGGGGAGTCTAACCTGGTGTGTCGATTGTGTCGGTCACTTTATGGTCTGAAACAGTCTCCCAGAGCCTGGTTTGGGAAAATCAATACATTAATTCAGGAATTTGGCATGACTCATACTAAAGATCTCAGCAGACTGAAGTATTTTCTAGGTATTGAGGTTGCTCAATTCAGGTCAGGTATACTCTCCGGTGATATTGTTACAAAATTTGTGAAGTCAAGTGATCAGCTTGTAGATATTTTCACAAAGTCCCTCACTGATCCTCGTATTAATTATATCTGTAACAAGCTCGGTACATATGACTTGTATGCACCAGCTTGAGGGGGAGTGTTAGAATAGGAATAGGATTTCATATATAGTATCCTACTAGAAAAATGATTGTAATGTAATGTCTGTAAATAGGGCTCAATGTAATAGTGTAGATACAACAATTCAATAATATATTTTTCTCCCATAATTTCTCACACATTGTAATCTAAAAGCGACAGAACAAAATGTAGAAAAACACAACCCTAATAAAGTAGGACGATGTAACCAAAAATATACTCCATAAAAGCAAAATGATAGTCTCACTTCTTACTGTGACCAAACCGAAATCATATTCTCATTCCGTGATCATTTTCTCTTCTCCATCAACAACATACTGAGTATAATATTGGTTCAAACAATAGAACTTCTTTTCTTTTTTAAATGGTAAATATTATAGAATCAAAATAGCACAAAGCTTGTGCATGTTTACATCCCTAAAAGAATTAACTATTTATGCAAATTCTCTATACACTGTAACGGGGTTTCTGGGTCATAAAACTCAATCCAATTTTAATCTTATAAAATCTCTCATTTATTTCTACCGTTGGCCCACTTCTCTCAAAAGATAACTTCAACTATCTCACCACTCAAATTAGGTCAAGCAAAATCAACCATCCTCTGGTCCCACTTGCCTCCAGTTGTGCAAATTTTGCTCATCTATTTGCCTAAATTTCTTTGACTATCTCCTTAATATCCCCCTCCAATTTGGATTCTTGAAGGCAGTAAACATCAGTCTTCCAACTTTGAAATAGGTCTCTTATTATTCCTTGTTTCCTGGAACAATTTAAACCCCTCACATTCCATGATACTATGTTCACCTTCATTGATTATGGATGATAAGACTCCCCCCCCCCCTCCTTGCTTTTGGTTCCATTGCTTCTAAAGTTGGTCCCCATTTCCAGGTTCTTCACTTCTTTGGATATCTTCGTTGATGGAGTTTGTGCTGTAGACAAATCTGGTTCTGGTTTGTTCACTTGTTTCCTCCCATCAATTTTCATGAACAATTCCAGTGCTTCTTTCTCAAAGCCTTTGAAATTCACCCCAAACTCTTTGCTCAATTTAATGATGGTTTGGTGCACCCTAATTGATGCTTCAAACTTTGGATCCTCTTCATTGCCTGAGTTATGGGTGCTTAAAGGAATTGCATCTTTGATTATCAATTCCACTTCTTTGTGCATTATTTCTGGCTGCATGTGACTGTCCCTCCCCACACAGAGAGTTGACATTACCTTCCATGATCGACATTGCATTCTCATCGTCTTCTTGGGATTCTTGGTTGTCTTCCCCTTCTTCAGTTTCTATATTTGTTTCTTTCTCAGAGTCCTTGGACTTTTCTGAGAGCTGAATATCGTGAATAAAGAGGCTGGTATCGATGTCTTCTTTTAAAGGATCAATTCTGGGCTGTGGGAAATTCCTTCTCAAGGCATTTCTTCTCAATTCCCCTGCCAAAGGAAATTCCTTCTCAACGCATCCAAAATCTCTATAACACTACTAGTAATGGGAAAAAGGAACATCATGTATGTAGACATAGCATCAAGGACACTATTGATCAATGCCAGTCTCCCTCCCAAGAATAACTATTGGCTCTTCCAGTTCACTAATCTCTTTTCACATTTTTCCACCACCCCATTCCAAATTCCTATGGATCTACTTTTAGCTCCAAGGGGCATGCCTAAATGACTGTTGGTAGTTCCCCAATTCTTCCCCCCAAAATCTCAACCAAAGAGGAAAGATTGGTTACCTCATTAATAGGATACAAGAAGCTTTTGTTCCAATTAATGTGTAAACCTGAGACTGCTTCAAACAGGATAAAGATCACTCTTAATATCTTTAGTTGCTCCCTATCATCATCACAAAAAATCAGTGTATCATCAGCATATTGAAGATGTGTGATCTCCATATCTGCCCCCACTCTGTTTGAGACTTTGAAGCCCTTAATGCACAAATTAACTTGTGCAGTTCTTAGCATTTCATTTAAACCTTCCATAGCAATGATAAACAGGAAAGGAGACAGAGGGTCACCATGCCTTAAACCCTGTAAGAAGGAAAGAAACCAATAGGAGAGCCATTAATGAGGATAGAAAATTTCACTGAACTGATACAAAATTTAATCCACCTGATCCATCTTCCTCCAAAACCTCTTTTAACCAATGTTTTCAGAAGGAAATTCCAGTTAAGATGGTCATATGCTTTCTGAATATCTAGCTTACATAGAATACCTGGCACACTGCTCTTCATTCTTGAATCCAGACATTCATTCGCTATAAGGATAGCATCCATAATCTGTCTACCTTTGATGAATTCCAGTTCAAGATTATCCACTAATCTATGCATGACCTTGGAGATGATTTTGTAAATACTACTTATGAGGCTGACAGGTCTGAATCTGTCAGTTCTCTGGCTCCCACCTTCTTTGGGATCAAAGCCACATATGTAGCATTGAAGCTTTTCTCAAAGAGACATCTATCATGAAAATTCTTGACTGCAGCAATCACCTTCTCGCCTACCACTTCCCAGTAATGAACAAAAAAGGCCATTGTATATCCATCAGGTCCAGGAGCTTTGTCTCCAACACATAGCTTAACATAATTCCATTTTTCCTGATTTTCAAACTCCCCTTGTAGCATCTGATTTTCTTCTTCTGAAATTTTGTGGCCTTCTCTAATACCACCAGTTGGTCTCCATGATTCAGTTTCTGTGTAGAGATTCTGATAGAAATCAACAATTTCCTTCTTTATCTCTTCAGGGTTCTTGATAGTCACTCCAACAATACTCAGCTCATCTATGTTATTAAATATCCTATGTCAATTAGCAGTTTTGTGAAAGAACTTAGTGTTCTTGTCCCCCTCCTTTAACCACAAAGCCCTTGATCTTTGTCTACAAGCCACCTATTCATGTTTAGCAATTTTCTCAAATTTTACCAGTAAGGACGTTTTTGAAAAGATTTCATCTTCACTCAAGGCCCTCTAATCATGGATTACTTCTAATTTTGCAAGCTGATTAAGAATGGACTGCTTCTGAAGGGCAAGATTACCTTGAGAAGTTCTGTTCCACTCTCTCAATTTATCTTTAAGTGCTCTCAACTTGAAAGCTAGAATGAAATCTGGCCTTCCTTCACAAACAAAAAAACTCCACTATTCTTTGACTCTCTCCTTGAAACCCTCTGTGAGTAACCACCAGTTCTCAAATTTAAAATATGATTTCACAGGTTCCCAGTTTCCACTCTCTAACATAATAGGTGTGTGATCAGAAGCGACTCTGTTAAGGATTGATTGCTTGATGTTCCTGAATCCCCCGTCCCATTCATCAGATAGAAGAAATTTGTCCAATCTAGCTGCAATATCATATCCATCTCCTTTTTTTCAAGTAAATTTGGCCCCAATTAAAGGAGGATCTAGAAAACCCATGTCTTCAGTGAAATCAGAAAAATCAATCATTGCTCTGGTAATTCTGTTACAATTTTTCTTCTCAGGAGGGAATCTAACAGTGTTGAAATCCCCGCACACTATCCAAGGTCATGTGAATAGACCTCTTGCATAACAAATCTCACACCAAACTTCTCTTTCTCCTCTATCATTTGGAGCATAAATACCAGTTAGGAACCAAATTAGATCTTGATTCTTGCTAGTAAATTTGCAGGATAAGGAATAAGCTCCCACACTACTGATTTCACCGTTCCACTCTCTCATCCCAAAGTATAAGAATTCCACTCCTAGTTCCACTAGCTTCAAATTGAAAAAAAATTACCCATCTGTTTGCCCATAAATCTTTGACAATATCCTTAATGTCTCCTTCCACTTTAGTCTCTTGTAAGAAATAAACATCAGCTTTCCAGTTGAGAATAAGATTTTTTATTAAACTTCTCTTACTTGCTTGGTTTAGGCCCTTCACATTCCAAGAAACAATGTTGACTGTCATTGATCACTTGGAAAATTGTATCCCCCTCTACTTCTTGTACCATTGCTTCAAAAATTGCTCCCTATATCCAAACTTTTTAATTCCTTGAAACCCTTCACACTTGGAGTTGTTATCATCTTTGTTTCTGCCTTTTCAACAATGTTCTGCCTCATGCTATCTATTTTCATAAACAACATCAATGCTTCCTCCTTGCATCCCGAGATATCCACTTGAAAACTCTACCTGAATTTGATGATATTTTGTTGTATCCAAATTGGTATACTCGGTTTCTTATCTTTTTCTTCCTCGAGACTCTGCTGGTTTAAAGGAATTGCATCTTCAATGGAAATCAGGTTGGAATTGCATCTTGCATGAGAGGTTCCTTCAAAGGAGAGGAAATAACTGGGTAGGTTAGGGCCCTATCTGATCCTTCTTGAGCCATCTGCCCATCTTCTTCTTCATCTTCAACCTCTTGATACTGATCCACTTCTCTATCACCAACATCTTTCCGCCCCGACAAAATACTTAAATTCACCACCTTTTTGAACCCTAAAACTAGAGAATCTTGATGAAGTGATAATTTAGAAGAGGATGGAATAGAAATTTCCTTTTGCATGTTGGTAGAAGCTTCCCAAAAAGCAAAACTCTTCAAGAATTTGGATGCCAACTCTTTCAAATTATTGAAGTCATTCTTACAATCGGCAATAGTGGAAGTATCGGGAATTTTGAGTTCTGAAGTGCATGCACGTGACCTGCCACGTGATTCACTTAAGACTAGTCCATTTTCAGTCGCGAGTTGTGCCAAACAATTAAATTTATTTAGGCCCAATATTTCCCCTTCGCAGATCCATCATAAGTTCGCCCCTTCTCTTTATTTGAATTAAAATCTATTGCACGTGCCATTGCCGAATCACGTGCAAAGTCAGCTTCATCTGACTTTTCCTTGCTGCATGGTTACTTCTTTAGGAACCTCTCTACCATCTCCGTTTACTCTAATTCTAACCCATTTTAGGTGATTCTGGAGTTGAGTCTCTTCCTCTGTTTCCAGTCAGCCTCTACAATAGTCACCAATGACTTTGAAGACTTCAGATGACCAGAACTGTAGCGGTACACCCACAACCCTAATCCAGACGGAATTTGGCATATTTCCTTCTTCAATGGCCCCTGATAAAGGAGACCACCATTGAAAGCTGATTTGGGCTCTTTTCCAATACCACACCCCTTTCAAGACTTGCTCAGCTATGCTTTTGGATGGAAATTCAAAAAGAAATCGATTTTCTCCCATGGCATAAATATTAAGCCCATGGATCTGTTTCCAAGTGGAAATAGTCCATCTTCTTAGGTCAGACAATGTTGGAACTTCCTCATTTGTAAAGTGACCAACCAAGCACCTGCCAAGTACCATATTTGATGTCGTTCTATACCTTCCTTTATCTAAATAACTTCTCCCCTATTTAATGCCGGACCTCCAACTACTTCATTGTTCGACCATTTAAGGTTTCTAATAGCATCTGCATATTGGAACACTTTGTAGACAAAGATATTGATGAATCTGCCAATCTTGTCAGCCAGATAGGTCCAGCCAGCATTAAACGATACTTCGGGAATGATTAGGACAGCTCTCCTCCTCCCTCGTAAACTGACAATGCTAATATATCTGCCAAAGCCATTAAAATTCCTGGAGCAAAAAGTCTAGAAAAGTTGTCTCTTCTCTTCCATCTTCTCACTATATTACTTCATACCTTTGATGCCTCCCTCATGTTCTGGACTATCCATTCCAGTGTCTTCTTATTCAAAGAAACTCTTCTGATGAAATTGTTATCTCTTTCAGTCCAGTCAAACCAATACTCCGTTGTGTTTGAGAATCTAGTAATATCATATGACTTAAAACCAACCGCAAAATAAATGTTATCGTCCATCTCCCAACAGGTAGAAAAGGAAGTAAGGGATGAATTCAGGTGATCAGAAGTAGCACCGGAGTTAGGGCCCTAAATCACAAAGCAACTTTAGTGCATTGCGTCGGGAAAAGTGCCTAGTTGCATCTCCTTTGCCTCGGAAAAAGTGAACAAATCTTCAGTCTTTCAACTATTACAGATTATACGTCTGTAAGTTGAAAAATCTGAACGTCAACAATTGCCGGAAAAGTCATCGGAGCTTCGAAACAGTGGTTGTAGATGCATAAAAATGCATGGGTAGGATCAGAACAACCTAACAATACCCGAGAAAGAACAGATCTTGAAAAATATCAACTGAAATATTGTAGGTATTCGTCGAAATAGTTCTGTCACGCCTGCACAGTGCTCAAAAAGTGACAAAACTGGTGTCTATAGAAAGGAAAGAAAAGGGGACAGAAGAGAAAAAAAGGAGGGGAAAATTCCCCGGTGATCAGGATCACCGGAGGGGAATAAAGTATTCAGAGGTGACCTAAAAGTCATATTCTTGGGAAATGTGTCTGGGAGAGAATTTTGAATTTTAACAACCAAGACTTATCAAAATCATTCGCTTCCATATCATGAGATTTGCTTTCTAAATTGTGTTTTGCAAAAAAAAAGGATGCTTATTGAAAAAAGGGAAGCGGAATGATGCCTTCATTGGACACTATGGAGTAATCCACATTGTTTTTGTTAACATGTCTCTTTTTTCCCTTCCCTTTCTCTAGTCTTTATCTTTTATTTGATTTTATTACTATTATTATTTACACGGTAAAGCCCTCCACCCAACCCCCTTTCTAGGGGCCAACAGTGGTTTTTCCCACTTCTTGTTGGTGACTGAAACCCCAACCAAAGAACGGACATGGAGGGTCCTTCCCATAATTATGCTATCCTTCTCTTGTCCCTTTTTATAGTCTTTATTCTTACTTATATGCTGGGATCAATATCCACTTCTTGAATTTATTTTGCCTTTTCACCAACCCATGCAAGGTCCAAGAATTAAAGGGAAATGGTACAGGTAGGAAATCACTAATCTACCTTCGGTATCAGTTTATCCTTCAGGTCATACTGTAAGATAAAATAAGGAGTTGAGTAAAAGACATTCACCTCCTCATATCCATCAAATTTCCAAAGGGTCGACTCTCTCTGCTTTCACTTATTCTTTAATTTTGCTTCCTAACTGAAAAGCAAACTAATACCTAAATGAACAGCAAAGTAACACCGAACAAAGGAAGAACTAAAAGAAAGAGATAACTCTATGTCTTCTTTTACTTCACCTCCTGCTACACATTCCCCTATCCCTCTATCCAAACAGTGTCAGGTTCTTGGATCACCAATTACTACAAACATAGAGCTTCTGTTTTGTTTTAACAATTAGAATACTTTAGACATTCCTACATATTTGGTTGTTTCAAAGATCCTAGATAGTTATCGTTTCCACGTAGCATAGACCATTTAGCACGTATTAAAAAGAGTAACTGAATAGTTTCCAGACTCGACGGTAGCCAATTCCAGGGTAGTTCTCAACTCATCGTCAATTCCCATGCCCGTGCTCTTCTTAGAAGGAAAAGCTTGTTCTAAAACAAACAATTTAGCCAAACACCATCCTTCTTGTTCAAGTAAATACAAGAGGTAGGACTATTATATAGCACATCCAAAGTTCCAAACTGAATAAGAAGTAAATTAGTAAATTATCTCACAGTTACAACCTTGTCACTCAACAACCCAAGTAGAAAAATCATTTATTTGCAACTGGGGTCTTCTATGTATCCCCAAAAACTAAATCAAAACTAAAAGAGTACATACCAGGAATTTTGACTCGACCATTAATAGTATAACCATCAGTGCTCCTGCCAAAACAATCAAAGCAACGTAACATTAAAACACCAAGATTAACCAATTCAATACGCCTACTGCTGCTTTGGGCTCAAACTGTATATAAGTAGCTCAAATTATGATAATTATATCGTTTAGATAAAATATATCCTATCTTTATATTTTTCAACTAAGGGTATATAGTTGAAAAAACTTTTAAGATTATACTATCAGATCCGCATAGGAAACCAAGAACCCAGATATGAAAACAGGTAAAAAGCAATACATGGAGTTAAAGAGAGTACCCTGATGCGATCGCGAGTGCGGAGGGAAGTAGAGAGCATAAAGCAAGAAGTGAGATTAGAGAGAGCAAGATTGCCATCGACCTATGCATCACTGCCATTGGAAATATCAATTCTGCACAGTGACGCTGATACAAATAGAGTTAAATCGTTGACAGCTACAAACACCAAATAGCCAATGGAGAACAAGTGACCAAGAACAATTGAACAACAATTCTGGACCAAAGTGTAAAAATATAGAAAAACAGAGAAGGTCCTCTAAAAGCTTTCTAAAGGTGCAAGCTAGTCCCATAAGTCATGGGGATGTTTGGTTTTGCAAATGAGTAGACTTAGAAGCCTGCGCGTCCAGCCGAGCTCAATCGAGCTTTATATAATAAGCTCGAGTAGAGCCGAGCCCGAATATGATCTTTAACTCTTTAATATTTAGTTCTAAGTAGTGCTAGGTCATTAGAAAAAATAAATTTATAATAAATTAATTGATTAAGAAAAATATAAGCATTACTAGTTTAAATTGGTATTTGCGTTCAAGTATGATTGAATTATATACATTATTAGATTAATATAAAACTCAAATTTAAATGATGCTAACTTAATATTAAAGATAGAATAGAACTAAACCAATAATAAATTCAAAAAATTGTAAAATATTTTTTTTTAATTTATGAATTCTTAAATTCAAAATATTAATTATATACCACCCATGAAGTAGTCTTAAGTAACGCGTCTATAAAATTTTTAATTAAATCATATTAATTAAAGAAGTACAAAATTATGAATAATTATAATATATAATAATTATTGAATTGACATTTTGCTAACTTAACAAAGATTAATGGATAAAGTAATCATTACATGACCAAATTGAGCTAACTGAGCTAAGCGGAGCTTTAATCGAGCTGAGCTGAGCCGAGCTCCGAGCCAGCTCGGCTCTATGCCCAGCATTTATTAGGAGTCATTTGGCCATGAATACGATTCTTGCACTACCGTTTACTCATCATCTTCGTCATTTCCAGCGGTTGAATTAGTTTTTAGATGTCCCCTCAAATTTCATATTTTACCCATATGTATTCATATTCTTACGGGGCAAATATGGCCTAAAGCCTAAATTTTACCCATTGAAAATATCACTCCCTAACACGTTAAAATATGAGCGGATTGATAAAATACGGGCTCATTTTGCCATCACTATTTGTGTCATAGGGGAGTCACGAGGTATTAATGAGCTATCACTCGACGAATTGTAAACTTCAATGTTAGTTTATGAGAGAAAGTTGATCCAGAACAAGAGGAACAAACTCTCCATGTCTCAACTGAAGCAAGTAGGCATGATAAGAAGGAAAAGAAGGGAAAGAGATACTCAGACAAATACCAATGGCCAAAGAAGGAAAAAGGTCGAGGAAAATCTTTTCGAACCAATCACAAAAGAGGAGCATGGAGTAGGCCCATATTGAGTGCTACATATATCATAAATTTGGCCATTACAAAGTTGAATGTAGAACCGTAGAAATACACAGTATAGAGGATGAGAGAATATAGAGTATTATTGATGATTAGAATTGCTACATATATGTTGTATTTATACGCACTTGTACAACAATGATCAAAGAGTTCGAGCTACTATATACTTGTATTTCTACTACATTCTAGAGTCTAACATGGACTCAACTACTCAAGCTAATCTTATCAGATAATCCCTTATCAACTAACTATCTTATCAGATAATCCCTTATTAACTAACTGATGTTGATCATTAGATTGATCATGATCTTCAACACTTCCCCTCACGCTAGTGAGAGGTGACACATCCATTCCTAGCTTGCTTCAAAATCCTGCAAATTGTTGTTTAGTAAGTGCTTTGGTATGGATATCAACTAATTGGTCTTCTGATCTAACAAATTGAGTAACAAGCTATCCTCTGGCCACTTTTTCTCTAACAAAGTGATAATCCATTTCTACATGTTTCGTTCTTGCATGTAGGACTAGATTTACTGTCATATACAATGCCCTAAGATTGTCATAAAATAAAGTAGGAGTTATCTTCAAATACACACCAATGTCTTTCAAAATATAAGTTATTCAAGTGATCTCAACTACAGTTAAAGCTAGTGCCCTATATTCAACTTCAACACTGGACCTTGCAACTGTGTGTTATTTTTTTTAATCTCAAGATATGCAATTCGCACCTAAGTAGACTGTATAACCTGTAGTTGATCTCCTCCTCTTGGTACAACCACCCCAATCTGCATCAGAGAAACCATAAAGTCTGAAGGGTGACTTTGAAAGCATCTTGATTCCATACTAAACAGTCCCTTTAATATATCTGAGTATCATTTTTACTACATGAAAATGCTCACTGTTTGGTGCTTGTATGAACTGACTTGCCAAGTTAACTGCATGTGAGATGTCTGGCCTAGTCAGTGTAAGGTACTAAGGCTCCCTATAATATTTTTGTATAATGAAGCATCAATTAGACTTCATACAGCTTCCGGCAATCGATGATTTTGTGCTAGTGGGGTGCAAATGCCATATCAGTCTTGTTAAGTAACTTAACGACATACTTGTGTTGATTGAGATGTATACCTCAATTGAAATACTTGACCTCAATTCCCAAGAAGAAAAGCAGTGGTCCAAGGTCCTTCATTGCAAACTCTCTCCCATGAATTCTGATGATCTCTATGATAAAATTATAGAAGTTTCCTGTAATTATGATATCATCCACATATAAGAGTAGAAAAATTGTTCCTCTTTTAAACATTAATGGATCTATAATGCTTTCTTCAAGAGACAACCATGGTCTGGATATTTAGGATCTATAAATCCAAAAGGTTGACTCATATAAACTTCTTCTTGAAGATGTTCATGCAGAAGTGCATTCTTGACATCCAACTATCTCATAAGCCAATGTAGACTTACTGGTACTGATAATATTACTCTTATGGTAGTAGCTTTAACAACTAGACTGAAAGTTTCTTCAAAGTCTACTTCTTCAAGTTGAGAATGCCCTTTAGCTACTAGCCTAGCCTTGTACCTGTCTATTGTTCCATATGACTTTAGTTTGGTCTTATACACCCACCTTGAGCTAACTACATTCATACTTGTAGTTTTGGGGACTAAGATTCAGGTCTGATTTATGTGTAGTGCATTTATGTCATCATGCATTGCTTTATGCCAGTGTGAAGCTCTTAGTGCCTCATTGGCACTCTTTGGTTCCACAACTATTGATTCTCTTGCTGCTACTAGAGAAGTATGAGTTATGGGAAGCTTTTTGCCTTATGTCTAGTTATCATATGATGACCTTCTTCCTATTTAGAACACTCATTTTCAGTTGGTGAGGAGTGTGTGACATCCTGGTTTTGGTCGTTGTTGAACCAGCATGATAAATCAACCATTTGTAGGTCATGTACTGAGATCATGTCGGGTTCATGTTCTTCATTGATATCTTCCTCGATAGAGTTAATTGATTCTTAATCACCACTATTTTTATTGTTTGTGTTGTATTCAGATTGAGCATAAGCATCTGTAAATTGTGTTAGATCAAGAACATCATTTGAACTAACTGGAGCATGAACAGCATGGGAAACAAGATCAGGAACATCGGCAGGAACATAAGCATCAACTGGTGTAGCAGGATCAGGAACAACATTAGCATCCAACACTTCCCCTGAAATGGTACAAGTTGTGTCATTTTGTGCATCATCATTGCCCTGCATTTTAGAGAAAAACTCAAGAAAAGTAGCCAAGTGAATATAGGTGCTTTTAGTGGGCTGATCAGGTTGCACATAAGGCAATGTGAGTTCATCAAATATCACATGATACAAATACTCTCCTAGTAGAAGGATGGTAACATCTATATACCTTATGTAAACAACTATATCTAATAAAAACATATGGATATGTTTTAAGTGAAAACTTAGTCTTGTCTTTCAAGTATAGGAAGCATCTACAACCAAACACCTTTAAAGTGTTATAATCATGAGATTTTCCATAGAGCTTTACAAAAGGAACTTCATTATTTAAGACCGGGGATATGAGCCTATTGATGAGGAACACAACAGTTTGAAAAGCTTCTACCCACAAGAAGAGAGGCAATTTGGTATGAAATAATAATGTTAAATCGGTTTCCACTATGTATTTGTGCTTCCTTTCAGATATACCATTTTGTTAAGGAGTGTGGGGACATGAAATGTGTCTAATGATCCCACATCCTTCCAAATGTTTGATGAATTCAGGTTTAATAAATTCACCACCTCTATTACACTGAAAAACTTTTATAACCTTGGAAAATTGCCTTTTTAACATCTGTTGGAATTTAAGAAACACCTAAAAATATTGATTTTTTCTTTAGAGGGCAAAGCCAGGTATATCTTGTACTATCATCTACAAACACCACATAGTACTTCATGTGTAGATATGACATAACGGGAGCCGGTCCTTAGGGATCACAATGAATCTTATGTAAAAGTTCCTTTTCCATTTTATTCGTTAAACCAAATGGAACTTTACAACCTTTCCCTAACTGACAACTAGTACAAATAGTAGGCAACTTATTCCAACTACTAACATCAATAAATTTATTGCTACTCAAAACTTTCAAAGACTTTAAACTAGGGTGTCCTAATCTAGTGTGCTAAATATTGTCTGAATCTTTCCAGTCCTGAGATGTAGTCAATGCATGCAAGTTGTAATCTTCCAGTGCATACAGTCCTCTTCTTAGATCCCTTGGCTAGTGGTTTCCCCAACTTCTTGTCCTTAACAACAAAATCAGATTCATCAAACTCAAGAGTACAAGCATTGTCCTTTGCTAGTTTACTAACAAAAAATAGGTTCTTTTTTATATCAGGAACTACGAGCATTTCATTGATTTTTAGTCTTGATCTTGTAGTTTTCCCAACATGTGTAATTTTCAGAGGTGATCCATTTTCAACAGTTATTTTATTTGTTCCATTATATGTCTTAAGATCAGATAAATTACTTGTTGAGTTTGACAAATGAGTTGTTGCACCAGAATCCACATACATTGCCTCATCTTCTACATTATTTCCTTGCAGGTTCACAACTGATAAAGCATGAGGAAGATCTTCAGCCGCTTGATAGAAGTAATCCCATCTATAAAAGCACTTCATGGTTGTATGATTGTTCCTCCCACATATTTGGCATGCATTGACTAAATCATTTCCCTTGTTTTTATTTGCAGTGCTCATATTTTGATTTTGTTGATTTATGTTGCCTTGTCCAGTGTTTTCTTTTCCAACAGGCCTAAAACCTCTTCCTCTAGAGTTAAAGTTTCCTCGACCACTACCTATCTATGCAGTAAAGTCCATGTCATAGTTATGCTGAGTTGAGTCTTCCTCTCTCATGTCAAAGCCTCTAAGACCATTGACAAACTGATTTAGAGTAGGACAAGGTGTTTTTTCTAGCATCATAGTCCAGGAAGTCTTGTATTTATAACCTAATCCTATAGCAAAGTTGATCACCTTGCTATCTTCATCAACAAGTTTGTGTATGGCTGCAAGACCATCACAAATTCCCTTAAACTCCCTTTGATACTCATCAAGTTTCTTGGTTCCCGACTTAATATTTTGCAGTTGTTGCTTAAGTTGGAATTCCTTGTCCTTTGTAGCCTTCAAATATGCTTCCTCCAAGCATTCCCACATTTATTTTGTTGTGGTGCAACCTACACCAAGGTACATACTTTCTTCAGTCATGGTTCCTAAGATTCAAGTCCTCAACAACACATCTTTCTCTTCCCAATCATCATCAGAGTCCACAAAATTTTCAGTATCCTTTGATACAAAATCATCACTCTTTCCTCCAGCAGAAGTTCCACCTTTGTCAAGTCTGTCCTCCTTGATCAGTTTGATTGCTTTCATGACTTGAATTAGTTGTGTCCTATAGATGAGATAATTTGTCGGCTTAAGTTTGATTGGACGAGAAGCAATGAGATGATGCAAAGAGGCTGCAGTGAGTGACAAAGTAACTAGTTTGGAAGCAGTGTTTGGTTCATTATTTTGACAAGAGATCTAAACATATTTAATTATGCAGCTTAAGGTTTAGTAATGCTCTAATATCGTACAACAATGATCAATGAGTCCTAGCTATTGTACACTTGTATTTCTACTACATTGTAGAGTCTAACACGGACTCAGGCTAATCTTATCAGATAATCCCTTATCAACTAACTATCTTATTAGATAATCATTTATCAACTAACTATCTTATCAGATAATCATTTATCAACTAACTGATAATGATCATCAAATTTATCATAATCTTCAACAAGAACAAATATGTAAAAGAATAAGGGTAAATCATATGATTTTATGGAACAAGATGAGGAAGAGATTTCATTATTACTGGTAATAAATGAGGACATTACCATAAATCAGTGGTGCTTCTACACAACATGCAGTAATCATATGACCGGTGTCAAGAAAACTTTCTCAATATTCGATAAAACTTTTAGAGACAAAGTGAAGTTTGGAGACAAATCTAAAGTTCCAACGATGGGGAAAGATCAAGTTAGAGTTCAGACAAATGAAAATGGAATAAAAACAATTTCTGATGTACTCTATGTTCAAAGCTTGAGGACTGATTTACTCTGCATCGGTCAATTACAAGAGAAAGGTTATGAAGTGATAATTAAGAACGGGAAGTGCAGAATTCAAGAGACTATGCTTAAATTAGTGGTACATGTAAATATGAATGTCAATAGAGTATTTCTATTTAACCTTAATCATATTGAGTAGTCATGTTTAAAAGCTCAATTAAAAGAGGCAGTTTGGTTGTGGCATTTCCGATATGGCCACTTAAATTTTGGAGGACTTAAAATCCTTCAACAAAAGAACATGGTTATTGGCCTTCCAACTTTCCAGAAACCTTATAGTATTTGTGAAGATTGTGTCATCGGGAAGCAACACAGAGAGTATTTTCAAGAGGTAGAACTCAAAGAGCAAGTGAGGTACTAGAAATTGTTCATTCTGACATCTATAGACTTATTACTCCAATTTCAAATGGTAGAACAAGATACTTTGCAACTTTTATAAATAACTAGAGTAGAAAAACCTAAGTTTATTTTCTTGAAGAAAAATCTGAAGTCTTTGAAGCCTTTCAAAAATTTAAAGCAGTAGCAAAAGCTTTTTTCAAAATTTTGTGAGTTGTAATAACATTAAAAGACATAAATTAGCGGCCTATGCTCCACAACAAAATGGAGTAAGTGAGAGGAAGAATCGAACAATCATAAATATGGTAAAGAGCATGATGGTAAGAAGAAATGTACCATAGAAGTTTTGGACTGTAGCAACAAACTGAAATCTACATATTTTAAACAGGAGTCCAACTTTCGTTGTGCAAGACATGACACCAAAATAAGCTTGGAATGGAAGAAAACCTGATTTAAGTCATTTTAATTTTTTTGATTGCATTTGTTATGCATATGTACCAGATCATAACATAATAAATTGGATAATAAAGGAGAAAAGTGTGTACTTCTTGAAAACCCAACTTGTTCAAAAGTTTATAAATTATATAATCCCACCACACATAAGATTATTGTTAGTAAGGATGTGATTTTTTTAAAAGAATTTTGGAGGAGAAGCTAAGCAGCATATTACCTGCAAATTTTACGATGAAGAACAAACCAATATTGGAATAAATAAGCATGATACAAAATAATTATAAGAGGTTGAATCTTCATATCAAAGTTTAAGTACTTCTGGTACCCAAATAGAACAAATGTTGAGAAAGAGACCCGATGGATAAGTAATTATGAGGTAACTAGAGTTGACACCTTGCAGAATGTGAACCAATTACCTTCGAGGAAGAAGTCAAGCAATCAAAATAGAAAAAACAATGAAAGAGGAGAAATCTATCATTGAGAAGAACAACACATGGGAACTAACAACATTACCACGATGGTAAAAAAAGTGTTAGTATAAAATAGATGTTCAAGATAAAGTTGAAAAGAATGGAGATATAGATTAATATAAAGCTAGACTTGTAGCAAAATGGTACAAGCAGGAGTATGATGTTGGTATGTTGAAGTGTTTGCACATGTTCTAACACAAGATACAATTAGGATGATTTAGGGATTGACATCTCAAAATGGATGGTCGATGTATCATCTAGATGTAAAATTAGCATTTTTACATAGGAAGTTAGAAGTAGTGTATATTGTTCAAACTCCCGACTATATCAGAATTGGTGAAAAACACAAGGTGTATAAATTGAAAAAACATTACATGAATTGAAACAAGCCTCCTAGAGCTTGGTAAAATCACATAGATTCTTATTTCATGAAGGAAGGTTTTCAGAAATGTCCAAACGAGCAAACTCTTATCAGGTACAATATAGGTGATATTCTTATTGTTTGTCTATATATTGGTGACTTAATTTTTATTGAAAGTAGTAAGGCTATGTTTAAGCAATTTAAAGAATCCATGATGAAGGAATTTGATATAACTAATTTAGGAAGAATGTATTACTTCCTTGGATTAGTGGTTATCCAGTTTAGTGTTGGGATTTTAGTTTCTCAAAAGAAGTATGTGCAAGATTTGCTACTCAAGTTTCAGATAGAGAAGTACAACCTAGTTTGTACATCGGTTGATCCTAGCTTAAATTTAGATAAGAATCCAGAAGGCCAAGCGGTAGATGGAACTTACTACAAGCAAACAGTAGGAAGTTTGATGTATCTCACAACAATTCGGCCTAACATAACGTATGATGTCTATTAGCGAATATTCTCCGAATATTCACAGTATATTTTATAATTATGATAGTTGTATATTTAAGGTAATTTAGGATTCTTACTGTATCAGGAATCAACCTCTGTACAACTATATATATATTGTGATTAATGAAAGGAATCTCTAAGGGAGTTTATTCCATTCTTACATGGTATCAGAAGCAAAATCCTATTCTTTTCTCTTCCACCAAGCCGCCCCCACCACCTAACTCGGCTGTTGGCACCATTTTTCTTCTTTTTCAATTTGTGACCACCATGTCTCTTCCAACCTCCCCTAACACTATCGGTTCCTCCACCAGTGTTTTCGATAACCACCCTCCCTCCTCTGCATCTTCTTTTCATCTGGCATTCGCCATCCATAACATCAAGAATTTTATTCCTATAATTCTTGATCAAGAAGATTGTATATATTAAATGTGGGTTGAATTTTTCTACATTCATGCATGCGCATATAACGTGCTAGACCACATCGATGATTCTATTCCCCGCCCATCCGATGTTGCAGACTCGACGTGGCGTCGCCTTGACGCCATCGTCAAACAGTGGATATACGACACTATCTCTAAAGATTTGTTGTGTACTATCATGAAAACAGGTGCATCGACGCGTGACCTCTGGGTTCGTTTGGAAGAAATATGTCAGAACAATAAAAATATTCGAGCTGTGTATTTGGAAGAGCAATTCAACAATACACATCTTGAGAATTTTACCATGTCTGAATACTGCAAACAACTGAAACTCATAGCTGACCAACTTTCCCACATCGGAACACCCGTTTCAGAAACAAAGATGGTCCTACAACTCGTTGCTGGCCTACCAAAAGGCAAATATGATGCGCTAGCAACCATGATACAACATGCCAACCCACTACCAAGCTTCAACAAGGCACGTTCACAATTACTTTTGGAGGAGACCCGTCGTGCAAAACAAGATGAGCACAATAAAAAAGCCTTAGCGGTTGAGAGCATGGCACCAACTGCAGCCCCTACCACTCAACCACTATCGCCGGACCACTAACAACAGCGGGACAGTCATGGCAGAGGACGAGGAGGTAGAAGCCGGGGACATGGCAAGCTAGGCAAAGGACGTGGAAGGGGCAACAGGGCCCAACAGGCGAGCCCAACGCTTGTCCAACCATTCCAGTGGCATGGTCCGTCAGGTTGGCCTACTGTAGGAACTTGGGCCTCCCCAGCTTGTCCATATCCAACATCAGGAGCCCAATTCTAGCAAGCTTGGGCACCTATTCTCTTGGGCTCGGGTCCAGCACCTCGACAGGCCCAACAAGCTCACCTTATTTCAGCCCAGCAACTGTCCACTGGTCACAATATGGCCCCAACCGATTTGGGCCAGGCATTCAATGCTTTGAATCTTCAACAACCCGATGAAAATTGGTACATGGATACTGGAGCCACATCTCATCTCACCCGGTCTTCAGGTAATCTATCTCAATTGCTTAAATTAAAGCATCCCCAATTCATCACCGTCGGTAATGGTCACTGCATTCCAATTGAAGGTTACGGTAATGCCCACACACAACCTCCCCATCCGCCCTTCTCTCTAAACCATGTCATGTATGCTCCTAACATTATTAAAAATTTAATATCCGTTAGAAAATTCAGCCGTAATAATTCTATGTCTGTGGAATTTGACCCTTTTGGTTTTCCTGTGAAGGATCTCTATACGGGGAAAATTCTAACGCGCTGCAATAGTGTGGGAGACCTCTACCTATTCACTTCATCTTTCGCTGTCAACACGCAATCTCATACCTTCATTGCTGCAATCTCTCCATCAACTTGGCACGATCGACTTAGTCATCCAGGAGCACATATTTTTACTTTTCTTAGAAATAATAAGCTTATTAGATGTAATAATGGGAAGCTTGCCCAAAACTGTTTTTCTTGTCCGCTTGGCAAACATAGTCGTCTTCCATTTATGTCATATTTAAGTGTTACTTTTTCACCGTTTGATATTGTGCATGCTGATTTATGAACTTCTCCTGTTGTTAGCTCCCTTGGTCATAAATTTTACTGTCTTATTGGATGACTTCTCACATTTCATATGGATTTACCCACTAAAATTCAAGTCTGAAGTTTTTGCCAAGTTTCTTGAGTTTCATAACTACATAAAAATTCAATTTGAAAAATAAATAAAATCCTTTCAATGTGATAACGGTCGTGAATTCAATAATTCTGCGTTTCATAATTTTTGCACCACTCATGGCATGGTTTTTCATTTCTCATGTCCCCACACATCACCTCAAAACGGTAAAGCTGAACGAATCATTCGTACCATCAATAATATGGTTTGGACTATTCTATTCCATGCCTCCCTCCCCCCTTCCTTCCGGGTCTATGCTGTTAAAATGGTTGGATATATAATCAACATTTTACCTACTAGCACTCTTCATAATAAAACCCCACCGAAATTCTCTACCGAAGGACCCCGTCCTATGACCATCTTAGAATTTTTGGTTGCCTGTGCTACCATAATCTTGTATCTACTGCCTCTCATAAATTGGCTCCACGAACCACCCCGTGTGTCTTTGTTGGCTTTCCGTCTAATCATAGGGGCTATTTGTGCTATGACCTGTCCACTCGTAACATTATTGTGTCCCGTCACGTTACGTTTGACGAGATGTGCTTCTTATTCTCCAACCTCTGAAAATTTCAAAACACCGACTACACATTTCTCGATGAGTCAGCCGTTTCACCGATCCTTCGATCCCTCCACTACCGTGACCACCCTGCTCCGTCACTGACTGCTTCATCTCCGGTCTCTGACACCACATCGCCGTCCCAGTTGCCATCCGCATCCCTGCATCTCCCACTCCCAGGCCAACATCTCCGACCTCTGTTCCAGAACAACCAACACACCACCATCGGATAAGTCTCAGCCCACCGATAAATAACTATCCCTCCCAAATCGGTAACCTAACATCAACACCAGACACCGGCAACCAACCACTGTCATTGAATAACCTCCAGACCCTGACACCGGCACCAGACCCCATCAGCTCACCCACCTAGACCCAGTCACCATCGTCACCGATGATCTACGATACCCAACCGAAATGCCAACACCCAAAATCGGATATCCAGAACACCCACACCTACCAGAGTATCGACACAACCAATTTACCCACCCACCGTATGGAAACTCATGGCCAACATGGGATTTTCAAACCCAATGTTTACTTTAACTTATCCACACACACTATATCCCCAATTCCTAAAAACCCCAAATTAGCCAAACTGGACCCTAATTGGAATGCGGCTATGCGTGAGGAAATTTCTACTTTAACAAACCAACACACTTGGGATTTAGTTCCTAGATCGGATGGGGTGAATGTGATCCGATGCATGTGGCTATTTTATCATAAATTTAGAGATAATGGTGATTTGGATAGGTATAAGGCGAGACTTATTGCCAATGACACTAATCAGCAAGAGGGAATTGATTGTGGTGAGACTTTCAGTTCGGTTGTCAAACCGACCACTATTCGTACTGTTCTCAGTATTGCTATGGGCAAGCACTGGCCGATTCATCAGCTTGATGTCAAGAATGCATTTCTTCATGGGGATTTGAAAGAAACTGTGTACATGCATCAGCCACCTGGTTTTGTCCATCCTGCAGCCCCTCAGTATGTATGTCGCCTCATGAAGTCACTCTATGGCTTGAAACAGGCACCCCGAGGTTGGTATGATCGTTTTGTCAGGTATATTTTACAAATTGGGTTTATATGTAGCAGGTGTGATAACTCTCTTTTCATTTTTCATCGCGGTAGCAACACTGCTTATTTGCTATTATATGTGGATGACATTGTTCTCATTTTCTCATCTGACAGATTGAAAAATGAAATCATTGCTCTACTCAAAACTGAATTTGCTATGACTGATTTGGGTACATTTAGCTATTTCTTGGGTATATCAGTAACCAGATCTCTAGATACTATGTTCCTGAGTCATCATAAATATGCAGAAGAGATAGTGTACAGGGTTAAGATGGCAAATTGCAAGGTTATGCCAACTCCAGTTGATTCCAAATCCAAGCTTAGTGCTACTGATGGTGATCCAGTTTCTGATCCTACTCTGTATCGGAGTCTTGCAGGTGCTCTTCAGTATCTTACATTCACTAGGCCTGATATGGCATATGCTGTCCAGCATGTGTGTCTGTTTATGCATGCTCCGAGAGAGCCCCACTTTGCTTCCCTTAAGCGTATTATCAGATACGTTAAGGGCACCCTTGACTATGGATTGCATCTCTACCCCTCTGCGCCGAACATGTTGCTATCTTATACGGATGCAGATTGGGCAAGGGTGCCCGGACACGCGTTGCTCCACTTCAGGTTATTGTGTATTTCTAGGGGATAATCTTATTTCCTGGTCCGTCAAAAGGCAAGCCACATTATCCCATTCGAGTGCTGAAGCAGAGTATCGCGGTGTTGCTAATGTAGTTGCCGAGATCTGTTGGCTCCGCAATCTTCTGTTGGATCTCCAGTGTCTACTGCGCAAGGCGTCTATAGTCTACTATGATAACATTTCTGCCATATATCTGTCTCACAATCCGGTCCAACACCAGCGGACCAAATATATTGAGATGGATATCCACTTTGTGCGTGAGAAGGTAGCTCTTGGTCAGGTCAAAGTGTTACATGTGCCTTCCTTCTATCAGTATGCAAATATTTTCACAAAAGGGCTACTGCAACAATTATTCATCAACTTTAGATCCAGCCTTAGCGTCTGGCCTCCTCCCACTCCAACTGATGGGGAGTATTAGCGAATATTTTCTGAATATTCACAGTATATTTTATAATTATGATAGTTGTATATTTAATATAACTTAGGATTCTTACTGTATCAGGAATCAACCTATGTACAACTATAGATATATATTGTGATTAATGAAAGAAATCTCTAAGGGAGTTTATTCCATTCTTACAATGTCGTCTTTATTAGTAGGTATATGGACAATCCTAAACAATATCATCTCCTAGTAGCTTAGTATATGTTGAGGTATTTGCAAGACACAGTTCAGTCATGGTTTGGTATATAAAAAGAAAGGAAGTTCACTGTTAATGGGATTTTGGATAGTGATTATGCAGAAGATCGAGATGATAGAAAAAATACTAATGATTTTCTTTTCATGTTGGAATCAAATGTCATTTCATGGTCATCTAAAAATCAGCATATAGTAACTTTATCCATCACAGAAGCAACGTTTATTGCTGTAATAACATGTGTATGTCAAATTAACTAGGTTAGGAAGATGCTTAATAAAGTTCGTTGTAGGCGAGCTTATGATACTCCCATATATTATGACAACGGTTCAACCATTGAATGTAGAATAGTATTAATCTCCCTTGAGAATGCTTTCTCATTAATACAAATATATATAGTGTACAATGTGTAGAACCCTAGTACAATAATAAATCCTCTACTTACCATAATTCTAATTATGGTGGTGGGATTGAATTGGTATTCTATACCTATTGGTAGACGTTAATACACTTCCTCAGTCTAAGCGGGAGGAGACCGGATGCTGAGATTGTATCTGAAGTTGAGGAACAGCTGTCGAGGAAGACCCTTCGTGAAGATATCCGCGTATTGATATGAGGAAGGCACATGCAACACCTTAACATGACCGAGAGCAACCTTCTCACGAATAAAGTGTATATCCATCTCAATATGCTTGGTCCGCTGATGTTGAACTGGATTATGAGATGAATAAATAGCGGATATGTTATCACAGTAAATGATAGACACCTTATGCAAGGGACATTGAAGCTCCAAAAGAAGGTTTCGGAGCCAACAGATCTCAGCAACAATATTTGCAATTCCTCTATACTTCTGCACTCGAACGAGATAATGTGGCTTGCCTCTTGGCAGACCATGAAATAAGATTATCCCCTAAAAACACGCAGTAGCATGAGTTGGAGCGTCGTGTGTCAGGACAGCCTGCCCAATCAGCATCCGTGTAGGCTAATAATCTGATCGGTGCTGAGGGATATAGATGTAATCCATAATCAATGATGCCCTTAGCATATCGAATTATGCATTTAAGAGCAATGTAATGAGGCTCCATAGGGGCATACATAAGTAAGCATACCTGCTGAACAACATAAGCGATGTCAGGTCTGGTAAAAGTAAGATATTGGAGTGCACCTGCAAGACTTCTGTAAAGAGTCGGATCAGATACTGGGTTACCATCATCAACACTAAGCTTTAATTTAGAATCAACCGGAGTGGACAGGATCTTGCAGTTTGCCATTTTAGCCCTATACACTATCTCCTCTGCATACTTGCGCTGATACAGGAACATAGAATCTATAAACCGAGTCACTGATATGCCCAAAAAATAGCTCAACTTCCCCAAGTCAGTCATAGCAAATTCAGTCTTAAGTAGTGCAATAATATCATTCTTTAACACATCAGAGGAGGCAGTGAGCACAATATCATTCACATATAACAACAAATAAGCAATACTACTACTTCGATGAAAAATAAAAAGAGAATTATCGCACTTGCTGCAGATGAACCCAATCAGCATAATGTACGGTGCAAAGCAATCATACCACACTCGAGGGGCCTATTCAAACCATATAGTGACTTACGAAGACGACATACATACTGAGGGGCTGCGGGATGGACAAATCTAGGTGGTTGATGCATATAAACAGTTTCTTTCAGATCCCCGTGTAGAAATACATTTTTCACATCAAGCTGATGAATGAGCCAATGCTTACCCATACCAATACTCATAACTGTGCGGATGGTGGCCGGTTTGACCACCGGATTGAATGTTTCACCACAATCAATACCTGCATGCTGATTAGTGCCATTAGCCACAAGTCTGGCCTTATATCTCTCTAAGTCACCACTATCCCTATACTTGTGACAAAAAAACCACATGTACCGATCCACATTCACCCCTCTGGTCTAGGAACCAAATCCCAAGTATGTTGTTTCGTTAAAGCATTAAACTCCTCACACATGACCGCATTCCAATTTGGGTCCAGTTTGGTTATTTTAGGCTTTTGGGAATAGGCAAAATTATTTGGACGGACAGGTTAAATTGGACTTTGGGTTTGAAAATCCTGTGTTGGGCATGAGTTTCCATACGGTGTGAAGGTGTTGGGTGGGCATAGGGATGGGTCAACTTGTCTGTTGAACTGGGTAGGGCAGGAATAATGACGGCTGATAGGTTGGGCATTGATTGGTGTAGGTCGATAGCGGTGGCAGGTTCTGGGTAGAATCTGGTGATCGTTGTCGGTGTACCGGGACTGTTAGTTAATTGTATAGTAGGGTACGATGTCGGTGGTAAAGTGTGTCCAGTAATGGGGTTGCTTGACTGGTTGCCGGTGGATGAGTCGATAGCGGCGAAATGGGGAGATTGTAGTGACGGCATAGAGGCAGGGACGATGATCGGTGGACTGGTGGAAACGGATGGGCGATTGCAGGAGGTGGTGACAATCGGCGAAGATGGTGATGGAGTCGGCATAGGTGGCAGCGACACCTACAGGCAGTTCTGGTATGTGGCAGTGGGTGACCGGGACTGACCGGCGGTGTTTGGAACAACTGACTGGGCGGTGGTGTTTGGCTGACACAGTTCCCTAAGAATGACGGGAGAAATGTCAGACTCGTCTAGAAAATTGTAATCCGATTTCCAAAACTTTTGGATATTAAAAAATGGGAATGTGGTCTCATCAAAAGTGACGTGACGAGATACGTGAATTTGACGAGTGGCTAAGTCATAGCAAAGATAACCCCTATGGTTCGATGGAAATCCTAAGAAGACACACGGAGTGGTGCGGGGGGCTAATTTATGAGGGGCAGTGGAAGTGAGATTAGGATAACATAGGCAACCAAATATTCGAAGGTGATTATAAGAGGGAATCCGATGATGTAAGATTTCGGTTGGAGTCATGTTATGCAGGGTACTAGTGGGTAAAATATTAAGGATGTATTATACCATTTTGACTGCATATACCCAAAAGGAGGGAGGGAGAGAGGCATGAAATAGGAAAGTGCGGACTATGTTATTTATTGTACGGATGATACGCCCGGATTTACCATTTTGAGAGGACATATGAGGACACGAAAAATGAAAGATCATTCCATTATTTTTGCAAAATTTTTGAAATACGGAATTATTAAATTCACGACCATTGTCACACTAGAAAGATTTTATGACTCGTTCAAATTGCGTTTTGATAAATGTGCAAAATTCTAAAAATTTGGCAAAGACTTCGGACTTGAATTTTAGTGGGTAAATCCAAATAAAGTGAGAGTAGTCATCCAATAGTACAAGATAATATTTATGACCCAGGGAGCTGGTAATGAGGGACGTCCACAAATCAGCATGAACAATATCAAAAGGAGCAAACGTAATGCTAGCGGATGAATTAAAAGGAAGGCGAACATGTTTGCCCAATTGACAAGAATCACAATTTTGGGCAAGTTTCCCATTACAATGAATAAAATTATTGCTTCTAAGAAAATTAAAAACAGGAGCTCCTAGGTGTCCAAGCGTATTGTGCCAAATTGACGGAGACAGAGCAGCTAGGACGGATTGTGAATGGGAACTGGCAGCAGATGAGGGTGTGAACGGATATAGGTCCCCTGTGCTATAGCATCTTGTAAGAGGAGTCCCCGTACGTAGATCCTCCACAGTAAAACCAAATGGGTCAAAATCAATAGACACATAATTATGACGAGTAAATATCCTAATGAAGATTAAATTTTTGATGATGTTTGGTGCATATAAGATGTTATTTAGGGAGAAAGGTGGGTGAGGTATCGGAGTGTGAATCTGATCATAACCCTGAATTGGAATGCGGTGACCCTTTCCAACTGTAATAAATTGAGAAGACTTTAAATAAAACAATTGGGAAAGATTACCTGCAGACCGGGTGAGGTGAGATGAGGCTCCGGAGTCCATGTACCAATTTTTATCGGGCTACTGCAAATTCATACTACTGAATGCCTGGCCCAAATCAGTGGGCATCTGATTTATGGGCTGCTGCAGGAAATGAGCTTATGCTACGTGGGCATAGTGCTGCTGATATTAGGTTGGTTGATAACATGGAGTTGGGCCCAGTACCCCTTGCTGCTGAAAAGGATAGTGTGTTGAAGAGTAACTTGGGAATGAGGCCCACTGCGGGTTCCAGGTGCTGGGTGTTGGGGCGATCCACAAAGGAAACTGATTGGGCTGTTGCGGCAGCTGGCCCTTTCCTTTACCGCGGCCCTTGCCGCCTCGTCCACTGCCGCGCCCCCTGCCACCCCTGCCGCGGCTGGCTGTTGGAGGGCAGAGGTTGTTGGCCGGCGGCAGCATGATTTTGTGCCGGCGTTTCAAATTCTAACGCCTTCTGGTTGTGCTCGTCTTGATTTGCACGACGGGTTTCCTCCAATAATAATTGCGAGCGGGCTTTGTTGAAGCTAGAAAGAGGGTCAGCCTGCTGAATCATCGTGGCTAGGGTGTCTTATTCACCTTTTGGGAGGCCTGTAATCAGTTGCACCACCATCTTTGTCTCGAACACGGGCGTACCAACGTTAGACAATTGGTCTACCACCAGTTTTAACTACTTGCAATATTCTAACTTATTAGAAAAGTTTTCAAGACGGGTAGTGTTGAATTGTTCTTCCAAGTACACTGCACGAGTGTTCTTGTTCTCTTGAAATGCTTCTTCCAGCCATGTCCATAGGTCACATGCGGATGCACCCGTTTTCATGATGGTGATGAGTAAATCCTTGGATATAGTGCTATATATCCACTGTTTGACCACGACATCAAGGCGACGCCATGTTGTGTCATCCATATCAGGAGGACAAGGTACTATAGTCGTCAATATGGTCAAGCACATGATAGACACATGCATGAATTCGGAACAACTCCACCCACTTCCTGATCAAGAATCAACGGGATGAAGTTCTTGCTGTGGGTGACGGCGAGAGCCAGATGGAAAGATGGCGATGAGAGGGTTGTGGAAGGAGTTTGGATGACGACTGGGTTGGAAGCGGAAGCATCAGAAGAGGTGGGAATAACCAATATATCCATTGAATTGGGATTGAATGGAAGAAAAAATTAAAAGTGGGAACAAAAGTTTGGCAGTGGCCGAAAGAAAGGTTTTATTTTAGAGTAGGGTTTTGGCTCTTGATACCATGTAGAATAGTATTAATCTCCCCTGAGGAGACTTTCTCATTAATACAAATATATATAGTGTACAATGTGTAGAACCCTAGTACAATAATAAATCCTCTACTTACCATAATTCTAATTATGGTGGTGGGATTGAATTGGAATTCTATACCTATTGGTACACGTTAATAAATTATCCAAAAATCTGATGTTTCATGGCAGAAGAAAGCACATAGATGCAAGGTATCATTTTTTAAGAGACCTTACGCATGATGGTGTGATTGGATTGTATTATTGAGACCAATTAGCAAATATCTTCACTAAAGCTTTGAAGAACGGGAGTTTTCTCAAATTCAGAAGAATACGTAGTATATATTAATTTAAAGAAGTTGAAGCCCTGTAAACTGTGAAACGTCAGTTTAAGGGAGGATTTGTTAGCAGTTTTTTACTTTACTTGGACTAGATTTTACCAAGTCTCTTATAGTAGTCTTTTAAGTAGCTAACTCCTAATTTGTAGGAGAGTATTTCTAGCAATTATTTAGCAATTATTGACATCATTATCTTCTCCTTTTTGTGTCCAACTGTTTCTTTGTTTCTTTTCCTTTCTATTTCATTCAACATTTGCAAACATAAATCGGAAAAGGGAGAAGAGATCCCAATTACTTTCAGAAGGGAATATGCAATATAATAAGGTCTGAAGAGATTAAAGACAAAGGAAACAATCAAGAACCATATAAAAGATTAACTAACTAAAAAAATTTGTTTACTTTGATTAGAACATGAATAAAACTGATGTATTTATATCTATAATTTGTACAAAAATAATGCATCAAAACAACATAATTATTTCTAATGCATGATATTTAGAGTTAGCCGTAATTTTAGATAAGGCCAAATACGTAAGTGGACCTTAAAGTTGTCACAATTTTTCATTTTGGCACATGAACTAAAGCTTATTCTTATTAGACACTAACAATATTCAAAGTGTACTTGTTAAACACCTTGTGATTGACAAACATCTCATCTCAGCTTTCATTAAAAATTTCATCAATAAAATGATCAAAAGCAGTTCGTTTCTCCCTTCCTCGCCTCTCTTTAAACTGAGAAAGAAGAAAGAAGGATCGATTCTTGCGGATCTGATGCTTCAGATTCATCGAGATGGGTGTTGCTTCCTTCTTCTAGTTTTGTGTGTCTTTTTTTGGTGATTTCAATGTATTTCACATTCTGCTTTCATCTTCAAATGAAGGAGACATCATTAGCTCACTTGTCTTGGTTGGTAAAAGACTTAATTCTGTTGTATGTTAATTAGGGTAACATACTATCAAAATTGACCCACCTTTTTTAATCTTACAAAAATTGACCCAGCTACCTATCTTTCTCTGTCGTGCCAAAACTACATTCCTCAATGGTAATCTAGTTGAGGAAGTGTATATGAAACAACCTGAGGGTTTTTCAATTGAGTCCAAACCAAATGCCGTATGCAAGCTACAAAAGTCCATTTATGGGCTTAAGCAAGCCTCAAGGAGTTGGAACATTTTCTTTGACAAGGCTATCAAATCGTTTGATTTCGTCATAAGCAAAAAAATCCATGTGTTTATAGTAAACGCAAGGATGGGAGTATTGCCTTCATTATCATATATGTAGATGACATATTAATAATGGGAGATAATAAGACTCTCCTGCAGTCAGTAAAAGAGTGGTTGTCCAGTACCTTCATGATGAAGGATTTAGGTGAAGCCTGCTATATTTTGAGAATTAGGATCTATAGAGATAGACCTAACAGATTGTTGGGGCTGTCACAGTCAGTCTACATAGACAAAGTGCTTAGACGTTTTTCTATGGAAAATTCCAAGAAAGGCGGTCTACCTATGGGACAAGGCATCAAGTTATCTAAGAAGGATAGTCCTTCTAATTCTATAGAACTTGAACGCATGAAAAGGATCCCATATGATTCGGCTATAGGATCGATCATGTATGCCATGACATGTACTAGGCCAGATGTGGCCTTTGCACTTAGTATGACTTGCAAGTTCCAGCAGAATCCTGGGAAAGAACACTGGAAAGCAGTCAAGAGTATTCTTAAGTATCTTAGACGAACTAAAGAATATTTCTTAGTCTATGGTGGACAAGAGAAGCTGGTATATACTGGGTACACTGATGCTAGTTTCCAGACAGATGTTGATGACTACAAATCTCAATCAGGTTACACATACATTTTCAATGGTGGAGCAGTGAGCTGGAAAAGTTCCAAACAAGCTACAACTGCTGACTCGACAATAAAAGATGAGTACATTGCTGGATAGGAAACTGGTAAAGAAGCTGTCGTGATATCTGAGTTCCTGAAGGAACTAGGGGTTGTTCCAAGTGCCACTTGTCCAATAACAGTTTATTTCGACAACACTCGTGCGATTGCGCAAGCTAAGGAACCAAGATCAACCAACAGAAACAAACATGTACCACATACTCAGAAAGATGGTGGAGACTGAAGAGATTAGATTAGACTATGTTCCCACATACGATAATCTAGCTGACTCATTCACTAAACCATTAAGCTTAGTCAAGCATAATGGTCATTTTGAGAATATGGGCATTAGATATGTTGGAGATTGGCTCTAGGCCAAGTGGGAGATTGAAAGTATATTAATGTCCTAGAGACAATTTGTATTAGGACAAATGTACTTTATACACATTCATATTATTATTAATGGAGATTAATATTTTGACATTTGCAATTATTGAATTATTATTTGATTATTTGTAATTACTCATTAATGTGCATCCCTTGAGCTTACGTCGTCATTAATAGAGTGAGATATTTTATGATAGAGTGTAACTCTTAAAATAACCTCGACTAATGATCATCGAGAATGGGATATCAATGATATATGATAAGTCGACATGTGGTCTGCATCACATCCTTAGAGGATGTAGTATGTCTCACCTGTTACGAGTAATGATTACTCGTGATGGACACATGGATACTTTAGAAGTATTGGTATACCCTGCTAATATACTGTTTGTTATACTTGTCTAACGTATGATCAGTGTGTGGGAGATAGAAGTCCTTAGACTTGAGGTCAATACGCGCCTTATCTACAAAGTAATGTACTTTGATCCAGTCCTAAGCTCAAATGCCTTGTAGGTTGAGATACGGCTTGTATTGGGTACATTACAATGTGGATTGAAGGTGGTAGTTGGTCCAAGATTAGGATTCATTCCTTGAATATATGTTCGAGAGAACATTCAGATTCTCAGTGATATTAGGTTGACTAATTCATTGGACAACGCAATAGACATATTTAGAATATGATCTAGTCGTCGACTAATATAGATGAGATACAATGATTAAGCCATTTGGATAAACACTTGACAAATCCTAAGCTTGATCGGGTGTGTCGTGAATGAAAGGATTTTATCTTATCACATAAAGGTTAAATTTACTAGATTCGCATAAACGTACTTCACATATTGAGTTCGTCTTCCGGCGCCGTCTAGGAGTTCCGCATAGACCTTAATTTGATTAATGTCAATATGAGAAGGCATGTAGGGTCACACTATGTCGATTGTCCATTTTGATCTAAGGATGTATTGAGAGAGTAATTAAAATGTTCGATTTAGAATCGAGACATTTAAATGAATAATGATTACATTAATTAAGTCAAAATTGGATTTTGGATTTAATTAATAATGCATGGAAATTAAATCGAGACTGTGCAAGTGCACATCGAGCGCCATGGCGCCCATACCCTAGGGCCGCGACGCCTCTGCCTGGATTTTGGGCCAGGCCTAAGGTCAAAATCTAATTCAGTTTTTAACCTAATTTTCAACTATAAATAGAGGCATTCACTTTAATTATTCCATACCAATTTTCAGAATAAGATTCTAAGCCTTAGAGACTTAGAATAAAATACTCTCTCGAACCTCTGCCATATTTCCTAGCTTTCCGAAAGAGAAGTACATTGAAGCTTGGAGCTTACAATTGGAAGGCCAATCACGTGTGCACCTAACAGTAGAAAAAGACTCCAGATATTCTAACTTGTAAGTATATGCTTTATTTTACAAGTTTAGTTGTTGTATAACCTTACCAGAAATGTTGTTGGGGTAAGTAAGAAACAAAACTTTTAAACTTCCGTTGTGCCTTACTTATGTGCTTTGTACCCAACAAAAATAAACTAGTCTTTCACTGTTAGGAGACAACATCAATGAAGTCTATGCGGTATAAAATCCACACATACTCCTTTTACTTTTCTTTTTTAATAAACGGCGAAATTTTTATAACTTCAAACCGAACACAAAACAAACAAATTTAATAAATCGGTGAAGTTTTTATATCTTTAAATATAATATAAAACCGAACAAATCTAGCAAATCGGTGAAGTTTTCAATCTTCAACCCAATTACAAAACGAGTAAATTTACTTGGTGAAGTTTTTATATCTTCAAAATGAATATTAATCGAGTAGAAAGTCACAAAGAATTTAATCTCAATAGCGGACTAGCAAATCAGAAAATCTTAGTCTCCACGACCCATGTGCACCAGTTTAGCTTTCATTGCTTCTGAATTTTCCCAAACACACTCCAACCCGTTCAATTATATAGGGGTCTTAAAATATTCTGTTCGAAAAAGAAATAATAATAATAATGGATCTTTAATAACTTTGTTGGAGAAGTCACGACGTTTGTAACTGTTAAATATACATAAGTATACACAAATTACATGTGTATACTTATGTATATTGGTTCTCGGATTTTACTGTAGCAAGCGCACGGTTGGGCGGATTTTGTAAATAAGGTGTTGTAATATTTTAGTGTACGTATTACCTTAATTAGTCTTGTACACTTACCATAATTGTATAGTTAGTCTCCAAATAGAATAAGGTTTTAGGAGTAGAATATGAATAGGATTTTCCTATTATGGAAATATGTAAATTGTATATATTCTCTTTCAATTAATGAAAATAATCAAGGGATTATTTCTTTCATGGTGTCAGAGCCAGGCCCATTCCAATTCTTTGTTCATCGATTGTTGGGCCCCCAAATTATATTATTCACGCTTCAGTTAACAAGGTCTGGGCGTGCGGGGAGTGTTAAGAGTCCCACATCGGATATGGAATGGGAACATGTACTCCTTATATGGACTTGGACAATCCTCACCCTACAAGCTAGATTTTGGGGTTGAGTTAGGCCCAAGATCCATTCTTTACATTTCAAGACGGGGAGTCCTCCCATGAGGTGTGATAGTAGGGGAGATCTTTATCCTATCACGCCAAGTTTCGATCTCTTGAGTCAAGCCTTGCCATCAACTTTTGCAGCCCTTGCTCCTTTCCTGTGGCATGCTCGTCTAGGTCATCCGGGGTTGTCTATTTTATCTTCTTTAGATAAAAATAATTTTATTTCTTGTAAGGGTACGCGTAGTACTCCGAATTGTCAATCTTGTTCTTTAGAAAAAATTATTAAATTGCCTTTTGTAGACTCTAATTTTCATACTTTAATGCCATTCAATATTATTCATAGCGATTTATGGACAACTCATGTTCTCAGTTCTTTGGGTCATCGTTATTATGTTCTATTTTTTATGATTATTCTAATTTTTTATGAACTTTTTCGATAGCGAGAAAATCTCAAGTTTTTTCCACTTTCGTAAAATTTAGAGCATTCATTAGAACCCAATTCGAATGGAAAATCAAAAATATCCAATGTGATAATGGCAAAGAATATGACAATGGGGTATTTTGGGAGTTTTGTGCTAATAATGGGATCAATTTTTATTTTTCTTGTCCTTATACGTCTTCAAAAAATGGGAAAGCCGAACACAAAATTCGTACTATTAATAACATTGTCCGAACTCTATTGATTCATGCTTCAGTGCCTCCTACTTTTTGGCATCATGCTCTACAAATGGCTACATATCTCCTTAACATACTTCCTATCAAAGACTTGACATATTCCTCCCCTCTTCAAATCTTATATAATAAGACTCCCTCGTATTCCCATCTTAAGGTCTTTGGGTGCTTATGTTATCCGTTGTTTCCGTCCACCACAATTAGAGAACTTCAGGCCCGTTCTACCCCATGTATGTTTTTGGAATTTTCGTCTAATCATCGTGGTTACAAGTGTTTTGATTTATCATCGAATAAAATCATCATTCGTCGCCATGTTATTTTTTATGAGTCCCAATTTTCGTTTGCTAAAGTGAGTAGTCTCATACCTAGTTCGTATAATTTTTTGGATGACGATATCTCGCTATATTTTTCCACTATTTCTCGGACATGTCTCGCACCCTCAATAGAACCAGCGGGCCCACTGCCCGCTGGTTCTATCGTCTAGTCCCTTCCTCCTGTTGTGGGTCCAGAAATTGGGCCACCTCCCTAGCCTAGTTCTGGCCCAATTTTTGGTCCAGTTCCTACGCCAGAAACAGTAAACAATTCCCTTGTTGGGCCAGCAGGCCCACTGCCTGCTGGCCAGTCCGTCACTGGTCCCGTTATTTCCCAAAATTCACCCAATTCTTCCCTGATTCATAGACCAGTCACTCGTAGTCAACGGGGTATTTTTAAATCAAAAAGACAATTTAATTTAAATTCTAATGTTTTTAAATCACCCTTACCCCGTAATCATGTGTCTGCTTTAAATGACCCAAATTGGAAAATTGCTATGACCAACGAATATAATGCACTTATTGATAATAAGACATGGGAGTTGGTGCCCCGTCCATGTGGTGTTAATATTATTCGGTCTATGTGGATTTTTGCTCATAAGGACAATTTTGACGGTTCTTTTGCGCGGAATAAAGCTCGTCTTGTAGGTGATGGTAAGACTCATCAGGTTGGTGTGGATTGTGGTAAGACATTTAGTCTGGTGGTCAAGCCGGCTAACATTCGCATTGTGCTCAGCTTGGTTCTTTCGAAAGCATGACCCATTCATCAGTTAGATGTGAAGAATGCTTTCTTACAGTGTAATCTCAAGGAGATAGTCTATATGCATCAGCCCTTAGGGTTTAGGGATCCCAAATATCCTCATCATGTTTTTTTGTTGAAGAAGTCCTTGTATGGGCTTAAACAGTCTCCGCGGGCTTAGTATAAAAGGTTTGCAGACTATGTTTTGACTATTGAGTTCTCTCACAACAGGTTTGATAATTCATTGTTCATATATTTTCGTGGTTCTTTCTTGGCTTATATACTATTATACGTGGATTATATTATCTTGACTGCCTCTTCTGATGTATTACGCCAGTCTATCATGACAATGCTCAGTTCTGAGTTTGCTATGAAATACTTGAGGCCCTTGAGTTACTCTTTGGGGATTGCTATCACTCGTAATGCCAGTGGGTTGTGCTTATCCCAGAGGAAGTATGCAGCCGAGATCATTGAGAGGGCTGGGATGTCATCCTGTAAGTGCACTTCCACTTCGGTTGATACTAAACCCAAGTTGGGTGCTGCGGCTGACTCACCTTATGAGGATCCGACTCGCTATCGCAGACTTGCAGGGGCCCTTCATTATCTTACATTCACGAGACCAGATATTACGTATGTCGTATAACATGTGTTTTTGTTTATGCATGATCCCAGGGTTGAGCACATGAATGCACTCAAATGCATTATTCGGTACATCTAGGGGACACTTGACTATGGCTTACATTTATATCCTTCGTCCACGTCTACACTTGTCTCGTATACAGATGCTGATTGGGGCGGCTGTCCAGACACTAGACGGTCTATGTCTGGCTATTATATGTTTCTTGGTAATAACTTGGTCTCCTGATCTGGAAAGCGTCACTTGACTTTATCACTCTCTAGTGCATAGGCCGAGTATCGAGGGGTAACCAATATGGTCTCTAAATCCTGTTGGTTACGGAATCTTCTGTTAGAGCTTCATTGTCCTATTCAGAAAGCTAGCTTGGTTTATTGTGATAATGTTAGTGCGATCTACCTTTCTGGTAATCTGGTTCAGCACTAGCGCACTAAACATATAGAGATGGACATTCACTTTGTTTGAGAAAAGGTAGCTCGTGGACAAGTACGCGTCTGCCATGTCCCTTCCAGGTATCAAATTGCAGACATATTTACAAAGGGTCTTCCCTCGGTCCTTTTTGAAGATTTTAGGGACAGTCTCATCGTTCGAAGACCGCCCGCTATGACTGCGGGGTTGTGTTAAATATACATAAGTATACACAATATACATGTGTATACTTATGTATATTGGTTCTCGGATTTTACTGTAGCAAGCCCACGGTTGGGCAGATTTTGTAAATAAGGTGTTGTAATATTTTAGTGTAAGTATTACCTTAATTAGTCTTGTACACTTACCATAATTGTATAGTTAGTCTCCAAATAGAATAAGGTTTTAGGAGTATAATAGGAATAAGATTTTTCTATTATGGAAATATGTAAATTGTATATATTCTCTTTCAATTAATGAAAATAATCAAGGGATTATTTCTTTCAGTAACATTTGTGACGATTAATCACATTCCTTTGCACATTGTTTGTTTCCGTTGATTTGGTTGAATGAACAATTTATAGGATTTAGCAACAGTATGATCAAGAATAATTACAAGACATGGTATACTGGTCCTCAAGGTGATCATCCACTTGCATCCTTATTTGGTCCAAGATTATCCATTAATTTAGAAATAAGACTATTTGTGGGGAAGACTATTGTCATCATCACTGCACCGACAATAAACAAAACTTAGGCAACAATTTAAAATCCTCAATAATATTGCCTTTTCTTTTCAGCGAAGAATTTTCTGATGTAAACCATCAAGTACATAGCACCGAGTAGTAACTTGGAGTAGAAAATCACGCAGATTTTAGTCTCTAAACAGCGAAATAGAAAACCACAAATATTTTAATCTTCAAAAGGAGTACTTTTTATTCTAAAAAGAGTATTTTTTTCCTTCTAAAAAAGTACTTATTTATCACTGAAAAGCGTACCTTTTTTTAACCTCCTTTACAAATCAGAACACAAAAGATTAAAATAGTAAAAGTTAGATTTCTTAAGCTTGTTATTTTCCGGTGTTCAAAGCAGTAATTTAACAAAAGTTGTTTTAAGAACCACAAAACAGAAAAAATCATTAAGGACAAAAATGTAGAAGAATTAGAATATTTCTGAGCCACAAGTTTCTTGTGTGTCCTTAACAAATCTAATCCACTCATAGTTTTCAAGGTTAATGGATTAATTCCCCCCAGGATATAACGAAAAACTATTCTATGATAGCGGCAATATAAATTGCAGAACTTCAGTGAACTCAAATGGCGGTGGCAAATCATACGACTATCCCATATTTTTGTTTTAAAACCAAATGCAGAGAATTTAGAGGAGAGAAATATTCAAATTTTTCGATGTCTAAAATCTTAGGCAGCATTTGAATTATAGACAATGAAAATGTGAGATAAAGAGGTGCCTCTTCCAGTTTCCATTCACACCTTAAAAAAACTCAACAAAGTAGTAACATCCCGTACTTTTGGGCCATGGTTTGAATCACCAGACATATGTATGTAGACCTGAGTCCTGGGGAAATTGTGTTATAAGTTGGTATTCACATCAAAAGCTTAGTATGGAAATGAATGCGGTCCCAAAATAATTTATGATTTTAAAAGTGTGACAACAATGACTAGTAATGATATTTTGTGTAAGGCAAAAGAGGCTACGGAGTAGTGTTATATCACATGATTACGATAACAGATATATGAAGTGTGCTAAAATGATTAATATTTAAGTGAATTAGGATCAAAGATTTAAGTGTGTCTGTCTTTAAGTAATTAATTATTAAAATTAGTGGATAGGTGCTGACTAGATATCACGTGTTCCACACGTCCTAGTGGGAGAAAGTACCAAATGACTAAGCTTTTTTCTCTTATGAGGTGGCATGTTAGTGGAAAGGGTAGTCATTAATTTGGGGACAAGGCATTAATTCTTATTGATTTTGTGTTGGGCAGGAATTCATTAGATAAACTTAAGATAAGATATCATTGGCAGAAAGTATACTTTGAGAGTTCATTCTCTTGTTTGATAATTAATATTGACAGTAACAAATTTAAGAGTTTAGCAGCAACAAGATTTATACTTATGTAGTAGCAACATTCCCCTCCATTTTTAAGAAGACAAATCGTACATCCTTTCAGCACAAAAGCATATCGAAGATCTCCTTTTAGTAAAGTAATGTGACGGGAAGCTCTAAAGGAGTCATAGTTCTTCACATCTAGTATTAGCATGTTGAATTCGGGCTTTCATCGAAGAGAAGTAAGGTAGAAAAAGAGTGATTCTTGACATAAAAGATTGAGGCGTACATGAGACTGGTCACAACAACAAGTAGGAAGTTGACGTTAAAGATATTTGAAGGCAAATCCTTCTTTCTTTTGGCATGATCTAAGTACGAAACACAAACATAATACTGTCCCATAAATGATTCTACTCTTATTAGTTAAGGATGTTCATGTTATTAATTCCTATATTCAAAGCATGTCTAAATATGTTCCTAAATCCTTATTGAGGTATATGGGAAAGATGTTAATGTTCATAATGTTAATTGGAGGTGCAACGACATTACGTCACTCGGATAAGCTCAGAATGTCTTATTATCATTTATGCATTATATTCATGTATTACCCTTGACCCACATTTGTTATATATACTACTATATGGTATGCATTATATATGCGTAGGGGATGGAAAAAGGGATACGTCGTTATATACGCACACCACCTGATCAACTAGTACATGATGATAATTGTGCCCACAGAGGCTGAAATGATATGATGAGATACGATGTTATATACCCATATATATATGTATGACCGCATTGTGCATGACATTTAGGCATATTATGGCCCTCAAAGGCATTCTCTACTGGTTGGTTGTTTCTTGTCTCATGTTGCTTTCAGATCTCTATTATGCTATTTTTCACGCTTGACATACTCGGTACATCAGTCGTAATGACATCCCTTTTGTCGGTGGACGCTGCGTTTTATGCCCGCAGGTTTAGGTAGACAGGGTAACGGTCCGCACTAGTAGGTTGTTGGTTCAGCTGACATTAGAGCACTCTACTTGTTCCAAAGTTGCAGTCTAGTCGTGGTATGATATTTTTATATGCATAAGGGTATGGCGGGGCCTTGTCCCGACCTCATGATGTCATGTACTCTTTAGAGGCTTGTAGACAGATGTCCTATGTATAGTAGTCGTGTATGGCCTTGTCGGCCTTAGTATGCATATGTGTATAGGTTGGGTTCCTCTGTTTGTAAGATGTGACGTAGCTCCTTTCCAGATTATTATTTCTACGTTTCAGCAGGGTACTTAGTGACGACCCTCGTGGCTCATGATTAATTATGGTTAGAATTAAATATATGATTAGTAGTACTCGGCAAGTAAGATCCGGGTGACCGTCATGACCCTCTAGTTTGGGTCGTGACAAACTTGGTATCGAAGCAGGTATGTCCTAGGGTGTGTGCAAGTCGTGTCTAGTAGAGTCTTGTTTATGAGTGTGTTGTGTATTATACTTATATACAGGAGGCTACAGGGCATTTAGGATGATGGTTACCTTCCTTCTTGATCTAAAATCATGTTATAGAGCTAAGTTGTAAGAATTCCCTTTGTAAACCTTATCATGTTTATGATTACATCAATGCCTTCTTCCAATAGAGATATGATTAGCAGGGAGATTAAGGTTGGATTGAGTGTAAATGCGAGTAGTATGCTCTTTATTGAGAAAGATCTATCAAAGTATATGAGTAAGTTGCTTTCTCAGGCACGACTTTATCCTAGAGCCTCTGATAGAGATAGGCCCTTGAGGGATCATGGAGCTTATAACCTATGGAGTTTATTAGTCAGGAATCGCCGATATTTCACAACGTTCCGAAGTTTTCCAAGATGATGCGCAAAGGTAAGGATAAGATGATTATGAGTTGTACAGATGAAATGCAGAAGACATAATTGGAAGGTTTAGTAAGTTATGAAAATCTACACGTTTTACAGTGACTCTTGATGATTAGAATGGGGGAATATGTTATGTACGTGTGACCTAAATTGTAATGTCTTACCTAGAATAGATTGGGAATTGTCCAAGAGTATCATTAACAAGAATGGATTGCCACAATCGAATCGTGTGAGGAGTGACCACCAGTAAATTTAAGAAGATCACGTAAAGTGACGTACCCGAAATAGTGAACCCAAGTCATATATAAGGATCGAGTTATCCACGATAGTGGAAAGGGACATAAGCCTCTCATCCGTGCATAAAGGGTCAGACCGCGTATTATTGAGAATTACATGTATCAATGTTAGTAAGTTAAGGCATGTTATAGGTATTAGACTGGTAAGGTCTTTGGCTTCATTGTGCAGCATGTTACAATTCAAAATAACCACTGGATAACAATAGCTTGTTGGGGGGTAATTGAGGACGAAAACTATGGAACAATTGAAGAATGGATGTAAGAAATATGAAACAGTGAATAAGTGGGAATGTAATGGTATGATCAAATATCAAGGCAGAAATGTTTTTTTTTCATTTAGTGACGAGCAGAAGGAAGGATTATGACGAGAAGGATAAATGTGAGTGAGATTATAGTTATGCAGGTTTCACAAAGGTATGATTACTCCAAAATAGTGTAAGGATCAATGGTAGAGGAGGGACATAAAGAACTCTTTGGCCAAAGGTGACAAACCTCTGATGTTCAGGAAGGTAGTATGAGAAATACTTTGAGATAAGAGACTTCCCCAAGGCAATTTGAAATGGAAATGTAAAGGTGAGACGAATGAGCACTCGGTCTATGGGAGATCTAATAATGATAAGACAAGAAAGATTGACAAGTCATGGGATCATGTAACACCGTGAATTGGATCTAAACATACGAAGCATCAGTTCCATAACATATGCAGTCATGCCACTCAGAAAGTATGTAAACGGAAGTAACAGTGAGTAAAGCTCGAGATCAGCACCTAAACATGTGAAATGGGCCAATCACGCCTATGGATACAAGGTAGACATTAAAGATATATGTCAAGAGATAATGACATTATAATGAAGATAAAATGACAGGCAAATACAAAGGTTTATGAGCAATTTTTTTAACTGACCAAAGGTTCTACAAGAGATATAAAGTAATGGGTTTACAACTTAACGAGATCAAGGAAATTTTTTTCCAAAGCGCCATTGACAGAAAGTCTTAGCCATGAGGCAAGTGAAGGAATTCGAATCTAAGACCAGATTTGGATATAGTAGTTCAACGTCATGTAATGCAATTCTTCAGAATCTTCCACGTACTGAATAAGGGAATAAGTTAACAACTCATCATTTAAGGGGTAGTAACGCCAATGATTGGAATCAGGAGCAATGTTTGAGATTACATATGTATACCAGAATATTTTAGAATTAATAAGAGTAAGACAAGTAAGAAAATGAGTGAACAAGTGTCAAAAGAAGTAAAGAAAGGAAGTTGTTATAATTATGAGTAGTGAGAAAGTATGAAAAAAGATTACTTTCAAACCATGAATGAGAGTTAACTGCGATGATACACGCACTTCAGATTCGATGACATTGTCCATAAAGTGTTCATGATTGAGATACTACAAATATAAGAGTTTTCAGCACACCAGTTAATAAACAAAGCTAAGTTGACCATCGAATCATTCACCCACAAGCGGCTTGACTAATGTGAGAAATAGGGAGAGAATGTTAACCTGAGGGAATGCATCAGTTAGTTAAGTGGGACTCCAATTAGAGGATTCAGATAGTGATAGCCCTATAACTCAGAATACAGCTAGGTCATCCCTCATACTGGAAAAAAAAGAGAACGTCGTGATGAAGATCCCATTTTTAGGGAAGATCGGGAAGGATATTTAACAAAAAGAGAACTGCAACCTTCGAGTATAATAGGAGATGGACCCCTAGGTGGAAGGTCCACTTGTGTATTCCCAATGTAGCAGGATTACGAGACAAGATTATCATAGAGGTCCATTGCTCACGATATTCCATTCACCCTGGATCTACTAAGATGTATCATGATCTCAAAGGTATGTATTGGTGGAAAGATATGAAGAGGAACATTGTGGAGGTGGTAGTTCAGTGTCTTATTTGTCAATAAGTACAAGTATAACACCAAAAGCCCGGCGACATGACTCAGAATATTGAGGTCCCGATGTGGAAATGAGAAATGATTAATATGGATTTCATTACGGGTTTACCTTGCTTTTATCATAAGTTTGATTGTATTTGGGTGATTATTGATAGAATGACCAAATCAGCTCAATTCTTGGCCGTCAAAACTACCTACACAGCCGAGGACTATGCAAAGTTATACGTTAAGGAGATTGTTCGCCTTTATGGTAGTCTAAAAATATCAACAAACACTGCCCAAAGATCTAGTCTGTAGATACAAGAGGACTAACATAATACGAAACAAGTCTAAAAAAATGGTACGCAAGCCAAACTGAATAAATAATCGAAAAATTTAAATCATATCTCTCAAATCAAGGTAAAGATAGAGTAAAAGAATGAGCATCCAAGGTATGCCGGAAGATAACATCCTTACCCCGAATACTGGAAGTCAACCTGCTCGGACTCAAACTTGATATCTCAAACTGGTAGAGGGACCTATATTGCATCACAAAAGATACAAAAAGTGTAGCATTAGTACACAACGTACCACCATAGACATCATAGGCCAACAACAATAGAAGATACATAATAGAGATAAATATCAAGTTTACACCAGATAAGCCTATACTAGATAGTTCAATCGCTCATATAAGTCATGTTGTACACATATCAATTCACTGATTCATCAAGTCACATTGTTCACATAAGGTTCCAATCATAGTGAAATACAATCAATTCATTCACATATACAGGGACCTTACCATCATAGTACCCACGTAGTACTCTCTTGTCCAAGTCATATTCAAGCTTAACGCCACTTACTGAACTTATCACATTAAATAAACAAGTCAACAGTTACATCACAACAACTGTTGTAGTATGCTTCTAATAGTGTTACACCTAAGCTAAGCATGATGATGTTACCACTTTATTAACCTTAGCATTTACACTTAGTTAATTCTCTATACAGTTACGGTCTGACACACATAGATTATTCCACATCTACTTTTCCACTAGAGACACTTATCACAGGTTCCTTACTTGACTCATTACCCAGTCACACGATCGATTACCAGACACCACACACATATATATATATATATAATTCTATGGACCTAAACAAAAGTCATGCCATAATATGCATTTCCAACCATAATAGTAGTTGACATCACACACTTAGATTACAATTATTAAACCCCAAAACCCATACACGAGAAAGCAAGCCACAGACGACACCTCAATCATAAATCCAAGTATTCATAGAGACCAACATAATCATTATTTCCAAGTATTCAAGAGTCAAGCTCAATCATAGCGACCATTCCGGTCCTATACAAACATTTCAATCCAAGTAAATCAAGGTTTCACCCAAGTTCCAATAACAAACCATATCATATTGCCAAACCACAATTAATCAATGTATAGATGTATGAATGATATGAATGTAATGCATATGCAAGGTACCTTTATCAAACTGGTATACAGTACGTCAAGGTTTAATTATGATCGTACACCCATGGAGGAGCTGCAGACTCCATATAACGCTCCTAGCCAGTCGGAATTCCACACACAAATTTGACTAGAGCCCATGACTCATTTGTTGAGTCTCAATCATATTGCAAGCGTGCAACTCTGTTCCCAGCGTATCATATTTCTTGAGCCCATAATATATCCATACCCCTCTCATATCAATATCACAAAATCATGAGTGTATGAATGCAAATGACAATATAAGGCAAGATATCATGATATAATGATATGTAACCAAGTAAGGAAATGAAATATCACATGCTTCCAAAAGTTCAATAGCACATGTACGATCCAATACACAGGATTTCATAGCAAAGTAGTCCATCACAATAATTCTAGTAGAATCAGGATATCCTATCAAAGCATGTGTGATGAATAAACACAACAATATCAAATATGGCTATGAGCCCACATAATGGCGACAAGCCCAAATAACAGCAGTCAGAATCAGCATAAGGTTAATCCCACAAATCACCCATAATCACAATTTAACACTGGTACGCACTCAAACGTTCATCACAACCATTTGAGTGGGACCCCCAAACACGTCCAATACCCCTCAACATGTATAACTACTACGTACTTCTATTGGAGTCTTAGAAAATTTAACTGTAGCCTACCTTATTGTTGAACATGAGCGCCAACAAATCAAGCCTCGGTGATCGTTTTACCCTTCCGATGTGCCTCACAGTAGTCGAAGTCTATCCATGTATATATTATTATTTAACAGAAAGTTAATCACAATAAAACAAGACTTTTAATAACCATTGCGGGCCCATGTCACCAAAACTCAAACTTTAATACTCAAAAACCTTTATTACCCACTAAGTAATCATATCCTTAATTTAATTGAAAAACTATACACATTTGAATATCCAATTGCAAAATCATTAAAAAGCCCCGATTTTAAACCCTTGAATTTTCCCTTTTTTAAAACAAGCTTCTAAAATCAAATTAAAACTTAAAGCATGATAATCTGTCATAATCCAATCCTAGTGCATGATATTAACACTATTTGATCCATTAATCTCTATTAAAATCACCCATATAGCTCTCTTATTCTCACAACATGCACAACTCATCTTCCCAACTCACATAATATGCTAAACCACCATTAAAAGAACCCATAATCACAACTTAAGCCATAAGAGAGGAAGAATCTATTACCTCAAGGTTGGAAATGCTCCTAAAGCACAGAAAATACCCTTATGCAGCGCTGTTTTCGAAGTTAGCTATTTGGGAAAATAAAATCTGACCTAAAAATATTTATAGGCCACTTGAACAGTACTTCTGCCCTAGCAAAATCGACTCCGTTAGAGCGGACTCGTTGCGGCGGAAAAAGCTTCATTGTGGCGAGAGTCACTTGACACCTCATCTCTTGCCACGACATACTCAACTTCACTATGGCAGAAATCCCCTAGTCCCCATCTTCCGCTTTGGCAAGCCAACCTCTCATCGAGGCGAACACCAGACATCAGTAGATATAGCCAAAAACCTCTACCAACACCCGAAACACTCCCAGAAACCTCCGGACACAAACCAAACATGCTCATCTAAGGTAAACAGTGCTACAAAGTCGCCCGTAACCTCAGATTTCACAAATAACTAAGATAAATCATGTTTTTCTAAAGAATAGTCCGAGACAAACCAGAATCCAAACTTTACAAATAAAGACATAACATACATATGATTGCCATGAGATGTAAACTAATGACTCGACTAAGTTATAAATGACCCTCTGAGTCTACCGGAAGCAACAAAACCCCGAAACGAACTCATCTAGCCAATACTCAAGTTGAGTCAAACTAACCAACTCTAGGTTCTCAAACTTGGGTTTTTCATCAGCGACTCATATAAATAGACCTCAGGATTTGGGTCACCCATCCTCGCGCATCATAAACCCCACATAGATTCTACAGGAAGGGTAAAATAGTCAAATAAAGGTCTTTAGCTAAAAATGATTGGATGGGTTATTACAGGACAACTAGAGAATCTCACTCAAAATGTGTATATCATGACGATAAATAAAAGTATTTTCGAAAATTATATTTTGTTATCGTTATGATCAAATACTTTGAAATCTGAGATCAACGTTGTAAAAAAATTATTTCATTTTGTGTTAAAATGAATTCATCTCTCGTATCACCGAATCCAAGAGGGGTCGGAGCGGAGAATGCAACCGAGCAATAATAAAGAACGACAAGACTAGAGTCGGAGACACGGATCGACCTCAATTAAAACTAATTGTCTTTCTGTGGATGCAGGTTCCCAATGCCGTTAGGAGGACGACCAATTATTTTACTAACCCGTTTGTTCATGATGAAAATAGTAAAGCGCGGATCATCAAAGGAAATTTCAATCTATGCTGAATGTGTAATCAAGCCAAGAGGGCCATAAAAGGACAAAGTGCCAAAAGGCTGCACAACCTAGCTAAAAGGGACATAAAAGGACGAAACACCACAAGGGTGGCACAATTATATCAAGAGGGCAATTAAATAACAAAGAAGCAAAAAGGCAACACAACCTTGCTAAAAGGGCTACATATAAGGATGAAGCGTAGCAAGGATGACTTAATCTAGCCAAGAGGGCTATAAAAGGATGAAGCGCCACAAGGGCGACACAATCTAGTTAAGAGGGCTACAAATAAAAAACGATTATCTGACCGAGAGGGTCACAACTGACATAAATGAGAGAGATGACAATTTGACCGATAGGGTCACAACTGACATAAAGAACGAAAGAAAGACAATCCAACCAAAAGGGCCATATCTGTCATTTATTTTATACAAATACTGCTGAGAGGGCCATTCATACAAACATTGTTGAGAGGGCCATTCATATAAATAATGCTAAGAGGGTCATCCATACTAATGCCAAGAGGGCTATTCATATAAACAAACGCCTAGAGGTCCATTCATCCAAATGTGTACTTGCCGAGAGGGCCATTTATTCCCCACTATCCACCAATAAGAAAATCATGTGAGACAGACGGTGCCAAGAAGGTCATCCGCTCAAATAAAGAAAAAATGAGAATGCAATAGGGCCAGACGGTGCTGAGAGGGTCACCCACTCAGGAAATGGCAAATCAAGAAGGTAACACGAGTTGGATAGTGCCAAGAAGCTCACCCGCTCAGAGAGTGAAAATGAAGAATCAAATAAGCCAGACGATGATGAGAAGGTCATCTGCTCAAGCAAAGAGAAAATAAGAAAGTAGCACGAGCCCGACGGTGCGAAGAGGATCACCTGTTTGAGAAAATCCAAATCAGGAGTACATAATGATGAAACCATGTAGGTGTGGTAAACACAGAAGAAGACAATCAATAACGTCACTACCCCAGCAAATAGAAATAGGTTCAAAGCTGCTAAGAAAGAAAAAGTAGGTTGGTCAGACCAGATCCAGAGGCATACAGAGAAAACGTGAAACTTTTCTTGGGTAGCTGGTCGAGATAGAGGGCCAACGAGAGTTATGATCTCTAGACAGGAGTCTGGGATCACTCCACACCACACTCACCCATGAAAATTGATTTTGAAAATATTACTCTTTTAAAATCCCGCAACCGGTCGGACACATGCCATAAAAGTTTTATTAAAACATAAAAAAGGCGTTCCCACATAAGGGACACCCTTTTTAGCCCATTGATTCAATCTACAAGTAACCTGATTCTTGAAGACCCGGAATATGTAGGCGGACTCAATATCAGAGGATTGGTGACACTCCAACGGATCATTTCCCGAATCTTTCAGTTTTGACAATAGAGGACCCAAAATTGCATTAGAGGTCTAGTTGAGTCAAGCTACAAGTGGCCTGAATTCTCATACAACCTGAGATATCTAGGAAACCCATAGTCTAGTCAAAATTTTTGAAATTTGCATAAAAGAGAATTATTTTGATTTTGTCGGCAAAAAAATCTGGTTTGTTAAATTTCCCTGCTCAGGGATGGTCTTGCCATCTCCGAACAATGAAGGGGAAGTTGTTGACACCTAATTTTTTCCCTCCAATAATTTTATTTAATTTTTCAAATTTACTGAGTCACAAACAGAGTGAAATATATATTTTACAAGTGGAAAATGATTTTACAAAATTATCTTCCTGACATTTTGCCATTTTATATGGCAAAATATCGTCAAGTATATTATTTTATATCATATTTCGTATTTTGTATATTTTAAGACTTTTAAATATAATTATAAAAAATTAAAATTAAAATAGTGAAACAATTATTTAATTAATTGTTTAAAACTATTAAGGACCAATTGACAAGTATTCACCCCATTATGTCAAGAAATTCAATTTATTTGAATAAATAATCAATTACGTCACAATTTTACAATTTCATTAGCTTTAATTGCAATTACTTCAAAATTGGTTAAAATTGAAATATCAAATTGTTTCTATATTAATTGCGGTTACATTTGAAATGACCATTTGTTTTTATATGTCAAATAGGGGATATAATTGAAATTGGTGGGCCATTTGCTTAATTGCAATTGTTAGATTTTGTAAAATTAACCCCATCCATTTCCTCTTTAATTCACACGACTTGGGCCCAAGACCCTCATATTTTGAAATCGATCGAGTTTGACCCAATTGGACCAGACTCGGCCTAACCTCGCTTTAAACGCCCAATCCCCGTACCCCTTTCATTTCATTTGAAAATGCAAAATGGTAGAGAAACCCTAGGCGGCATTTTCTCTCTCATGCTCTCATGTCAAAGGTTTGCCGGAAATGGAAAGTATTCAGGCGAGTCGGCTTTGGTTAGTGTTGTCAAGCCATTTTGGTCAAGAGCTATTTGCTCTTGCCCTCTCTCATCTATATCCATTGTTGAACAACCAGAGGTGAGGTTGCCCCTCTCTCTATTTTGCTTTTCTATACTCCTCTTAATAGTTCATGTGTTATTATGATTTCAAACTCTCAATTCCGATTGTGATAAGATCCGACTTGAGAATAAACAGATTCAAACAACAAAATGCAGTAACAAAGGATAGATTAGAAATCAAAGTTGAAAAGTGAAGAAATTGGGATGAGAATAGAAGAAAGAAAGGATTAGGACAATAAAATCAATATTGAATTAATCCAAGGGAGAAAACCTAATTGAAATTCAATTAGAGACACTAATTTGAATCCACAAATGATCTAACTCTAATATGAAATCAATGGATAAATGTTCAATTGCCAACAATGGAATCCACCAATGTTGAACTATCCAAATCACCACAATTACACTAAATTAAGCTGTCAAGCTAATCACTCTTCAAGAGTATTCTTTCATCATCGAAAAACTAACTAATAAATGACCAAGTATAGTATTTATACCAACAAGCTAAATAAGACTGAATTAGTTATTACAGTAATACCCTTAATGAAATAAGAGCCTTGTTTGGTCATCTTGTTAAGGGATGAATGGCTTGTGTTTAATGAATGTCATCTTTGCATAGCTGGCCACCATCATCCATGATATCTCCCATAGTCTATTTGCATCACTAGCCATCATCTTCCACGCTATCTCCCATAGCTTGATTATATTCACATATGGGTCTTCAATAGCTTCCAAAGGTTCTATCTATGTCATCAAGGAGTGTGTAACATGATACACAGTTGAGACTCCTTAAAGTTCCTCTAATAATGTGAGTGTGCTTCATGGACCATCATTGGTTTGAGGTCGATATCCACATCGAATCCTAGCACTCATAATTACCATCAAGCTTCCTAGGATCGTATCATCCTCCCCTTCTTGAGAAAGATTCATCCTTGAAGACAAACCTTGCAAGACCATAAGAAGAAAATACAACAACAAGATCCTCAAAGCATGAATGTTAGTGTAAGAATAAACACAACCAACATGCCATGAACGTACAAACATGTGATATAACCAAACATCGAACATTCTTAGGAAGAACAATTTTCCATATGAAGCATTAAGAGTTTGGTCAATCCAAGTATCACAAAATACAGAGAAAAGAAAGGAATCTAGAATTTCAACATCACAATCATGCACTTCCTTTAAGTCCTTCCCAACATAAGATATGTTCCCCACACAGGTATGAGCATTATCAAATGCAAATAGATAGTACAAAAGGTATCACATAAAACAACTTCATCTAGGGTGTCTTCAAATGTGGGCTCACTATTATGTTCAAGGACAAGATCAAGCATACTACTATAATTTGAGACACGCAAATAAGAATTGTCAATATGCAACCAAGTGTCACCCTCTTTCCTACAACAATCTTCCCCAACGAACATGCTATATCACCCTAAGAGGAATGTCCCATCATAAGGGGAAGGGTTATCATCCCATAGCGGGTTCCTATAGACCTTTTAGCCAAAAAATGTGGCTACGTCTTCCACACCACAAGACATGTAACCATGCAACTCACTATCAATACTCATGTCATATCAAGTAAAGCATTATCCTTAAGGAGAAAATAATCAACTAAGGGTTGAGAACGAAGGCATGCAGCTTTACTCTCAAAAGGATCATTGTCATAACTCTCTATATGGCACACGATACTATCAAAATCTTGAGTCTCATCGAATGACAACAAGGTAATATCAAGAGAATCATCTTCATATGCATCAAACAAGGGTGGTGTGTCATAGTCACATTCTTTCACATCATCAACTATGTCAAGATCATCACTATATTGAGGTTCATAGAACACATCACAAACTCCCTCAATTGGTGGATTATCATTACAAGCTAGTTGATCAACATAAATAGTAACACTAGTTGTTAGCATGTCAAGCTCATAAGATTTACTCACATGATCACCGCAACTAAAGTCAATTAGTGTTTGATCATTTATATTATATGACAATGTACAACTATTAGAATCACAAGTGTCAACACTAGGTGGACACAAATCCATTTTCACACCCCAAACCGGAGAGACACGACTGGCACCCATGCCTTACTTGTCGTGCGCCAACATACATGACTTAACCTTATTCTTTAATATATAAATGGGCAGTCAAGGCCTCCACGAAGTCTATACATATGCCAACGAGGCCATACATAACATCTATACATATACACAAGACTCATATATACAAGCCTCTAAGAGTACATAATAATCATCACAAGGTCGGGACAAGGCCCTGCCATACCCAGAAACATGTACATAACATCATACCGACTCCAAAGCAACAAATCCAGAACAAAAGGAGTGCACCAACCACAACTGAGCTGAGAACCTACTGGTGAGGTCATCAATATGTCTATTTGGAGTTAAGGGAATGAAATGCAGTGTCCCCCCTACAAAAGAGGCATCAGTGTGAAAGATGTACCGAATATGTAAGGTAGTAAAAACTTAAGTAAGAGTCTCAATATAAAAGAGAGTCAAGAAGGATCAACCTGTAACTCGTATTTTCCACTGAGGGCCATGATATGCAATATAGTATATACACGCATATAGCACCATCATAAATCATCAAGCCGTTTTTTGGAGCCATATCATATCGTATCAAGCCTCTCTTTGGGGCTAACATCATCGTCATAACCAACTGACCAGTGGTGCCATAACATATATATAGTGTATATAACATCTCATCTTCATGAGAACTATATGCATGAGAGATATATTATACTTCATTGAACTTGTCGGAGTGACGTAAGGTCGTTACACCTCTGACTCACGTTATGGCACTAACATATCAACATACCTTTCATTATGAGTCAATAAGACAAGACATAACATAAATCAATTAACTTTCTTCAATAGAATGAATGACATATACATTTCTAGCTTTCAAGAGTATAGTCACCTTGGACGGACATTCATTTACATATGGGTCATGCCAAAAGAAGGAAGAGTTAGCCTTAACATACCTTTGTCATTTACTTAACCACACGGTGTCGGTTCATCCTGTTAGTACTTCAATCTACAACAAACAATAAGGGAACATTCTTAAGCTTACCAAAGCTAGAATTCAACATAAATAAGCGACTAGCTCATCTACGAAAATTTGGACAACACGTCCCCTTATTCCTTTCACTTTCTACCAATCAAAAAACAAAACCAAATATGTCCAGAATATCAACAAACAATATATACATCAATATCCAACCTTATATCCATCACCAAAATAACACCAACATCCCAACAAGAGATAATAACAATACTAACAATTTTCAAGTGTTACGTGATGACTTCTTCTCTTTAGCTGATAACACCATCAACATACCAAACATATAACCAAGTACAACAAAAACACAACTAAGATATTCCCCATAATTTCCATCTATATGAGGTTACATATACAACCCCAAAATAGTCCAGCAAGGGAAGACGACATAATAATCTACTTTATTTTTCTATCTTGTAGTTTCTTCACTCAAAAAGTAACCACTCATAGACAGTCAGAATTTCATACATGAATCTGACTAGAGCTCATGAGTCATTTGTCGAGTCTCAATCATTTTGCAGGAATGAAACTCTGCTCCCCGCGTATCAATATCATCTCAAGTGCCATAATCTCATATTACTCTTACATTTCTGGTCTCTTGGACCACAACATATCCATGCCACTCTCACATCAAATCAAAGAAATATGAGTGTATGTATGCAATAACAACATAAGGCAAGATATCATGATACAATGAGATGCAATCAAATATAAAGATGATGTATACATTCTTTCAAGAGTGCAACAACACATAGGAAATTCCATGTCAAATCAAGATATCAATCGAAATATGTGTGATGAGTAAATAAACAGTAGCAAATATGGAGACAAGCACATATAATCAGCAATCAGAACCAGCATAAAGTTAATTCCCAAAATCATCCAATTATCACAGTTCAACACTGGTAGCCACTCAGGCGCTCATCACAACCACTTGAGTGGGACCCCAAAACACGCACAATAGCTCTCAATATTTATAAATAATTTCATACTTCTATCGGAGTCTCAAAAAGTTAAACCGTATCCTACCTCAAAGCCGAACATGTGTGCAACAAAATAAAGCCTCTCAGATAACCTTTTCCTTCCTTCGCGCCTCGCGATAATCTAAGTCTATTCAGGAATATTACATTGTCAATATAAAGCTAACACAACAAAACAAGACTTTAAATACGTATTTTGGGCCCACGTTATGAAGATTCGAACTTTACTACTCAAAAACCTCTATTACATATTAGGTAGTCACATCCTTAAATTCATTGCAAATCTAAACACAATTCAACAAATTGAACAATAATCTTAAAGCCCCAATTTAAAACCCTAGATTTCCCCCTTTTTGAAAACAAATTTCTATAATCAAAATAAGCTTAACAACGTGATAATATAACATAATCCAATCGTAATTCATGATATTAACACCGTGTGATTCATAAATCCCCATAAAGCTCTCTTATTCTTACAACATGCATAACTTATCTTCCCCAACTCATCCAATATGCTAAACCACCATTAATAAGTTTAGAATCATAAACTTAAACCAAAAAGGGAAAGAATGCATTACCTCATGGTTGGAAATGCTCCTAAGGCTGTGAATATACCCCTATAAGAAGCTAGTTTCGAGATAAACTATTTTGGAAAATAAATTTCTGACCTAAGAATATTTATAGGACAGTTGAATAGTGATCCATCCCAAAAGAATTAACTCCACTGGAGCGGACCCATTGCAGTGGAAAACCTACCGCTGGGGCAAGAGTCACTTAACACCTCACCCATCACCACGGATGACCCGACTCCGCTGTGGCAGAACTTCCCCGACTACCATATTCTACTTTGAAGAGCCAACCTCACACCGAGGCAGACCCGCCGGAGCGATTTCTGGTGATACCGTGGTGGGCACCAGACACCAGCAGATGAAAAATTGCCAAGTCCTCCATTGAACACTCGAAAATGCTCCTAGAACCCCCCAAACACAAATCAGACATGCTCGTCTAAGGTAAACAGTGCTATGAACTCGTTCGTACCGTCAGATCTCACAAATAACTAAGCTAACACATACTTTTATAAAGAATCATCTGTAACAAACCAAAATCCAAACTTTACAAATAAGGTCACAAAATACATCTGATTGCCTCAGGAAGTGAACCAATGACTCGACTAAGTCATAAGTGACCCTCTAGAACTACCAGAGTGATGAAACCCAGAAACGAACTCATCTAGCCAAAAGTCAATTTCGAGTCAAACTAACCAACTCGAGATCCATGCCACCGATCCCCACATATCACAAACCCAACATAGAGCCTACGTGAAGGGTAACATAGGAAAATAAGGGTCTTTAGCTAAAAATGACCAGATGGGTCATTATATCAAATACCACTAAAACAATGTTCATTCTCGAATAGAGAGAAATGAACATAGGAAATGTACCAAAAGAAGTGAACATGCTAGTATATCTGCTTCGCATATCAGACTTGGTCTCCCAAGTCACATCCTCCACAGGATAATGCCTCTACTGAACCTTCACTAAAGTTATCTATTTCGATCTCCCTCCCCTATCTATCTAAATTAGCCACATGCTCCTCCTTAAACTCTAAATTCTGATAAAGAAATATTGATTCCCAATAGATAATGTAAGAACCATCAGCATGATACTTCTTTAGCATGGATACATAGAAAACTGGATGAACGCTTGAAAGACCTGGTGGCAGAGCTAACTCATATGCCACATCTCCTACTCTCTGAAGAACCTCAAATGGTTTGATATACCTCAGACTCAAAATCCCTCTCTTATCAGAATTTCATCACACCATTCATGGGTAAAACCTTCAGAAGAACATTGTCAGCCACCATGAACTCTAAATCTCGGACCTTCTATTTTGCATACTACTTCTGCCTACTCTGCGCTGCCAGGAGCTTATCCAGGATCACATTCACTCTCTATAAGGATTCCGCCAACAAATTAGTACCCTAAGGACGTACCTCAAACACATTAAATCAACCAATCAGAGATAGACATCTCCCACCATACAAGGACTCGAACGATGACATATCGATATCGGAGTGATAACTATTGTTGTATGCAAACTCTGCCAAAGGTATGTATTGATCCCAATGACCACCAAAATTAATCATACAGGCTCGTAAGATGTTCACCAATACCTAAATAGTCCGCTCAGACTGACCGTCAGTCTGAGAGTGAAATGTTGTACAGAGGTCCAAGTGAGTACCCAACTCTCTCTGCAAAGTCTGCCAGAAATGCGAAGTAAACTGCGTACCCTGATCTGAGATGATAGAAATAGGAACCCCATGAAGATGAACAATCTCTAGGATGTAGATCATAGCCAACTTCTTTGTGTTATACGTCATCTGAATTGGAATGAAATATGCGAACTTAGTCAATCTATCAATAATAACCCAAATCGCATCAAACTTGCCCAAGGTCTTGGGCAATCCCATAACAAAATCCATAGCGATCCTCTCCCATTTTCACTCGGTAATGGGCATCCTCTATGATATACCACCGGGACGCTGGTGCTCATTGTTGACCTGCTGGCAATTCTGACACTGAGAAACAAAATTAGCAATGTCTTTCTTCATCTTCCCTCACCAATAGTGTTGCCTCGAATCACGATACATCTTAGTAGCACCTGGATGAATCAAATACCTAGTAGCACTTGGATGAATCGAATACCTAGAGCAGTGGCCCCTCTCCATAATCAATCTAGTCAAATCTTCCACACGAGGCACACATACTTTAACCCTAATCCCTAAAATGCCCTCACTGTCAATCACGCCCTCTTTGGCTTTGCCACTCATCATCTTATCTCAAATTTTGCACATCTCCACATCATCATACTGGTGCGCCCGAATCTGATCCAAAAAAGACGACCTCACCTCTACACAAGCCAAAATCCTACCTGAATTCGAAAGATCAAGTCTCAAGAAATGGTTGGCTATAGACAGGACCTCTAATGCCATGGGACGCTCAGAAATAGCCAAACAAGCTAAATTCCCCATACAAAATGGTCATGTCATAATCCTTCAACAACTCCATCCTCCGGCGCTGCCTAGAATTTAAGTCCCTATGATTAAACATATGCTAAAGACTATAGTGGTCGATATACACCTTACAATGGACACCATAAAGATAATGCCTCTAAATCTTCAACGCAAATACCATGACAGCCAACTCTAAATCATGTAAATGATAGTTCTTATCATGCACCGTCGACTGCCTCGATGCATAAGAAATAACCTTACCCTCGTGCATCAACACATATCCTAACCCAATTGTAGAAGTATCACAGTACACAATAAATTCCTTCCCCTCCACTAGAAGAGATAAAATTGGGGTTGTGGTCAATAAAGTCTTTAGCATTTGAAAGCTCTACTCACACTCATCAGACCACTGAAAATGAACCTCCTTTTAAGTCAAACACGTTAAATGAGAAGCTATAGAAGAGAAATATTTGATGAACCGGCGATAGTAGCTAGCAAGACCCACGAAACTTCGAATCTCTGTCACATAAGTTTGTCTAGGGCAGTCCATGACTACCTATATCTTCTTAGGGTCAACCATAATCCCATCCTTGGACACCACGTGTCCAAAGAATGCCACCGAACACAACCAAATCTCAAAATTCGCATAAAACTTCTTCTCCTTCACAATCCCAAGGACCACTCTCAGGTGTTGCTCATGGTTCTACTGATTCTTCAAATATATCAGAATGTCATCAATAAACACAATAACAAAATAATCCAAGTACGGCTTGAATATCCCATTCATCAAATCCATGAACACCGTGTGAGCATTGGTAAGCCCAAATGACATCACCATGAATTCATAATGCTCATAACGAGTCCAGAAAGCTATATTGGGCATATTCTGAGCTCGAGTCTTTAACTAGTGATACCCGGACCTCAAGTCAATCTTTGAAAACACATAAGCACCCTGAAGCTGGTCAAACATATCATCAATATGCGGAATCGGATACTTGTTTTTTATAGTGACCTTTTTCAACTGCCTATAATCATTGCACATATGCATAGTGCCATCCTTATTCTTCACAAACAAGACAGGACCACTCATAGAGATACACTCGGTCAAATGAAACCCTTACTCAACAAATCCTGAAGCTGCTTCTTCAACTATCTCAACTCGGCTGGAGCCATACGGGACGATGGAATAGAAATGGGTCGAGTACCCGACTCGAGATCAATACAAAAGTCAATGTCTATTCGGCAGCGTACCCAACAAGTCTAAAGTAAAGACTCCACGAACTCACTAACTATTAAAATAGAATAAAAGGAATGTGTCTCCGTACTAGTATCCCGAATATGAGAAAGATAAGACAAACAACCTCGGTCAACTAACTTCCTAGCCCGAATATAAGAAATTACCTCCCTAAGAGCAGGACGTGGAGCACCTCCCCACTTTAACCTCAGAAGACCAGACATAACTAGCGTGACCGTCTTGGAATAGCAATCTAGAATCGCATGATATGGTGACAGCTAATCCATACCTAATATAACATCAAAATCCACGATATCTAATATAACCAAAACTACCCAAGTGTCGTAACCCATGAAAGTAACAATCACAGAATCTACATAAATCTACATTAAAATCATCCATAAAGCTATCTTATTCACACAATATGCATAACTCATCTTCCCCAACTCAACCAATATGCTAAACCACTATTAATAAGCTTAGAACCATAAATTGAAACCAAAAAGAGAAAGAATCCATTACCTCAAGGTTGGAAATGCTCCCAAGGCTGTGAATATACCCCTATGTGGTGATGGTTTTGAGATAAATTGTTTTGGTAAAGAAATTTCTGACATAAGAATATTTATAGGACACCTGAATAGTGATTCGCCCCAATGGAATCAACTCTACTGGAGTGAACCTGCTGCGGTGGAAAACCTTCCGTTGGGGCGAGAGTCACTTAACACCTCACCCCTCCCCATGGCGGACCTCACTCTGCTATGGAGGAACTTTCCTGACTCTCAAATTTCTCTTCGGTGAGCCAAACTCAACCCGAGACAGACTCTCCAAAATGAATGCTGGTGTCGCCGCGGTGGGCACTAGACACCAGTAGATGGAAAATAACCAAATCCTCTATTGAACACCCGAAACACTCCTAGAACCCCCCCGAACACAAACCAGACATGCTCGTCTAAGGCAAATAGTGATACAAACTCATTTATACCCTTAGATCTCACAAATGACACAAGCTAAGGAATACTTTTTTAAAGAATCATTCGGAACAAACTAAAATCCAAACTTTATAAATAAGGCCACAAAATACATCTGATTGCCTCGGAAAGTGAACCAATGACTCGACTAAGTCATAAATGACCCTTTAGAACTATCAGAAGTGATGAAACCCGGAAACAAACTTATCTAGCCAAAATTCAACTTTGAATCAAACTAATCAAGTCTAAGTTTTCAAACTTAGACTTTTGCATCTGAAACTCATACAAACAGACCTCGAGATCTGTGCCTCCCATCCTCATGCTTTATAAATCCTAATAGAGTCTACAGGAAATGTCAAATAGGCAAATAAAGGTATTTAGCTAAAAATGATCTGACGGGTAATTACACATTCAGAGCCCCATATGGTACCTTTTTGATGCTTAGCATGATAGCTGTCATCTAATACAAACTTACTAAGAGGTAGGTGGTCAGTATAACTTTCTTAGAATCCAATACGCAAATTCATAACATGTCCTTGAGCGTCTGAATCATATGCTTGAATCGTCTATCTATTTAATGGTGGGGCTAACTAGAGTTCCAAAAAACACTTTTCAAAATGATCTTTAGAACTTAGGTTTGAGTTGAGCATCCTTATTGTAGAACCAAAGCTCTCATGAAGGAGAATAATTTTTTTAGCGTACGATCCTGTGTAGTCTTTATCCATATAGGTAGTTCGTAGTAAAAATCCAGTTTAGTCATTTCCTATTTTCACATCAGTTCTCAATGTCCTGAGTTAGCTCACCACACCTGCTAACTTTTATTTCACTACCTGCTAACTTTTATTTCACTGGCTATAACACTATTAGGCTCTTTCTCATATCGTTCAGTTAACATGTCCATTTAACATCATGATGCATCTTAGTAGATCCTCGATATATAGGATAGTAGGAAAATTAGACCTCTATTATAATCTGGCTGCGTAGCCCGACTACATTGGGAATATACAATTAGCCCTGCCACATGAGGGTCCCTCTCCCATTAAGCTCGAAGGCTAAACTTTTCTTTTGTTGAATACCCTCGGTGATTATCTCTTAAAAAAGGTCTTCACCCTGACATTCCTTATCTTCTGATATATGGGATGACTTTTCTGTATTTTGAGTCATAAGGTTGTCATTACCTGAATTCACCAATCAGATTCTGACTTAGCTAACTGATGCATTTCTTCAGTCAACTTCTTTCCTTAGCCTCTACATAAGTTAAATTGCTTGTGGATATATGGCTGGTTGTACTAGCTATAATGTGAAGCTTATCCAAAAGGCATAGGATTATCAGTAATGAGATGCTTTAAAATACTTAAGTCATCACTTCTTTCATCCACTTAGCTGTGCTTACCTATTAGTGTGCTAGAAACCCTTGTGGTTTGTAGTGTCTCAACATAAACACTGTGAATGATACAATCGAATCTAAAGTGCGTGTACCAGTGCGGTTAACTCTCATTTGTTGTTCAAAACACCCATTTTCACTCTCTCATTACTATTGATCATACCAATTTCCTTTCTTTATTTCTTTTTGACACTTGCTCATTCATTTTCTTACTTATCGTGTTCTTATCCATTCTAAAATTTCGTGGTATATATATAAACTCAAACATTGATCCTAATTCTAATCCTTCGTATTAATACCCTATAGATGATGAGTTGTTAGCTTATTCCCTTATTGGGTACATATGAGATTCTAAAGGATATTGATGTTCAAGACGTTGTTCTATTATATCCATAACTGATTTCCGTAATTAGACCAATACCTCTTTTCCTCATGGCTAAAACTTCCCGCCAATGATGCTTTAGGAAAAAGATTTCCTTGTTCTCGTTGAACTATAAACTCACTTCATTATCTATTTCATAGAGCCTTTAGATAACTTTAAGCATCCATAGTCATCTTTATTTTCCCCTCACTTCATCTTTTTTCTAATATCATTATCTCAAAACACATCTCTTTAATACCTACCTTGTATCCTTAGGCTCATTGGCCCCTTTTCAATCTTTTATATGCTTAAATCGAACTTTACTCGCCTTTACTTTTGTTAACATACTCTTTAATAGCTAGGACTGCATGTGTTGCAGAATCGATGCTTCGCACGTTTATATCCAATTCATAGTTTGACATCTTATGACTCATTCGAGTTTTCTTGCCTTAGTCATAATTAGGTCTCCTATCAACTGATTACTCAATCATCTTCCCTTTACATTTCCATTTTGAGTTACCTTAGGGGGTCTCTTGTCTCAATGTACTCCTCATACTAACTTCCTGAACATCGGAGGTCTGGCACCTCTAGCCGAAGAGTTCTTACTTGTCCCTTCTCTACCATTGATCCTTATACTATTCCATAATAATCACATTTTGGTAAAACCTACATAATTATAATCTCATCCACATTTATCCTTCTTCTCGTAATCCTTCCGCCTGTCTCTTATTAAGCAAAACACATTTCTACCTCAATACTTCATCATACCATTCCATTTGTACTTATTAACTATTTTCCTATTTCTTACAACCATTCTTCAATTGTTCCATAGTTCTTTTCATCAGTTTTCCCTATCAAGCTATTCTTATCCAGATGTTATTTAGAATTATAACATGTTTCACCATGAATTCGAAGAACATAACAATACAATTCCTATAGCATGCTTTAGCTTATTAAAATAATAGGCAGTTTGGTTCCTTTACTAATGGACGAGAGATTTAAGTCACCTCTTATTACCGTGGATAATCCAAGCCGTATAAGTGACTTGGGGTCACTATGATGGGTAAGTCACTTTATGTGATCTTAAATACATCAATGATCAATTTTCACACAATTAGAGCATGGTAATCCATTCTTATTAAATATATCTTGCGGTCATACACAATCCATTATAGGCAAGACGTTACAATTTGAGTCACGCGTACATGGAATATTCCCCCATTTTAATCGATGAAGGTCACCGTCAAAGGATAGATTCTCATAAACTGCTGAACTTTCTAGTGATGTTTTCTACATCCCATCTTTACAACTTATCCTTATCTTACCATACTACCATTGGGGTAGCTTAATATAATAGGTCCGGGATGTATCTAACCTTATTTTACATAATCTATCACCATGTCAAGCGTGGGCTCCAATTCATTTCAATCTACTAACATTATACATAATTATAACTATCATTTGGGCTGGAAGCCCCCTTTTGGACTTTTGCGTTTATATCCATAACTTATCCTTATTGGAATGTCTTATCTTGCAAGTGGTACCGTAAATCAATCCCAAAGAGGGGTGGGGGAAACCAACTGAGTCAATACCTACGACATCGCTCTCCTTACAATTTCATCAGATGGAGTTGGTGGTAGAACTTATGGTATGGGAGTTTCCCTCAGCTCCTCTTGTACTACTAGAGTCGAAGATACTTGGAAAGGTAACTCACTCATATCCTCTAACAGATATGTCTTGATAGAGGGTGTATTACTTGCATCCCCTCTCAACTCATCCTCACTCTCCCTACTAGAAGAAGGCATCGCTATAATCATAACACGATAAGGGTAACATAGAGAACTCTTACAACTCAGCTCTATCACACGATTTTAGATCAAGAAGGAAGGTAAACATCATCCTAAATGCCCCGTAGCCTCATGTATATAAGTGTGGTGCACAACACACCCATAAATAAGACTGTACATGACACGACTTGTAGACTCTATAGGACATACCTGCTCTGATACCAAGTTTGTCACACCCCAAAATTGGAGGGGAAGGATTGTCACCTAGGACTTACTTTCCGAACATCAACATACATGAAGTCTACTGTTACGCCCTATAATTTTATGTTCTATTATGTCGTCAATTGATATCGATATCCCAGGAGGAGGTGCGACCTTACAGAAGAGTACTATAGGAATATAACTTATTTATGGAAGTACTGGAGTGTATGGAAGTTAAACGAATCGAAGAAAATATGTTTTGATGAAATCAGCCGAACTGCCAATTTGATAGTCCAGATTTACGGATCGTCAAAATGGACTATGTTCCACCGTCAAATGACCTGTGAAATGCCGGCCTCAGATCTTGTTTTATATTCCAGAATGATGGATCGTACAAACTTGAATGGACCGTCCTTTTGGATGGTGCCAATTTTTTTCTGGTATAAATCTGGTCCTACGAAATTGGGGCCTGATTTTCAGTCTAAATAGACCCTAAATCACTCTTCACACCCTCTCTAAGATACTTTGACATCCCAAGATCAATGCAAGTCAAATTAAGAAAAATCAACATAGTAAATCCCGTGGTTATCGTGATAATCGTCTTCTCCTCAGAGAATTTATTCCGGTAAAACCCTTGGAGGCAAAGTAAGTGGATATTTTGAAGAGATTATTATGTGTAAAGGTGAGTTTTATCCTATTCTATCTATTTTTATGGTTAATTGAGGTTTTGGAATAAGTTGTGGAAGGATTCTCATAGTAAAAACTCGTAATCCTTTGAAATCATGGTTATGTAACTTGTTGAGTTATTTTACTTGAGAAATAAGGTAATGTTAATACTCAAATTGGTTACGTATGTTGAGGGGTAAAGGAAGGTGTATTTTGAAAGATTATGGGATCGAATTATATAAATTTTCCTTATAAAAGAAGCCTAAGAATCCAATGTACTCAAGTTGTTCGATTATATGCTTAAGTGAGCTTCTTATGGGATGTAACGACCCGTCCGGTTGTTCTTAGATAAAGACCCTTATTTTCTTCTTTGAACCTTCCTGTAGACTCTATGTGGGGTTTATGATGCACGGGGATCGGTGGCACGGATCCCAAGGTCTATTTATATGAGTTTTGGATAAAAAACCCAAAGTCTAAAAATTTACAGTTGGATAGTTTGACTCAAAGTTGACTTTTGGCTAGATGGGTTTATTTTTGGGTTCAGTCACCTCTGGTAGTTTCGGATGGTCATTTATGACTTAGTTAAGTTATTGGTTCGCTTCCCGAGGAAATCAGATGTATTTTGTTGCTTTATTTGCGAAAGTTTGATATTTGGTTTTTTCGGATGATTCTTTCGAAAATTATCCCTTAGCTCAGTTATTTATGAAATCCAAGGGTACGAGCGCGTTTGTAGGACTGTTTACCATAGATGAGCATATTTAGTTTGTGTTCGGGGGGGTCCTGTGAGTGTTTCGAATATTTGATTGAGGTTGTGGCTGATTTCATTTCGCTGGTGTCTGGTGTCCGCCATGGCCGCACTAGTATCCGCTTCGGTAGGTCTACCTTGGCGAGATGTTGACTCATCGAAGTGTGAGTTAGGTGATGGGGGTTTTTGCTGCCATTGAGTCGGGTCCGTCGTGGCGAGGGTGAGGTGTAAAGTGACTCTCGCCCCATCGAAGGGTTTTCTGCCACAGCGGGTCCGCTCTAGCACAATTGATTTTGCTGGGGCAAAAATATTGTACCAGATCCCTATATATTCCCTAGGTTTGAAATTATTTACCCAAAATAGAAACTCTCAAAATCAATGTCGCCTTGGAGGAATTTCAGAGCTTTAGGAGCATATTGACCTTGTGGTAATAAATCCTTTCCTTTTTATGGCTTTAGTGATGTTTATTAACTCTTTAATGATGGTTTAGCATGATATTATGTTGGGGAAAAATACCTTCATGTGTTTATGAGAGTAAGAGAGTTATATAATTTATTTTAATGAAGGTTTATGAATTAAAAATGGATATTATTGTGAATTAGGTTTGGGTGATGATAGATAATTATGTTTTATGCTTAATTTGATTATAGAAACTTGTTTTCAAAAAGGGGAAATTCTAGGGTTACAAATTAGGGTTTTTGATTAGCGTTCAATTGAGGGTTCAAATGTGGATAGATTTCCAATTAATTTAATGATATGGTTACTTAGTATGTAATAATAACTTTTGAGTATTATAGTTTGAGTTTGGTGACGTGGGCCTGGGGTCGATTTGGTGGTCTTGTTTGTTAAAAGTTATGTCCTTATTTCGTGTAAGTCTTGTTTATTAACAAATAGATTATATGAGTGGATAGACTTTCACCGTTGTGAGGTGCAAGGCTGTCATTGAGGCTTGATTGTGCAGTACACCTCCTTGTCTTTGAGGTAGGCTACGGTTTTGTTTGTCGAGACTTTGACAGAAATGCGTAATTAGTTATAAATATTAAAGGGTATTGGGCGTGTTTGGGGGATCCACTCAGGAAATTATGATGAACTTCTGAGTGGGTACGGTGTTGAACTGTGATGATGTGATGATTTGGGGGAATCAACCTTATGCTGGTTTTGATTGTTAATTAATTAGGCTTATCTCCATATGTGGGATCGTCACCATAGTTGATTGAATTGTTTCTTCATCACACATGCTTTTGATATGATATCTTGAATTGTAATTAGATTTTATATATGTATGAACTCTTGAAAGCATGTGGTGTTTCATCTCTTATTTAATTGTATCTCATTATATCATGATTCTTGCCTTATATATGTCATTTGTATTTATACACTCATGGTTCTGATGATACTGATATTAGAGTGGTATGATAATGTTGTGGATCCAAGGGACTAGGAAAGGTAAGAATACTATTGAGATTATGTCAATAGTGAGATGATATTGATACATGGGGATGGCTCAGAGTTGGACGCCTGCTACATGATATTGGTACAATGAAGAGCTGGGCTACGTGATCCGATGAGTTAGAGTGGAGGGGTATATGGACTTGACGAGTCCCCTATGGGTCACTTTCATATGGCATACCCTTGTGAAGTGTGTATACACCGTTGATGGAAAGGTACCTTACATATGAATTGCATCCATATCATATCTATATGCCACACCATTGATTATTTGCGATTGAACCTGTATTGAAGTGACTGTTGATGATTTGACTATGTTCTGGCATTGAATGATTAAACTTGTTGATACTTGGGTTACTGTAGAATTCCTGGAAACTGAATGATGTGAATATATGAGAACTCTTAATGAAGTAGAGAATTTTGTGAACCCTGTGAATCCTATGTGGACTATGTGACTTTATTTGGATTTTCGACTGTGTAGAATAGGATTACTTTGTGTCAACTTGGTATTTATCTCTGATTATGTGCTTCCATCGTTGTTGACCTATGATGTCTACAGGAATACGATTTGTACTCATGCTACGCTTGTTGCATCTTTCCTTGATGCAGATACAAGTTTAACCACCAGCTCGAGACCACACGGCTGAGTTCGAGCAACTGATCCTTGGTATTCAAGGTGAGGATGCTATCTTCAGCATACACTTGGATGTTACTTCTTATCATATATTTTTCTTACATTTGAGAGACTTGTTTCAAACTATGTATTTGGTTTTGCATGTGTGTCCATTTCTCAAACTTGTATCAGATTTGTTAGTGCTCTCGTACACACAAACTAGATTACTTGAGGGTGTTTGGATATGCCAGACCTATTATTTTATCCACATTATATATTATCAGATAACTTTTATGGTATTATGTTCTTCCGTTTTTGCCTATATTTTACCATGAATATGAGTTGAGAGTGGTTCGCCTATATAGTGAGATTATGTAGGTGTCACCATAATTCCTTAAAAGGGGCGGTGATAAAGTTGCTATCAAAGCTCTATGTTAAACGATCTTAAGTACGAGGGCAATATCTAGTAGAGTCTCACGAATCGGTGCAGAGATATTTGTACTTATCTTCGGGTGGCTATGTGACATTTAGGAAATTTCACATTATCATTCATTTCATGCAAAGTTGAATCAAATTGGTATTTAACCCTTATTTAATTCTCCCACAGATGGTGAGGACTCGTGCCAATGCGGTAAGAGAAGGCACAGTCTCTGGCACTGGCAGTGCGCATGGATATGGTATAGCATGTGCTCAGGGCTGGGGTAGAGCCAAAGCAGCGATACTAGCTAGGGGCGGAGCACGAAGAGCCGATCATGCTCGTGTTAGATCAGAGTCCCAAAGCCTTATTTTGAGCCTCAAGATGATATGCTAGAGGAGAAAGTGGGACCAGCGTGGATTTATTGCTATGCCGATGCTACAGGATATACGGGTCCGGTTGTTGAGTGTTTTAGATAGCTTTGCTCAGACAGGCTCACATCCTACTACTTTGGGTGATTTTGAGACCTGTGCAAGAAGGGGCAGACTCATACCCCCGAGTTTTATACACTTGGTATTTAGCCTACAATGATGTTAGCGCCCCATATAGATGAGGTTTATACTCCAGAGTTTAGTCCCCGACATTTTGGTGGGACAACTATGACCCACGACGAGCGAAAGATTTGGAAGTACTTTGCGAACATAAAGCCTCCAATATTCTATGGTCAGCCTGAGGAGGATGCATATTAGTTCATCATGAGTAGCCATGAGAGGTTGCATACGCTTGGTATATTCAGACTCATGGAGTCAGCTTTGTGGCCCTTTAGTTTAGAGGAGACGTGAAACAGTGGTGGAGAATGTATGTTGCTTGTTTTCGTGCGGGGATGCCTCCATTGACATGGGTTCAATTCTACAGGTTTTTTTAGAAAAGTATGTGCCATTGAGCTTGCGTCTGTACAAGCGTAATGAGTTTCAAAAGATTATCCTGCAAAATTCTTCAGTGGTATAGTATGAGACTCACTTCCAAGCCTTATCACGTTATGCGGCACCATTGTTACCTACCGAGGCACAGCGAGTAAGTTGTTTTGTTAGAGGATTGTGTATTCCGCCATAGTTGTTCACATCGCAGTTGGTGGCTTCAGAAGTTTCTTTTGAGACTATGATAGAGCATGTCGGATGTTGGAGTTCGTGACAGGTAATTTGTCTAGATATGAGCCTGATAAGAGGGCTAGGCGATTTGATCAGTTCTGTGGTTCTTAATCCCGCAGTTATGAATATCAAGGGAGATATCAACAGTCGCAGCCCAATCGACCAGTCCAGGCAGCTATATAGATTTTTTATGGTTATAGTTGGGGATAGTCATCCAGGGGCTCTAAGTCTAGATATTTCGACCGTGGTGGTTCAGGTTATTCAGTCTCTATTCATCAGCCTTCAACGGCCAGGCCCTGTTTCGAGTGTGGAGAGGTTGGATATTTTAAGAGAGATTTTCCTTGACTTACATCGAGTGCATCTCATGCACCTACGACTCCAACACAACTAGCCAGAGGTGGTGGTCAGGTAAGCCAATGAGGATCAGTGTCAGGCCATGATGGCTATCAGTTATAGGTATGATGAATCCCATCCAGGGAGAGAGAGAGCTCGATCGGGCCGATGTGTCCAATAGGATACTCAGTCTGAGGTAGGATGCACCCATTTCTATGCATTTCCTGGTAGGGTTGAGGTTGAGGCATCTGACGCTGTCATCACAAGTATCATCTCAGTCGATCATCGGTCTGGTACTGTGTTATTTGATTCGGGGTCTACATTGTCTCATGTGTTTGCCTACTTTTCTGCTAAATTAGAGATGTGGTTTGATATGCTTGATATTCCTATTTGTGTGACTACACCAATCGGTGATTCTGTAGTTGTTAATAGATTATATCACATGTGCGTAGTAACTTTTATGGGGTACGACACTTAGGTAGATTTGGTTATCTTAGATATGGTGGATTTTAATGTTATCTTGGGTATGGATTTATTATCACCATATCATGCGATTATGGATAGCTATTCGAAGACAATCACGCTAGTTATGCCTGGTCTTTTAAGGTTAGAGTGGAGGGGCGCTCCCAGCCCTGCTCGTATGAGGGTTATTTCTTATATTCTGGCTAGGATGTTAGTGGACCGGGGTTGTTTGGATTATCTTACTCATATTAGGGATACGAGTGTAGAGACTCCTTTTCTTGATTTTGTTCTGGTAGTTAGTGATTTCACGGGGGTATTTCCTTCAGATTTACTAAGTATGCTGCAAGACAGATATTGACTTCTATATTGATCTCAAGCTGGGTACTCGACCCATATCATTTCCTCCATACCGTATGGCTATAGCAGAGTTGAGAGAGTTAAGGAGCAGCTTCAGGATTTGTTGAGTAAAGGCTTCATTCAATCGAGTGTATCTCCATGGGGTGCTCCAATCTTGTTTGTGAAGAAGAAGGATGGCACTATGTATATATGCATTGATTGTAGACAGTGGAACAAGGTCACTATTAGAAACAAGTATCTGATTTCGCGCATTGGTGACCTATTCGACCAGCTTTATGGTGCTTATGTGTTTTCAAAGATTGATTTGAGGTCCGGGTATCATCAGCTGATGATCTGGGCCGAGGGTGTTCCCAAGATGGCTTTCCGGACTCGTTATGGGCATTATGAGTTATAGTGATGTCTTTTGGGCTTACCAATGGCCCCACAACGTTCATGGATTTGACTAATGGGATATTCAAGGCGAAGAAGTTGTATGCAAAGTTTGAGTTTTTGTTAAGTTTTTTGGCATTCTTGGAGCACGTGGTGTCCAATGATGGAATTATGGTTGACCCTAAGAAGATAGAGGCAGTCATGGATTGGCCTAGACCGACTTCTGTGATAGAGATTCAGAGTTTCATGTGTCTTGGTAGCTACTACTGTCGGTTATTGCTTCTCACCTGACGTTTTTGACTCAGAAGGAGGTTCATTCCCAGTGGTCTGATAAATGTGAGCAGAGCTTCCAAAAGCTCAAGACTTTATTGACAATAACCCCGATGTTATCCCTTTCGATTGAGGGGAAGGCCTTTATGTGTATTGTTATGCTTCTAGGATTGGGTTGGGCTATGTGTTAATTCAGGAGGGTAAGGTGATTGCTTCTGCATCAAGGCAGTTGAAGGTGTATGCGAAGAATTACCATGTTCATGATTTGGAGATAGTTGTCGTTGTATTTTTCTAGAACATTTGGAGGCATTATCTTTATGGTGTTCATTGTGAGGTATATACCGACCACTGCAACCTTCAACATTTATTTCGTTAGAGGGACATGAATTCTAGGCAGTGTCAGTGGATGTATTTGTTGAAGGATTATGACATGACCATTTTGTATCATCTGGACAAGGACAATGTGGTGGCAAGATGCTTCAAGACGAAAGGCGGTAAATATGGGGAGTTTAGCTTGTTTGTCTATTTCTGAGCGTCTTTGGCAATGGAGGTCCAGTCTCTAGCCAACCGTTTTGTGAGACTTGACATTTCGAATCCGAGTAGGATTCTAGCTTGTGTGGAGGAGAGATAATCTCTTTTTGATTAGATTCGAGCACACTAGTATGATGATGTGGGGTTGTGCAAGATTTGATATAAGGTGATGAGTGGTGAGGCCAAGAAGGCGATGATTGATAGTGAGGGCGTTCTGAGTATTAGGGGTAGACTGTGTGTGCCTCATATGGGAGATTTTACTCAATTAATTATTGAGGACGCCCACAACTCTAGGTATTTGATTCATCCAGGTGCTACTAAGATGTATTGTGATTTGAGGTAGCACTACTGGTGGGGAGGATGAAGAGAGACATTACTGATTTTGTGTCTCGATGTCAGAATTAACAGCAGGTTAAGTATGAGCACCAACATCCTAGTGGTGTGTCTCTGAGGATGCCTATTCCCGAGTGGAAGTGGAAAAAGATCGCTATGGATTTCGTTGTGGGGTTGCCCAAGACATTAGGCAATTTTGATGCTATTTGGGTTATTGTTGATAGACTAACCATGCCCGCGCATTTCATCCAAGTTCAGATGACTTAAAATGTAGAGAAGTTGGCTTAGATCTACATCAGGGAGATTGTTTGTCTTCGTGGGGTTTCTATTTCTATCATTTCAAATTGGGGTAGTCAGTTTACTTCACATTCTGGCAGACTTTGAAGAGAGAGTTGGGTAATCGCTTGGATCTCAGTACAATATTTCACCCTTAGATCGACTATCTGTTCGTAAGGATATTTAGGTATTGGAGGACATGTTACGAGCCTACGTGATTGATTTTAGTGGTTATTGGGACCAACACTTACCTTTGGCAAAGTTTGCGTACAACAATAACTATCACTCCAGTATCGATATGGCACCATTCGAGGCCTTGTATAGTAGGAGATGTTGATCTCTGATTGGTTGGTTTGATGCGTTCTAGGTCCATATTTTGGGTACTAATTTGTTGAGGGATTCATTGGAGAGAATGAAGGTGATCTAGGACAAGCTCCAGGCAGCACAGAGCAGGTAGAAAGAGTATGCGGAGGTCCGAGACTTAGAGTTCAGGTTGGTGACAAGGTTCTTCTGAAGGTTTAGACCATGAAGGTGTGATGAGATTTGGCAAGAGAGGGAAGTTGAGTACGAGGTATATGAAACCATTTTAGGTTCTTCAGAGAGCGGGAGAGGTGTCATATGAGTTGGCAGTGTTACCGGGTTTGTCATGCATTCATCCCGTCTTCCATGTGTCTATGTTGAAGAAGTATCATACCGATGGTTCTTATATTATCTAGTGGGACTCCGTATTACTTGATCAGAATCTACAGTTCGAGGTGGAGCCTGTGGCTATTTTAGACAAGCAGGTGATGAGGTTGAGAATGAAGAAGATAACTTCAGTGAATATTCAGTGGAGGCATCGTCCTATCGATGAGGTGATTTGGGAGATCGAGTCTGATATTCGGAGTGTCACGCACTAAAACATGAGTTGGACAAATCATTCTCTACATGTATCTACTGTGATCTTGTAATAGGGTAAATGATATAACTTGTAACACAAATAAATTCTGTGAACAATTTTTTTTGTTTGTACAAGAGTGTGTCCACTCTCCCATGGTATGCAATTGAATATAAAATAACCCACTGACTCTGTCTATAAAGCCTCTATGAGCACCTATTATTGAACGACTAATTGTCACTACCCAAACCAGAGGGCCATGACGGGCACCCGGACCTTACTCGCCGAGCACCACTAGACATACATTCACCAAATAATCATAAATAATCATGGGCCATAAGGGGCGTCATGTAGTAACCTGCTGACTCATTGAAATAATAAGTTGAAAAGGTGCAAGACCGACAAGGCATATATGTACATACATAGATTCTAGACATGACCGTACGAGCCGACAAGGCTACCATAGATTACTATACAATAAAAACATAGGCCGAGGAGGCCACATAATGTCTGACTGCATTATAACTGTCTACAAGCCTCTACTGGAGTACGTGACATCATAAGATCTGGGACAGGGCCCCCCATACTCATATACATATCAAACATACCGTACCAAGACTAGACCGCAACTCAGTACAAGTGGAGTGCTCCAATATCAGCTGAACAAGCAACCTACTGGTGCAGACTGTTGCCCTATCTACATAAGCCTGCGGGATTGAAACGCAGCGTCCCCCAAGAAAAGGCTCATCAGTACGAATAATGTACCAAGTATGTAAGGCATGAAAATAGCACAATAGAGACCTGAGCAATATGAGACAAGAGAGAATCAACCGGCACAGAATGCCTCTGAGGGCCATAATATGCATAAGTATCATACATGTGCGTATATAACGCTTGGGCATACATATATATGCGTATATAATGCCATCAAGCCTTTGTGGGCATCCCATCATATCATATCGGCCTCTGTGAGCATAATCATTATCATACACCAGCTGATCATGTAGAGGTGCATATATAACGACATAACCTTTCCCATACCCCATATACATATCATATAACATAGAGTATATAACTCCTGTGAGGTCATGGTGTATACATGTATATAATGCATGAATGATATTAAGACACTCTGAGTTATCAGAATGACGTAAGGTCGTTGCTCCTCCAATTAACATCATGGAACTAACATGATCAACATAACTTACTTTGAAGAATCAACAAGCCACAAGATGAGATCACTATCATTATATAGAAGTTAAGAACATCAGCCACTAACATATCTAAGAGTGGAGTCGTTATGGATATTGTTCCTTTACGTTCATTTCATTCTGATCATGCCAAAAGAAGGAAGAGTAACCTTAATATACATTTGTTGTTCACTTAACCACACGGTGTCTGTTGAACCCGTTAGCAATTTATTCTACAAAAAAATGATAAGGGACCATTACTAAGCTTACGGAAGCTAGAATTCAACACAAATGAGCGACTAGCTTGTATACAAAAATTTGGACAGCACCTCCCCTTATTCTTGATGTAAATCAAACCCCACACATAATTCCTCAATTCAAGATAAGAAGTAGAGCACCAAGAATGCCAATGGTGAACCATAAACACACGACCAAAATCTTGGAAATGTATGGAGTGTGGAATGGCTTAGGAGACAACACTTGATTTTCTTAGAGAGAGTTGTATTTTTTCGGCCTTAAGTGTTGGTCATGGCCGAGGCCTTGTTTTAAAATTATTGTCTTTAAATTCATAGATGAACTAATAGTTACTTAGGACATATTAAGGACCCTTAGCTTCACCTAGGACACATTTAAGACACTATGTAAGGGGGAAAGATGACTAGGCCGAAGTAAGCTTCATTCAAGAATGACATGTCCGATCGGTCAAGAATACATATCAAGGGAGATGTCTCTCACCACTATCCAAGAATATCATTTAAAGAGTTGACTAGATCACATGTGGAAGCTATCAAGGGAAGTTCTAGAACACATTGGAGTTTTGGATTCACTCCCCTCGGCCGAGGACCTTTCCCATCCCCCGTTCCCACCTTAGTTGAATTAATTGGTAGTTTGTATCTTTATATTTTCCTTCTAGAATGGTCTATTCCCTACTATAAAATGGACCATTAGGCCATTGTAAAAATAAGAGTAGTTGAATGAAAAACTTGAGTGTTAACTCAATTTAGCTAAGCATTTCAATCTGGGATTGTTATACTTAGTTGATCCTCCGGGAGGGTCGCTTGGTTCTCCGGGAGAACCACCCTTGTGTGTAAGGTTTCGATCACCCTTGCTAGGTTAGTCTTGAACATTGCGGGCAGAAACATGCAAGATAGTCCTTGTGAAATTGATCACAACATCTTGGAGCCCACACGGGCAATTAACTCCTCATGTTACCATCCAAGGACCCATATCGATCGAATTCTGACTTGGTTTGTATCTTCGATTGATTCCAACAATCCATATACAATTATTTCTCTAATTACTTGCTCCTATACATTTATACCTCCAATAACACCTCATTACCATATCCACAAAAGGCATCCATCCGAAACCAAATGCAACTTCACGTAAATACCACCAAACACACGAACGTCCCCATCAAACTTCTCTACTGGATACTCACTGCCTCAGGTTGTTTTATCAATCTTAGCTCCACTAAAATACCAAATCACAATCACCACCCTCTCCCGCAAGACCCTCAGGACAACCTCCCGAAATGCCAACTCACGCTTTTAAGCCAAACCATCTGAAACAACCTTCGACCACCACACTGCGTACCTTGCTGATAAACCAAGAACCCCATTTTCCTTGTTTGATTTTAGGTCCACCCGAATCTCACCATGACCCGAACCACTTACCAACTCAAATCCCTCCGTACTTACATCAATTTGGTATCAGAGCCAAGCATTCCCATCCGAAACTATAACGCTATGGCTAACATGAACGAAGAACATAGAAGGGCCATGTTCAAAATGATTCACAAACACATGCAACTTCTAAGGAGGGAGTTTCGAGAGCGTGCCGTGATTCATGACATAGAATCCGGAGAAGAAGTGGCAAAAAATAATCCTAGGCATGCCAACGATGATGTACTAGAGGAACCAAGACACGAAGGGGAACACAACTGAGCCTTGCGGCTTGATCTCCCTACGTTCGATGGTAATTTAGATCCGGAAGAATTTCTCGAATGGATAAGAGCCATTGAGAGATTGTTCGAGTTTAGAAAGTATGATTACTAGAAGTGCTTCAAAGTTGCCACATTGAAGATAATTTTTTTTCTTCTATATGGTATGAAAATTTAAAAGCAAACCGGAGTAGACACAGCAAAACAAAATTTGACTCTTGGAAAAAGCTTAAGAAACACTTGAAAAGAAAGTTCTTGCCGCTACAATATGAACACGAACTCTACCTTAAAAACCAAGCTTCGGCATGGTGTCCTTAAGGTCGAACAATACGTTCGGGAGTTTGAAAAGGTCACGATGTTGTGTTGCATGGATGAGAATGAGACACAACAGATTGCATGATTGATAAGTGGATTAAGTCCGACAATACTAGAGAAGGTAGAGGTGTTCACTTACCATTCCTTTGAAGATGTGTGCCATTTGGCACTAAAGTTCGAACAACAACAAAAAAAGGGTGCCTTTAAACCATATGCTAAGCCTGTGAGAACTAAAGGAAGGGGTAGTGCTTCGTACTCCAACCCTTTATACAATCAGGATGATACGGGTAAAGGCAAAGAGAAGAAGGTAGAACCAGCCAAGAAAGTTAGAGGAGGCGGTAAGAGATGTTTTAAGTGTGAAGGCCTCAGACATTTTGCGAGAGAATGCCAGAATCCGAGGGTCATGACCCTTGAAGAGTACTAAGAGTGCGATAGTGCCTTCGTCATGGAAGAAAGTCAAGGGGAAAATGAAACCATTGCGGAAGAAGGAGTAAGTCTTGTTCTCCAATATGTGTTAAGCATATAACCGGGAGAACTTGAAGAGTCACAAAGAGAGCAGATGTTCTACACACGGTGCAAGGTGAAGGACCGAGTGTTTAGTGTGATAATTGCTGGAGGAATTTTGTGCAAATGTGGCTTCTCTAGCGATGGTAAGCAAGTTATAATTGCCAACCCGTGCACATTCCAAGCCCTACCGTCTTCGTTGGGAAACAAAGCAAGCGAGTTAGAAGTAGCCAACAAAGTCCTTCTTAACCTCCGAATTGGGAGATATGAGGAGGAGTTGTGGTGCGACATCCTACCCATGGATGCATGCCATATTTTGTTAGTGAGTCCATGGAAGTATGACCGCAAGATGATCTATAATGGGGAAGATAATACATATGCCTTCCATAAGTATGGTAAGGACTTCCCGCTGAGACCTTTACCACCTAGTAAGGTAAGGGAAATGAAGAGTCAATGGTCTCAAAGACAACAAACCAATTCCCACACTCTCATGATTGCGGAGCAACAAAAGGAGGAAGGAAAATCAAAGAAGAGGAGAACATCGGAAGTGTTAGTGTGTGAAGAAAAGGAAAATCTTGTGGAGGACATAGAAGAAGGTATCGAGAAGACACAAGGTTGGACCCTCTTCACCAACCCGTTATATGATCCTACAATTATGGCAGAGGAGGAAAACTCAAGGTTGCGGAAGTTACACTTCCAAATGGCTCAACAATCGGAACAATTCCAAAAAATTGTGTGGGTCATGCCCTCAACATGGTATCCAAAAAATAACTACTTAACCATCATGATCCGAGGAGTACTTCAGAGTTAGCTACCCAATGAGACATTGGTTCATACGCGGTAAAGATCGTGTGGGTGATTGAAAGGAGTGGAACTTGGTATATACCACTTCACGAAGTGTCTTTGAAGAAGGACTCACAACTACTCAAAGGGGAAGTCAAGCGAGTGGTGGTCGACAAGGACCTACAAGAGAGGAACGAATGGCTTGTGGTATCGCTCTGAATGAGTGGTAAACAAAACTATTCCTTGAGTCTCATGCAAGGAGTTTTATTGGCCCGGATACATAACTCATTATCCACAAACTATGGAGTTAATCTCTTCGAAGTAGGCCAAGTTTGGTGCGAGATTATAGATGTCTATGGGAGGATTTATTTTTTCCTTGTAGTTCAAGTATAAGGTTTCATTGACACTCCCACCCCGATCATGAAGGAACTACTTAGAGCTGTATGGGAGGATAGTTCTGATCTAGACCAAGAACCGCAAGCCATAGAATTCTATGACACAAAATTGGAGGATGAACATCACTAACCGCGGACCTATGATTCATTGATCTGATGGGAAACATATTTGAAGAATGGTCCCTTCAAATGGTTGGCCGAATTTCAAGAAGACTCGTGCAAGAAATCGAGTCCATAGGAAAGCATTGATATAATGTGGTTTGATAGTAAGGAGTCCTTGCATTTGATCCCCACGCATTTTAGGACAAATTCTTCCAAAGAAGGGGAGAATGATATAAATCAAACCCCGCACATAATTCCTCAATTCAAGATAAAAAGTAGAGCACCAATAATGCCAATGGTGAACCATAAACACATGGCCAAAAGCTTGGAAATGTATGGAGTGTGGAGTGACTTAAAAGACAACACTTGATTGTCTTAGAGAGAGTTGTATTTTTTCGGCCTTAAGTGTTGGTATTGGTCGAGGCCTTGTTTTAAAATTATTGTCTTTAAATTCTTAGATGAACTAGTAGTTACTTAGGACATATTAAGAACCCTTAGCTTCACCTTGGACACATTTAAGACACTATGTAAGGGGGAAAGATGACTAGGCTGAAGTAAGCTTCATTCAAGAATGACATGTCCTAGAAAGCACACAACAACAAGAGTTAAATGCACCATCTAGAAGGTACGCACTCAAGAGGATAAACCGTGTATAGACTTCCTAAATTTGACGACATCAAGATAAGGTCGAGGAAGCGAAGGAGTTGCTAGAACTACTCCAACCGATCGGTCAAGAATACATATCAAGGGAGATGTCTCTCACCACTCTCCAAGAAGATCATTTAAAGAGTTGACTAGATCACATGTGGAAGCTATCAATGGAAGTTCTTGAACACATTAGAGTTTGGGATTCACTCCCCTCGACCGAGGACCTTTCCCCTCCCCCGTTCCCACCTTAGTCGAAATAATTGGTAGTTTGTGTCTTTATATTTTCCTTCTAGAATGGTCCATTCTCTACTGTAATATGGACCCTTAGGCTATTGTAAAAATCAGAGTTGTTCAATGAAAAACTTGAGTGTTAACTTAATTTAGCTAAGCATTTCAATCAGGAATTGTTATACTTAGTTAATCCTCCGGGAGGGGCGCTTGGTTCTCCGGGAAAACCACCCTTGTGTCGAAGGTTTCGATCACCTTTGCTAGGTTAGTCTTGAGAATTTCAGGTACCTCAAGCTAGTCCTTGTGAAATTGATGACATCTTGGAGCCCACACGAACAATTAGCTTCTCGTGTTACCATCTAAGGACCCATATCGACCGAATTGTGACTTGGTTTGTGTCTCAGATTGTTTCTAACAATCTGTATACAATCCATGCTCTAATTACTTGTTCCTCCATATTTCTACCTCCTATAACACCTCATTACCATCTCCACAAAAAGGCCTTCATCCGAAACCAAACGCAACTTCTAGCAAATACTACCAAACACACCAATGTCCCCATCAAACGTCTCTATCGGACCCTCACTGCCTCATGTTTTTTCTGCAACCTTAGCTCCACTAAAATACCAAACCACCACCACCACCCTCTCCCTCAATACCCTCGAGACCACCTCCGAAAATGCCAACTCACACTTTTAATCCAAACCATAAAAAACAATCTACAACCACCACACTGCCTACCTTGCTGATAAACTAAGAACCCCATTTTCCTTGTCTGATTTCGGGTCAACCCGAATCTCACCAAGACCCGAACCACTTACCAACTCAAAGCCCTCCGTACTTAATTCTTTTCACTTTCCTCAAATTAAACAACAAGACCAATATGTCGAGAATGCCAACAACCATATTAAATCGATATCCAACCTTATATCCATCACAATACATCACCAAAACAGTCCACACCATCTCCTACAACAACCAAGTGCTAATTTACACTTTTCTATCCATACAACTTAGCTAGAACTTTAATACACTTCAATAATGACAACCACAACATACTCAGGTTATACATACATATTTTAAGCCATAACACACTATCAAAATGACCTCATAACAGTCCAACAAGTTGCAACAACCTAGAACTTATTTCAGGCCACTTCTTCAGAAGTTCTTATTTTCACAACTTAGTTAAGAATCCAATAAAATCAAACACATGAAGAAGAGAAGATTTGTTACCTTATACAGCAAGAAGAAACCCTGTATCAAGTCTCTTTTAACTTGAGAGTGCTCACAACTTAGCAACAACGTCAAACAAATGACCTCCACCACTTCTACAATAATCTTAATGAAGAGTAGCTGATTTAACCTTGGAGGAGATGGGCTTCCTTGGGATGTTTTTTATAGACAACATTTGAGAGCTTAGGAGAGAAGATAAACCACCTAAAAATCATGTCATAGCATGAGAAAGGAATGAAACTTAAATCCCTTTTTCCACTTTGAACCCTAATAGAAAAAATGGGATTTTTATGATGAAAGAGAGAGAGAGTTGCTGAAATTTCTTTGGATGAAGATGGGTGAGAATGACCAAAATTTTTGCCTTATCTTACCCCTTATGGTCGACCACATTGTTGCCTCTATGGGCCTCTCTTTATCTTTTAATTTTGGCCTCAAAACAACCCTTTAATTTGGGCCACCCATTGCCTTTTAATTTGGGCCTCTCATTTCAAGTAGGTGGATCACCTACTTGTCACTTGCTAGCTTCATTAGTAGATGATACATCTTAGTCCTTTCCTATTGACAAGTGTCACATCGTTACATAATAATCACAACGAGTGTTAAGTAGCTCAAGTTAGTAGGACATAAAGTAAGCTGGTAAACCAGGCACGTCGGGTAAGCAAGCAGCTCATTCATACATTTTTTTACCCAAGTCTTATTTCTCACGTTTTAGAGCATTCATCAACCTCAACTTAGTCGTGTATATGTTTAATGGAAGCACGGGATGTAACAATAGGCATGTCTAATAACATATAACCTCAAAGATAATATTGATGTCTAAGACTAGGAGGACTAACATATGATGAATCTCAACATACAGAACTATGAGGTGTAACATTCCTCCCCTCTTAGAAATATTTTTCCTCGAATGTGGGGCGTACACAAGTATATAAACAATCCTTATATCTTTCTCAAAATTTTGACGTAGTCTCTCCTATAAATGGGACCATATGAATCTCTGTAAACACGCAGAAGATATCCAAACTTACCTCATAAGGCCATACATCACAACATACATAATATCAGACCTCACATAGTCGTCAGACATCAATTATAACAATCTGAAATAGAACTCACCTTATGCTTCTCTTACAACCCTGGCGTTGTCCTGAAATAGGTAAGGATATTTGTGCCTCATATCCTCTTCTGCCTCCCATGTCATCTCTTCTACATTCGTATTCCTCCATACAACTTTTATAGAGGCTACTTCCTTTGTCCTTAGCTTGCGGATTGTCGATCTAAGATATCAATAGGAACCTCTTCATATGATAAGTCCTCTGCAACCTTCACATTTTAAATCGGTACAATCTGGAAAGGATCCCCAACACACGCTCTCAATATAGAAACACGGAAGACCGGATGAACAAACTCTAACTCAGGAGGCATGTCCAATTCGTAAGCCACTTGGCCTATCTGTCGAATTATGCGATATGGCCTAATGTACCTTGGGTTAAGCTTTCCATTTTTCCCAAATCTTATTACACCCTTCATAGGAGAAATCTTCAAGAAGGCCCAATCATACACTTGGAACTCTATGTCCCATCATCGCACATCTGAATACGACTTCTGATGACTCTGAGCGGTTAACAACCATTCTTGGATAAGCTTCAGCTACTCTATGGCTTGGTTCACTAGGTTAGGCTCAAATAATTCTGATTCACCTACTTCGAACCATCCGATAGGAGATCTATATTTTCATCCATACAATGGTTCATATAGAGCCATTTTGATACTAGTATGATAATTGTTATTGTATGCAAATTCGATAAGGGGAAGATGATCATCCCAACTTCACTTGAAGTCTAATACACAAGCTCATAGTATGTCTTTGAGCATTTGAATCGTACGCTCGGCATGTTCATCTGTCTAAGGGTGGAAAGTTATGCTAAGATTAACTTGAGTGCACAATCATTTTTGAAATGATCTCCAGAAATTAGCTGTGAACTACGCACCTTGGTCCGATATAATATAAATAGGCACACCATGAAAGCGAACAATTTCCTTAACGTACGACTTCGCATAGTCCTCGGCTGTATAGGTAGTTTTAACTGCCAGGAAATGAGCTGATTTGGTCTGTCAATCAATAATCACCCAAATAGAATCAAACTTATAATAAGAGCGAGGTAAACTCATAATGAAATCCATATTAATCATATCCCATTTCCACATTGTGATCTATATGTTCTGAGTCAAGCCGCCATGCTTTTGCTGTCAATTAGGACACTGAGCTACAAACTCTGCAATGTTCCTCTTCATGTCATTCCACCAATACATACCTTTGAGATCATGACACATCTTAGTAGATCCAGAATGAATGGAATATCGTGAGTAATGGACCTCCGTCATAATCTTGTCTCATAATCCCGCTATATTTAGGACACACAAACGAGCTTGGTTCTTGAGAACCACATTTCCGTCAATCTCAAAGGTTGTGGTCTTCTTTTGTTGAATACCCTCTCTGATTTTTCCTAAAATGGGGTCTTCCCACTTACGTTCCTTAACTTCCGATATGAGCGACGACTATGATGTATTCCGAATCACAAAGCCACCATCTTCCGAACCTATTAATCGGACTCCAAACCTATCTAACTGATGGAGCTCTCTTATAAACTCTTTCCTCTCGCCCTGCACCGGCATCGAGCTGATCATAGACTTGCGACTAAGCGCGTCCGCTAAAACATTAGCTTTACCGGGATGGTATAAAATATCCACATCATAATCTTTCAATAATTCAAGCCACCTTATTTGTCTCAAGTTCAACTCCTTCTGATTAAATATATATTGTAGACTCTTATGATCCGTAAAAATATCTACATGAACATCATACAAATAGTGCCGCCAAATTTTCAGTGCATAGACCACTGCGGCTAACTCCAAATCGTGCGTCTGATAGTTCTTCTTATGTTTCTTTAATTGCCTTGAAGCATAGGCAATCACCTTACTATGTTGCATCAACACACATCCTAAACCCATTCCCAAGGCATCACAATACACAACATAGCCTTCTGGACCCTCTGGGAGAGTAGGAACTGGTGCCAATGTTAGTCTGTCCTTTAACTCTTAGAAACTCTGCTCACAGGAATTGGACCACAGGAACATTATATGTCAACCTTGTCATTGGTGATGATATGGTAGAAAATCTTGCTACAAACCTCTTATAATAACCGGATAAGCCTAAAAAGCTACGAACCTCTGATGGAGTTGTGGGCCTCGGCCAATTCTTCACCACTTCTGCCTTCTGAGTGTCAGCTCTTATACCTTAATCTGACACTATATGACAAAGGAAAGTCACTGAATTCAACCAAAACTCAGTTGAAGAGCTTAGCATACAACATACGATCCATGAGTGTCTGTAGTACTACCCGCAAGTGATCCGCATGATCCACCTCCGAGTGCGAATAAACCAGAATATCATCTATAGATACTATCACAAATACATTCAGAAATGGGTGAAACACGCAGTTCATTAGATCCATAAATGTTGCTGACGTATTTTTGAGCCCGAATGACATTACTAAGAACTCGAAGTGCCCATACCTTGTTCTGAAAGCCATTTTTAGAATGTTCTCCTTGACCCTTAGTTGATGGTACCCTGACCTTAGGTCGATATTTGAGAAATATTTTACACCATGTAACTGATCAAATAAGTCATCAATCATGGGAATATGGTACTTGTTCTTATTAGTGAATTTATTAATCTGCCGATAGTCAATACACATTCGTAAGGAGCCATCTTTCTGTCGTACAAACAATACCGGCGCACCCCAAAAGGATATGCTGGGCCTAATGAAGCCTTTGTCAAGCAGATCATTCAATTGCTCCTTTAATTCTTTCAATTCATCTTGAGCCATTCTGTATGGTGGGATAGATATCGACTGAGTGTCTGGCAACATATCTATACCGAACTCAATCTCCCACTCGATAGGAAGGCCTGAAAGTTTGTCTGAAAATACTTGAAGAAACTCATTAACCACCGGAATTGATTGAAAAGTATGTGGTCCAGCATATGCATCTCTGGCCCAAAAAATATGGTATATACAACCTCTGGAAATCATCTTTCTTGCCTTAAGGTATGAAATAAGCCTACCCTTTGTCGTCGCAATATTACCCTTCCATTCAAGGACTGGCTCGTCTAGAAACATAAATCTAACAATCTTTGTTCGGCAATTAACATTAGCGTAGCATGATGCTAGTAAATCCATGCCCATAATAATATTAAAATCAAATATTTCTAACTCTACCAGATCCACTAGGGTTTGATGGTTACGAACTAACACTGCACAATTCCGATAGACCCGTCTAGCAACTACTGACTCACCCACTGGTGTAGATACCGCAAATGGCTCTCTTACCAACTCAAACTCCATACCAAACTTACAAGAAATGAAATAGGTAACATATGATAGATTGGAGCCTGGATCTAACAATGCATATACATTATGTGAACAGACTGATAATATATCTATAATAGCATCAGGTGAAGACTCCTAATCCTGGCCACCCATCAATGCGTAAATGCGGTTCTGGCCACCACCGAAGCTAGTTGCTACTCTCCTACCACTGCCTCGACTGGCAGACGTCTGATGACCTTGCCCTGACAGGCATGCTGAATATGATGAAGCAGCTACAGATCTGGCCGGTTAGGCGCTCACAACTCCGCCTCTTGTCGGACATTCCCATATAATATAACTGGGATAAACACAAGAATAGAACACATCTAATCCTATTTGGCATAGCCCCGGATGGTCCTTAGCACACTGCTCACATTGAGTCAAAGGTGGCCTCATCTGACTAGAATCCCCTCTATAATAAGAACTCTGACCTGGTTCAAATTGAGCAAACCGATCAACCCTCAACCTCAAAAATGGTGATGGTGCACTAGCTGCCGGGTAGGATGGGTGCCTATAAAACCATGGCCTAGGCCCACCTTTGAACTCTCTTATGCCATATACGGACTAGGCCCTCTTGTGATGACCCCTATCACATTCTCGATCTACCCGATGTTGTCTTTTACGATCCTCTATATTCTGTGCATAAGCCTAAATGTGAGCAATATCCATATCCGGAGTCATAGAATCCATAGTACACTAATTGACCAAGTGCGGCCCCAAGCCATTAACAAACCTATGTACCTGATCGCCCATCTCAACACTGATTGTAAGATCAGCTATGATCGTAGGAGCATATCTGGCCAACAAATTCAACTGCAAGCTATATTCTCAAACACTCATATTATCCTATTCAAGACGTAAAAATCTATCCTGCCTGGCCCATCAGAGCTCGACCTGGCAAAAATATTATAAGAAGCCCTCTGAAAACTCTCTCCATCTTGTTGGTAGGGCATGAGGTCCCCTAGAATGCTTCTATGTCTCATATCAGGTCACCGCGATATCCCACAATGTAAACTTTACCAACTCAGTTTCGGTGGCATCCATTACCCGAAAGGTACGCTGTATCTGATCTAGATAATTATGTGGGTCCGCATTCAGGTCTGATCCCATGAATACCGAAAGGGTCAGGTTGATGAAATCCCAAGCTCTCACACTAACTGCTCTATTAGAAGAATCGATAGTCTGATGTGGGGCCTGGGCATCCACCAATTGAGTCAATAATTGTACATCACTTCGCATATCAAGATCCTCATCTAGAGTATCAGGCGGAGGAACTAGGGGTACTGTTGCCCCACTAAGCTCCTCTCGAGGTGGTGGAGTCGGGGAATCATATGGAGGAGTCACACTGTGGGCCTCATTCTGCCCCTCACTAGTGGGTGGAACTCGACTGGTATACTCATTCGTAGCCGTATTCAATGCCCTCTTACTCTAGGACTTTTTTCTTGTTGTAGGCATTGCTGAAATCATAAACATGAGACGGATTAGGAGTGGAATGCTTATAACTCAAATCTACTGCACGATCTAGAAAAAGAAGGAAATGTAACCATCCTAAATACCTCATAATCTCCTATTTATAAGTGTGGTGTGTAACACACCCATAAATAAGACTCTACTAGGCACAACTTGTAGACTTCCTAGACCAAACCCTCTCTGATAACAAGTTTGTCACGGCCCAAACCAGAGGGACATAATGGGCACCCGCACCTTACTCGCCGAGCACCACTAGACAAACATTCACCACATAATCATATATAAGCATGGGCCACGAGGGCCGTCACGAGATAACCTGCTGACTTATAGAAATAATAAGCTGAAAAGGTGGAAGACCGAAGGCATATATGTGCATTCATAGACGTTGGACATGATCGTACGAGCCGACAAGGCTACCATAGACGATGATACAACAAAAACATAGGCCGAGGAGGCCACATTATGTCTGACTGCATCATAATTGTCTTCAAGCCTCTACTGGAGTACGTGATATCATAAGGTCAGGACAGGGCCCCGTCATACCCATATACATATAAAAAATACCGTACCAAGACTAGACCACAACTCTAGGACAGGTGGAGTGCTTCAATATCAACTGAATAGACAATCTACTTGTGCGGACTGTCGCCCTGTCTACCTGAGTCTGTGGACATAAAACGCAACATTTCCTAGGCAAAAGGGGCCTTAGTACGAATAATGTACCGAGTATGTAAGGCATGAAAATATCACAATAGAGACCTGAGCAATATGAGACAAGAGAGAATCAACCTGCACAGAATGTCTCTGAGGGCCATAATATGCATATGTATAATACATGTGCGAATATAATGTCTGGTCATACATATATATTAATATATAATGTCATTAAGCCTCTGTGGGCATCTCATCATATCATATTGGCCTCTGTGGGCATAATCATCATTATATACCAACTGATCAGGTGGTGGTGTGTATATAACACCATAACCTTTCACATACCCCATATACATATCATATAGCATAACATATATAACGCCTATGAGGTCATGGTGTATACATGTATATAATGCATGAATGATACTAATACACTTTGAGTCTATCGGAGTAACGTAAGGTCGTTCCTCCTCCGATTAACATTATAGAACTAACATGATCAACATAACTTAATTTGAAGAATCAACAAGCCATAAGATTATATCAATATCATTATATAGAAGTCAATAACATCAGCCACTAACATATCTAAGAGTGGAGTCATTATGTATATTGTTCATTTACGTTTGTTTCATTCTAATCATGCCAAAAGAAGGAAGAGTGGAGTTAACATACCTTTGTTGTTCACATAACCACACAGCGTCGGTTCAGGCCGTTAGCAATTCAATCTCCAAAAAAATGATAAGGGACCATTACTAAGCTTATGAAAGCTAGAATTCAACACAAATGAGCTACTAGCTTGTCTACGAAAATTTGGACAGCACCTCCACTTATTCTTTTCACTTTCCTCAAATCAAACAACAAGACCAACATGTCGAGAATGTCAGAAACAATATTAAATCAATATCCATCACAATACATCACCAAAATAGTCCACACCATCTCCCACAACAACCAAGTGCTAATTTGCATTTTTCCATCCATACAACTTAGGTAGAACTTAAATTTACTTCAATAATGACAACCACAACATACTCAGGTTATACATACTGATTTTAAGCCATAACACGTTATTAAAATGACATCATAACAGTCCAACAAGTTATAGCAACCTAGAACTCATTTCAGGCCATTTCTTCACAAGTTCTTATTTTTCACAACTTAGTTAAGACTCCAATAAACTCAAACACATGAAGAAGAGAATATTTGTTACCTTATACAACAAGAAGAAACCCTAGAACAAGTCTCCTTTAACTTGAGAGTGTTCATCACTTAGCAACAACGTCAAACAAATGACCTCCACCACTTCTACAATAATTTTAATGAAGAGTATGTGGTTTAACCTAGGAGGAGAGGGGATGCCTTGGGATGTTTTTTATAGATAACATTTGAGAGCTTAGGAGAGAAGATAAAACACCTAAAAATCATGTCATACCATAGGAAAGAAATGAAACTTAAAGCCCTTTTTCTACTTAGAACCCTAATAGAAAAGAAAAGGGGTTGTTTGGGGTGAAAGAGAGAGAGAGAGTTACTGAACTTTCTTTGGATGAAGATGGGTGAGAATGGATAGATTTTCGGCCTATCTTACCCCTTATGGTGGACCACACTCCTGCCCCAATAGGCCTCTCTTTATCTTTTAATTTGGGCCATAAAACATCCTTTTAATTTGGGCCACCCCTTGCCTTTTAATTTGGGCTTCTCATTTCAAGTAGGTGGATCACCTACTTGTCACTTGCTAGCTTCATTAGTAGATGATACATGCTTGTCCTTTACTCTTGACAAGTGTCATGTCCTTACATAATAATCACGACGAGTGTTAAGTAGCTCAAGCAAGTAGGACAAAAAGTAAGTTGGTAAAACAGGCACGTAGGGTAAGCAAGAAGCTCATTCATTTTTTTTACCCAACTCTTATTTCCCATCATTTTAGAGCATTCGTCAACCTCAACTTAGTCGTGTATATATTGAATGGAAGAACGGGAAGTAACAATAGGCAGGTCTAATATCGTATAACCTCGAAGATAATCATGATGTCCAATACTAGGAGGACTAGCATATGACGAATTGCAACGTACAGTACTATGAGGTGTAATACTAATACAAGTGCTAGGACAGGGCCAAAAGCTACTCATAATCACTAACATCAATGCAATTACTTAACATGACTCAGCTCCAGGTGAAATTGGATCTTACAACTCTTCCGTTGAGGATCTGCACTATCTAGCAAACCAGTATGCCAACCTGTATAATTGGACCTGCATTGTGAAATATAACAAATGCAGCGCCCCTGGAAAAAGGGATGTCAGTAAAGAAAGATTGCTCCGAATAGTAAGGCAGACTGAGATAATCATATGAAAGAACATCAAGTGTAAGGAGAGATAGAGAAGAATCAACCTAAAACTCTAAATTACCACTAAGGGGAATGATATGCACATGTTGATGTATATGCGTATCTAATTCCATCAAGCCTTTGTGGGAATCCCATTATATCATATCATCATGTGTATGCATAGTCATCATCATATACCAGCTGATGAGGTGGTGGTGCGTATATTACGCCATAACCTTTTCCATACCCCATATACATACCATATAGTATACGCGTATATAACGTCTGTGAGGTCATGATGTATACATGTATATAATGCATGAATGATACTAAGACACTCTGAGTTTATCGGAGAAAGTCAATAACATCAGCCTCTAACATAGCTAAGAGTGGAGTCGTTATGGATCTTGTTCATTTACGCTCGTTTCATTCTGATCATGCCAAAAAAAGGAAGAGTAGCATTAACATACTTACTGCTCTAAGATGCTTTACCTATGGACCTTGGAAACAAATAAGATTCATAACAATGAGAGTCGGGTCACTATCGAGGACCTAATATGACACAAACAATATCATATGGGGGGAACAACTTTGTGGAAGTAGAAGACTTGCGATACTTTATTCTTTGGAACTCACATTAAAGGAAGGAATCAAATGATAAGACTTTATGTCGCTGGATATGATAGGAAAATACCTACTATTCTACGACCCGATTATGACACCTTCGCAAACCATTATCTAGTCTTATGGACCACCCTACTTTGGATAGACTGTGATCGTCTATGTCAATGTGGTTTATCTTAAAATAATCTCTATACCTCAAAAATGGTCATCTAGAAGCTTACGACATATATCCTCTTACATTACACTTTATAACCCCTTAACGATCATCTAAACTTTTAACCATATGATGGTTTATTATCAAACAAATGACATCACGTGATAGGAACACTTGAGCATGAACAAGAGAGTCGCGATACTTTACTGCTATGAACTCAAATAGAAAGGGAATATCTGATAGGACTTTATCTCGCTAAATGCGAGATGGACATATGCCCACTTTACTATAATCCTTATTGGGATTTCCTCAAGCATGTAGTCCAACTCCCTATGATGTTTTATCTTCAAGAAGGCTTATAACGTTTATATTAACTTACTTCACCTAATGTGATAATCTCTAAACCATTAATGATCACCTCAGATGTATCATATAATTCATCTTAAGTAGTAATCTATCAACCATTAGTGATACTCTGGAAGCCAACACTTAATCTTTCTTAAGTAAGATACTATAATCCGTTAATGGTAATTTGGATATTATCGATATGACTCATGTTAAATAACAAACTATAATCCGTTAAAGATAATCTAGAACCCATCCATAAAATTCATCTTCACTAGGACCTATAATCCATCATAAACCATCTGATGCTAATTCGTGATTCATCTTACTTTAAACTCTACACCCGATGACACTTACTTAGACGTTAGCTGTGAGATATCATCTACATTAGTCAACATGGTGTAGTCCCGTACCTATCATGACTTAATCTTAGATCTATGATCCTTTTGCTATTATCTGAGAGTCGTCTTATAGTCATTCTAAACATAGTTATCCTAGACAACTTACTGTAACTTCTTCATTTATTCTTATAGGCTATAACGTTCGTGAACAAGTAAGGTTCCCATCTCATTGTAAACTAATAGTCATGAACTAGTAAATCTTTTTCACTGGTTGCTACTTGTCACTAGAACATACAATAACTATCAGCATGCAAGGCTCCCATTTTGTCATCAACTAGTCGTCACACTACATCAGTTCTTTTTAGGGTGCCACTATAGTTCATACTTACTCTCTCATAGGAAAATATGAATACTAATACACTTATGAAACTCAATGCGTTGGGAAAATACCAATTAGGAAATCTCTGAAGCTATTAAACATATGAGTGGTGCAACTCTTACAAATCATCGCTATGCTATCGAGAGTCTCACGAGAGAGCCATTGTTGCTTGTATACACTTTATAAGAAGAGTACAAGACCTATAATAAATATATGATACTCGTATTACGGAGGCGTCACCAAACAGGGAGTACATGAAACTGTTAAATGCATACGTAGAGCACCTCTAGAATTCTGTTTTTGAATCGTACTCTATAGGCTACTAGTGTGGTTCCACCTAAGGGAAATTCTAACCTCTTTGTGACAGATCATAACATAATTTATGCGACGAATACGCTTGAGTAATGACCACAGTGAGCACATAATATCTTTTTCATTTCACTTTGTATGCTAGGAACGTCATCATATATAAGGGGAATTCTAATCCCATCATAGAAACTTGGAACTCGAGTCTTAGGAGTAAACACTTGAATAACAACTGATTATGGACATATAGCTATTCTTAAGACATTCATGAGACTTGGAACATCAGAACTACTACAATTGGAAGCTCTAAACTTCATGGTTTACATAAGAATCAAATATCGTATGTCGTGCCCTTGTGGCGAGTCGAGAAAATAGCCTTACGTAGCTTTAACTTCTACCCTCGGATACCAATGAATAACTCATCATCCTTTTACCAACAACTACAATAAGAAAACAATACTACTATTAACAACCAAAAATATAAAGAACTAACCGACAAATGACAAACTAAGCTATACAAGCTTCTATAACATATATCATCACCTAGCTCTCTTCAAATCTTTAAAACTTCATAGATCAACATATAACCAAATACATAAAAATCTTCAGTCCGTTCATATAACAAAACAAACCAACTTTACCACAAAACCAGTCCTAACACACTATATAGCACAATTAACACTTCAACCACATTATCTAGTCATTCAACTTACAACTTGTATCTTCTAAGGATATTTAAATCATCAAACTAACTTATATACAACATGCTAATACTTTCAGCACCTACACACACCAAAAACAATCCCAATATTATATACCACACAACTAGTAACTCAACGACTTCAATCAAACCCAACTTACAAAGTAGCTAATGAGCGATAAACTCATTTTATGACAAATCAGACAGCATCTCCCTTGTTTCTTTTACTTTCCTCAAGTTCAAAACAACAACAACAGTCAACAACTACATCTCCAGCACCTTTATACAATCAAATCAGCCCAACATACTACATAATATGTCCAACAACTCACCTGCAACATCCAACCACCAACTTGTAACAACTCAACACACCTAGAGCTTAAACTAAGTCATACACATAGGGGAAGGGAGAAATTTTACCTTTCTATCCAATTCCTTACTCTGTCTCAACTCGCTGCCATTTAACTTTCCCAAAATAACTAAAATAGGAAAGATAAATCAGCACAAATACTACGTGACAGCGGGGAAGATAACCCAAGCTTTATACTTGATCTTCATACCTTAACCTTGGAGGAGAGCGCTGATTTTATGGACTGTTTGGTGTAGAAAATGTTTTTAGAGCTTAGGAGAGAAGATAAATCCCATGGAAATCCTTTCACACCATGGGAGAATGAATGAACTTGAAGCTTTTTTACTTAGAACCCTAAGGGAAAGAAAGAAATGGTTGGTTGTGCTGGGAGAGAAAGAGAGGAGTTTCTGAATGTATTATCTTATGAGGATATGGATAAATGACTAGATTTTGGTCTTACAATACCCCTATGGCCAACCTTACCTTTGCCCCTAATAGGCCTCACTTTATCCTTTCAGATTGGGCCACTTATGCACTTTAATTTGGGGCTCTAAATGCCCTTTTAATTTGGGCCTATTATTTCAAGTAGGTGGGTCACCTACTTGTCACTTACTTGAGCATGTAGTTTACTGATTAGCTCTAAACATGTGCATCATCCTCATGTAATAAGTAGGATGTTAAACAAGTAGGACATGTAAGCAAATAGGACGTGTGAAAAAGTAGATGAAGCACATAGGACGTCTAATAAAGTAGGTGAAACTAGTAGGTCATCTACCTTTGTCCTACATCTTATTTGTTTATGAATCTCATTTACTTTGAATTGGCTTAACATAATACATACACTTGGACACAATAACCTCATTCTTCCATATTCAAGTAACTTCATCGACTTCAACTTAGTCGTAGACATGATAAGAAGTATGGGGTGTTACATTATTCCCACATTTGGATCATTCGTCCTCGAATGAGAAGCGTTATTCAAAGAAATGTTAACTTTCGGATTCCAACACATTACTTGCATACGTAGGTAACATCTGATTTGATAGGAACTTCGCGATTACTGATCGCTCTAGTCAAAATCGTACGAAATAGAATGATCTCCTAAGCAATGCACGATCAAGAGTATGAAAGAAGGGTAAAATTTCCTAAATGCCTCATAGTTTCCAAATTATAAATGTGGCATGCAACACACCCATAAGTGAGACTCTACTAGATACGACGTTATAGACTCCCTAGGACTTAACTACTCTGATACCACTCTGTCATTCCCTAAACATAAGTTGGATAGACCATGCTTTACATTCATATATTATGATCTTGCAATATGGGTAAATGAAAACTTGTAACACAAATAAATTTTGTGAACAAATTTGTTTTTTGTTTGTACAATAACGTGGCCACTGGCCCATGGTGTGCAATTGAATATAAAATAACCCACTGACTATCTATGAAGCCTCTATGAGTCTCTTCTATTGAACAACTAATACAAGTGTTGGGACATGGCCCAAAGCTACCCATAATCTCAAAAATTAATGCAATTACTAGACCTGACTCGGCTCCAAGTGAAATTGGATCTTACAACTCTTTCGTTGATGATCTACACTATATAGCAAACCAGTCTACCAACCTGTACAATTGGACCTGCAATGTGAAATATAACAAATGCAGCACCCTTGGCAAAAGGGATGTCAGTATAAAAAGATTGTACGGAAGATGTAAGGCAGACTGAAATAATCATATGAAAGAACATCAAGTGTAAGTAGAGATAGGGAAGAATCAACCTGAAACTCTGAATTTCCATTGAGGGCCATGATATGCACAGGTCTACTGTATATGTGTATATAATGTTGTCGTACATATATATACGTATATAATGCCATCAAACCTTTATTGGCATCCCATTATATCATATCGACCTCTGTGGGCATAATCATCATCATATACCAGCTGATCAGGTAGTGGTGCATATATAATGCCATAACCTTTCCCATACCTCATATACATATCATATAGCATACGCATATGTAACTCATGTGAGGTCATGGTGTATACATGTATATAATGCATAAATGATACTAAGACACTCTGTATCTATCGGAGAAAGTGAAGAACATCAGCCTCTAACATAGCTAAGAGTGGAGCCATTATGGATCTTGTTCATTTATGTTTGTTTCATTTTGATCATGCCAAAAGAAGGAAGAGTGGAACTCACATTTAAGGAATGAATCAAATGATAAGACTTTATGTTGCTGGATACGATAGGAAAATACTGACTATTCTATGACCCGATTATGACACCTTTGGAAACCATTATCTAGTCTTGTGACCACCTTACTTTGGATCGACTGTGATATCTATGTTAAAGTGGTTTATCTTAAAATAAGCTCTATACCCCAAAAATGGTCATTTAGAAGCTTACGATATATACCCTCTTACATTACACTCTATAACTCCTTAACAATCGTATAAACTCTTAACCATTTGATGGCTTGTTACCATACAAATGACATCACGTGAAAGGAACACTTGAGCATGAACAAGAGAGTCGCGATACTTTACTCCTAGGAACTCAAATAGGAAAGGAACATCGGATAGAACTTTATCTCGCTAAATGTGAGATGGACATATGCACTCACATTACTCTAATCCTTATTGGGGTTTCCCCAAGCCTGTAGTGTAACTCCCTATGATGCCTTATCCTCAAGAAGGCTTAGAATATTTATATCAACTTAGTTCACCTTATGTGACAATCTCTAAACCATTAATGATGACCTAAAAGTTATCATATAATTCATCTTAAGTAGTAATCTATCATCTATTAGTGATACTCTAGAAGCCAACACTTAATATTTCTTAAGTGAGATACTACAACCTCATAACGGTAATTTGGATATTATCGATATGACTCATGTTAAATAACAAACTATAATCCGTTAAAGATAATCTAGAACCCATCCATAAAATTCATCTTAACTAGGACCTATAATCAATCAAAAACCATTTGAAGCTAATACATGATTCGTCTTACTTTACGCTCTACACCCCATGACACTTACTTAGATGTTAGTCGTGATATATCATCTACATTAGGCATCATGGTATAGTAACATACCTATCATGCCTTAATCTTAGATCTATGATCCTCTAACTATTATCTGAGAGTCGTCTTATAGTCATTCTAAACATAGTTATCCTAGACAACTTACTGTAACTTATCTATTTATACTTATAGGCTATACCTTCATTAACAAGTAAGGTTACCATATCATTGTAAACTTGTAGTCATGAACTAGTAAATCCTTTTCATTGGTTGCTATTGGTCACTAGAACAGACAATAACTATCAACATGCAAGGCTCCCCTTTTGTCATCAACGAGTCGTCACACTACATGAGTTCTTTTTAGGGTGCCACTATAGTACATACTTAATCTCTCATAGGAAAATATGTCTACTAATACACTTATGAAACTCAACACGTTGGGAAAATACCAATTAGGAAATCTATGAAGCTATTAAACATATGAGTGGAGCAACTCTTACTAATCACCACTATGCTATCGAGAATCTAAGGAGGGAGCCGTTGTTTCTTGTATAAACTTTATTAGAAGAGTACAAGAATTCTAATAGATATATGATACTCGTATTATCGAGGCGTCACCAAATAGGGAGTACATGAAACTATTAAATGCATATGTAGAGCACCTCTAGAATTCTGTTTTGGAAACGTACTCTATAGGCTACTAGTGTGGTACCACCTAAGGGAAATTCTATCCTCTTTGTGACAGATGGTAACATAATTTATGAGATGAATACGCTTGAGTAATGACCATGTGTGAGCACATAACATCTCTTTCATTTCACTTTGCATGCTAGGAACGTCATCATACATAAGGGGAATTCTAATCCCATCATAGAAACTTGGAACTTGACTCTTAGGAGTAAACACTTGAATAACTAACCGACGAATGACAAACTAAGCTATACAAGCTTCTATAACATATATCATCACCTAGCTCTCTTCCAATCTTTAAAACTTCATAAATCAACATATAAACACGTACATAAAATCTCCAGTCTGTTCATATAACAAAAAAACCCAACTATAACACCAAACCAATCCCAACACACTATATAGCACATTCAACACTTCAACCACATTATCTAGTCATTTAACTTACAACTTGTATCTTCTAAGCATATTTAAATAATCCAACTAACTTATATACAAATTGCTAATACTTATAGCACTTGCACACACCCAAACACAATCCCAATATGCTATACCACACATCTAGTAACTCAAATACATCAATCAATCTCAACTTACAAACAAGCTAATGAGCGATAAGCTCATTTTATGAGAAATTGGACAGCATCTCCCTTGTTTCTTTTGCTTTCCTCAACTTCAAAACAACAACAACAGTCAACAACTACATCTCCATCACCTTTATACAATCAAATTAGCCCAAACATACTACATAACATGTCTAACAACTCACCTGCAACATCCAACCACCAACTTGTAACAACTCAACACACCTAGAGCTTAAACTAAGTCATACACATGGGGGAAGGGAAAAATCTAACCTTTCTGTCCAATTCTTTACTTTGTCTCAACTCGCAGCCATTTAACTTTCCCTAAATAACTAGAATAGGAAAGGCAAATCAGCACAAACACTACGTGACAGCGTGGAATATAACTCAAGCTTTAGACGTGATCTTTATACCTTAACCTTGGAGGAGAGGGCTGATTTTATGGACTGTTTGGTGTAGAAAACATTTTGAGAGCTTAGGGGAGAAGATAAATCACATGGAAATCCTTTCATACCATGGGAGAGGGAATAAGTTGAAGCTTTTCTACTTATAACCCTAAGAGAAAGAAAGAAATGGCTGGTTATGCTGGGAGATAAAGAGAGGAGTTTCTGAATATATTTTCTTATGAGTATATGGATAAATGACCTGATTTTTGTCTTAAAACACCCCTATGGATGACCTTACCTTTGCCCTTAATGGGCCTCATATTATCCTTTCAGATTGGGCCAATTATGCACTTTAATTTGTGCCTTTCATTACCCTTTTAATTTGGGCCTCTTATCTCAAGTAGGTGGGTCACCTACTTGTCACTTACTTGAGCAAGTAGTTTACTAATTAGATCTAATCACATGATTCATCCTCGTTTAATAAGTAGGACGTTAAACAAGTAGGACGTGTAAAGAAAATAGGCTATGCAAGCAAGTAGGACCAGTGAGAAAGTAGATGAAACACATAGGATGCGTGAGAAAGTAGATGAAGCACATAGGACGTCTAAGAAAGTAGGCGAAACTAGTAGGTCGTCTACCTTTGTCCGACATCTTATTGGTTTATGAATCTCATTTACTTTGACTCGGCTTAACATTATACATACACTTGGATACTATAATCTCATTCTTTCATATTCAAGTAACTTTGTCAACTTCAACTTAGTCGTAGACATGATGAGAAGTATGAGGTGTTACACGGAGCAGATATCCTGGCTTGTTCATTTCTTTTGACATATTTCCTTTGTTCATTTCTCTCTGTTCGAGGAAAAATGAGTTATTTTTTAACTAGAGACCCTTATTTGCTTGTTTGACCCTTCTCGTAGACTCTATGTGGGGCTTGTGATGGACAGGGATGGATGTCATGGATCCCGAGGTCTATTTATATTAGTTTCAAATGAAAAACCCAAAGTCTAGAAACTTAGAGTTTGATAGTTTGATTCAAAGTTGACTTTTGGCTAGATGGGTTCATTTATGGATTTCATCACTTTTGATAGTTCCGGAGGATCATTTATGACTTAGTCAAGTCATTGGTTTTCTTTCCAAGGCAATCAGATGTGTTTTGTGGCTTTATTTGCAAAAGTTGGATATTTGGTTTTTCTGGATGATTCTTGGGTTGGGGAAAGCTTGAACCCAATTCCTACGGTAATGAATATGAGAGCAATTGAAATTCTTGGGGAGTTATACATTTGTTTATTAATAAGACCGTTTACTATTTCTTGAAGCTCAATCTCTCCACCCGGATGAACCATATAGCCAAGAGAAACCATGAACCATAATAGAAGAGCTTACCCCACCCATGGGTAAATATTTCATAGTAGCCTCTAAGGGTACGAGTGAGTTTGTAACATTGTTTACCATAGACGAGCGTATCTAGTTTGTTCCGGGGGGTCCCGGGAGTGTTTCAGATGTTAGAATTAAAGTTGTGCCTGATTTTATTTTGCTGGTGTCTGGTGTCTTCCATGGCAGCACTAGTATCTGCTCAGGAAGGTCCGCCTTAGCAAGAGGTTTACTCATCAAAGAATGAGTTGGGTCATGGGGGTTTCCACCACCACAGATTCGGGTCCACCGTGGCGAGGGGTGAGGTGTCAAGTGACTCTCGCCCAGTGAAGAATTTTCTGCTGTAGCGGGTTCACTCCAGCAGAGTCGATACCGCTGTGGTATAAATATTGTACCAGATCCCTATATATTCCCAAGGTCTAAAAATTCTTTACACAAAATAGAAACCCTCAAAATTAGCGCCACCTTGGAGGAACTTTAGAGCTTTAGGAGCATTCTTGACCTTGAGATAAAAGACCCTTTCCTCTTTATGGATTTAGTGATGTTTATATACACTTTAATGGTGGTTTAGCATAATATTAAATTTGGGAAAAAGACCTTCATGTGTTTATGAGAATAAGAGAGTTATATGGTTGATTTTAATGGAGGTTTATGAATTAAAAAGGGATATTATTGTGAATTATGTTTTGGTGATGATAGATAATCATGTTTTAAGCTTAATTTGATTATAGAAACTTGTTTTCAAAAGGGGGAAATTCTAGGGTTCCAAATTAGGGTCTTTTGATTAGCGTTCAATTGAGGGATCAAATGTGGATATATTTCCAATTAATTTAAGGATAAGATTATTTAGTATGTAACAATGTCTTTTGAGTATTAATGTTTGAGTATTGTTGGCATAGGCCCGAGGACAAGTTGGTGGTCTTGTTTGTTAAAAGTTATGTCCTTATTTCATGTAAGTCTAGTTTATTGACGAATAGATTATATGTGTGGTTAGACTTCGACCGTCATGAGGTGAAAATGAGGGGCAAGGCTGTCATTGAGGCTTGATTGTGTAGCACACCTGGTTGGCTTTGAGGTAGGCTACAATTTAGTTTGTTGAGACTTTAATAGAAGTACGTAATTAGTTATATATATATTGAGGGGTATTGGGGGTCCCACTCAGGAAGTTGTGATGAATGTCTAAGTGGGTATTAGTGTTGAACTGTGATGAAGGGATGATTTGGGGAATCAGCCTTATGTTGGTTCTGATTGCTGATTATTTGGGCTTGTCGCCATATGTGGGCTCATTTCCATAGTTAATTGACTTATTTATTCATCATACATGCTTTCGATATGATATCTTAAGTTGTACTTGGATTTTATACATGTATGAACTATTGCAAACATGTGGTGTTTTATCTCTTATTTGGTTGCATCTCATTATATCATAATTCTTGCCTTATATATGTCATTTGCATTCATACTCTTATGATTTTGATGATACAAATATTGGAGTTGTATGATTATATTGTAGGTCCAAGGGACCGGGAAAGGTAAGAACACTGTTGAGATTATGGCAACGCTGAGATGATATTGATACGCGGAGATGGCTTGGAGTTGCACGCCTGCAATAGGATATTATTATAGCCAAAAGCTGGGCTCCATGATGCGATGAGTTATTCCAGAGCGGAGGGGTATATGAACTTCGCAAGTCCCCTATGGGTCACTTTTATATGGCATACCGCTGCGAAGTATGTATACCAGTTTATGGAAAGGTATCTTGTATATGCATTGCATCCATATCATATCTATATGCCACATTTGGATTATTTTCCATTGAACATGTATTGAAGTGATTGTTGATGATTTGACTAAGTTCTGGTAATGGAAGGATTAAACTTGTTCATACTTGGGTTACTGTAGAATTCTTGGAAACTGAATGATGTGAATATGTGAGAACTCTTAATGAAGTAGGGAATTTTGTGAACTCTGTGAATCTTATGTGGACTATGTGACTTTATTTGGATTTCAGACTGTTAGAATATGATTACTTGGTGTCAACTTGGAATTTATCTCTGATTGTGTGCTTCCATCGTTATCGGCCTATGATGTCTATGTGGGTACGATTTGTACTTATGCTACACTTGTTGCATCTTTCTTTGATGCAGATACAGATCGAACCACCAGCTCGAGACCATATGGCTGGGTTCGAGTAGCTGATCCTCGGTATTCAGGGTGAGGATGATATTATCAGCATACCCTTGGATGCTCATTCTTATCACATACTTTTCCTTGCATTTGAGAGACGTGTTTCAAAATATGTATTTGGTTTTGGCCTACGTGCCCGTTTCTCATACTTGTATCAAATTTGCTAGTGCTCGTGTACCTACAGACTATATTACTTGAGGGTCTTTGGATATGACAAACTTATATTTTCTTCCGCATTATATATTATCAGACAACTTTTATGGTATTATTTTTCTTCCATTTTTACCTATATTTTATCATGAGTATGAATTTTGAGTGGTTCACCTACGTGGTGGGATTATGTAGGTGCCACCACAATTACTGAAAATGGGTCGTGACATAGGATATGAAGTTGATATTAATAACAAGTCTATCATATCATGTAAATAATCGTCCATAACGCGTGTGAGGCTTCACGTGACATAACTAGCTTATTCGATGAGGTATGTAGGGCTTGATTCTTTCTTCTCTTGGAATGATCTATACAAATGGAACGTAAACATAACGCTACTCCATAACGATTCCACTCCTAGAACTAGAAGTTTCCATGTTGGTTCATGATCAGACAATATTGCTTCCAGAAAGGTTATTCATGATTGGTGCGTTTGATAAAGTCAGGTAATGATAATGATGTTAGTCTCATAATGTTGATCAGTGGTGTAACAATTTTACATCAGTCTAAAAGAGCTAGTAAGTATGTCATGTCCTTCAGTCAGTCTGAATACATGTATACTATGCATTTACATTGCCCACAGAGGCCTACATCGTTATATACGCGACTATATAGACATGATATAGATTATATTACGCTAAGAGGCCTCTTGATGTAAGTAAGGAGGGGTGTAAGTGGGTACGTGGGTCGAGGCTTGGTTGTAAATGGGTCGACCTAAAATTTTAACACAAAGTGGGGTTCTCGGGTGGGGTATTTCGGCTGGACAGTGTGGTGTTGTGGAGGCTCTTTTGGGTAGTTTTAGAGAGAGTTGTGTTTAGATGTTTTGTGGGGGTACTCCGGGAACGATGAGGGTCACGTTAGTGGTCGGGGTTCAGTGGTTGGGTGGTGGAAAGGCGACAGAATAGATCTGAAATAGTGAGGTTCTCGACAAGGTGTGTTTTGCGGACAGTTTGGTATTGCCGGGTTTGGACGGTTGTATTTGTGGGGTTTCGGTTGGTGGCCTTTATAGTGTATGTTTTGGAAGTATTCTAGGATGTGGTGGCAGAAGGAAGATGGTGGTTTGAACAACGAATGAATACGGGATGCTAGGTGCAAACTCGAGTATAAACCAAGTGTTTGGACGGTCGATATGAACAAGGATAATGACACGAGGGTTTTAATGCTCGAGTCGACACCAATATGAGTTTGTCTAATTGGACAAGGTCTTGACCGATATTGCTAAGTACAGCTCGTAAACCAGTCAAGTAAGGGGGGCCTGTAACTTTATGATAGACCCTAGGCTTGGATTTGGTTGGATCACACATGTTCCAACATCCACTCGCACCAAGGGGATTCCTTAAGCTTGGGCATTGCTAGGTCACACAAGTACTAACCAAACATACACCGAAGGGACCGTAACTTGGGTTTAACTAGGTCACATAACTCCTAGCTTCAACTTATACTAAGTTGTTGGTTCACACAAGAACTGAAGGCCCACACAAGTACCAACTAAGGTAGACACAACACAAGTTGAATAACTTAGCAATTGAGTAAAACTCAAGTTTTTCTATTCATCAACTCTGCCTTTTTACAACATCCTAAAGTTCCTATTTATAGTAATACATGGACCTTTCTAGAAGACAAATTAAAGTACAAAAACTACTTGAACCTCTCGGACAAGTGTGGACAAGTGGAAAAGGGTTTGGGTTAACTTTGTGACCAAAGATGCATGCTTCGTAGACCATTCTTGTGTGTTGACTGAATGGGAAGGTGAATTCGATCACCCCTTGATGTTCTCTAGGCCATTCATTCGTATCTTCATTTTATAGCAATGCATGAACTAGTTAGTTCATGAATCACTTCCTTGGAGCACATGTGGAAGATTCTTGATTTTAGAGTGCCTTGGTGGGTAGTTTCGGCCAACTCTTCACCTTCCCTAAGCCAATCTTGATGTCTCCAAAGTAGCCAAGTTCATGAACGATTTGTCCCTTTGGAAGACACACTTTCTAGATGATTCATCATCCTTGTCACCTTATCCATTCTCGGCCAAGTCACATTTGGAGGAATCTCTCGGCCTTGTCACCCTTTCTCTTACATGATGCATTGATTGTGTCCTAAGGGAACTATTAACTAATCTAGGAATTAAACTAAGCTAAAAGAAAACACGGTCTCAGCCAATACCCAGAAGAAGGCCAAAAATAAATGTATCTCCTAGTATCTTCATGTGATAGCTTCAATCCCATTCCAAATTCCATGCCATGTTAGGCATCTAAGTGTAGATTGATGGGTCATCATTGGCACTCTTAGTAAATCACCTTTCGACTTACGTGGAGAGTTTAGGTCCGTGGGCTTTCTTTCATCAATCTCCCCTTCTTTGAAAGAATTTGTCCTCAAATTTGCGTCGTCTAAATGTGAGGACAGTTCATAACATGTTGAATATTTATCTTTTCCCAAAAGTGTTTCCTTGCATGAGATATTTTAGATCTTGGTCAATACCTTGAAAGGGCCACACTCCAAATAGTCTCCCCATTGGATCAACGAGTCACAAACCAATGTATTGAGTTGCACACCTCTCAATCCCTCGCAGTAGGAAACCTCGGGTTCTTGATCTTGCATTAGGTCGATACTAACTTCCCCAACCTCATGTTCTCCTTCAATGAGTACCTCCATGATCGGAATAGGGGTAGCAAAGGAACTATGGTCTCGGAATATATGGGAATAGGGAGAAGCCAAACCATAATCTCGGATGACACTTGTATTCTTGAACCAATTTTGGCTAGCTCCGTCTTCGGATAGAGTTGTGTGAAGGCCCTCGGGTAACACCTTGTACTCTAGGATTCAGCAATCCTTATGCATGAGACTTATGGAATAGCTTAGGGCATCACAACCTCTGAATGACACCACAAGCCACTTACACGCACCGTATTGGATTTTGATGACCACTTCTCGCTCAATCTTCTTTCGGACCTTCATTAGTTTAGATCCGCTCCTCATGTCTATCTTTGAAGACACTTTAGCTCGGCACATTTCCTCCAAATAATCACCCATCCTTGGACATGGAGATTTGTACATTATGATAATGTTATAGGCGGTTTGGTGACCAATACGCACTTCCCAAATTTCATTTTACTTCGGTACCCACAAGATAGGTACCGCGTAGTGACTATGGCACTTCCGGTCCTATCCTTCACCTAACAATTCTTGTCCTCAGTCTCCATAGTCTTGGTGGGTGGACAATGAACTTATTGAAAATAAATCAAGAGCAAGTTCACTATCCTTCATTGGTAGTGTTTCAGATGTAATGTTCTTCAGAAGTTCCTTCTCATCGGTCCTTTCCTTCATGGTCTCCAAAGCTCTTTCTTGTGCTCTTTATGACCCCTTAAGCTTATCACTTCCCATTGGTTTATTGATAGGGGCAACAATGAGACGATGACAAACGGGAGACAAGCCAAGGAAATTATCTACCGCAATTACACCCGTTGGCTCGGGCCAACTTTGGAAAGTTATCACCATGGGTGATTTTACAAGAATACCTTCGGACGGAACTATGTGGCCCATGGAAGGGTTTAGTAACTTATAAATGAGTGTCATGAAAAATCTTGGAACGTTACCTAACCCAAGTGGCACCATGAACTATTCGCACCATCCATACTTGATCTTGAGAGCCAATTTTCGTTTAACTCCCTCTCGGGTCCGCACTAGATGGCAACTATTATTTGATTTTAATAACTTGGAGAATACCTTGGCACCACTCAATCGACCAAAACAATCATCCATTCTTAGCATATGAGATTTGGAAATTATGGTGATGTTGTAGAATGCTTGGTGGCCAATACATACGTGTCAAGTCATATTTTCCTTTGGCACCAACAAGTTGGGTACCGAACACGGACTAAAGATCTTTTGGACAAGGCCCTCGTCTAGTGTTTCTTGCACTCATTGCTGCACTTTCTTAGCCTTCACTGGATGGTGTCCATAGGATTGATGATTGGGAAATGAACTTCTTGGAAATAAACCAAGAGTATATTTAATACCTCCTATCGTTGCTGACCCAGTTGCAAGCTCGTCCGCACATACATCTTCTGAGTTGGCATCTATAGAGCTCCCCTTCTTTGACGCTTCTTCTATATTTCATGCATCAAGTGAGGGGGTCTCGAGCTCCTCTTGTTCTTCAAGTAGTATGGGTTCCTTAATAGCTAAGAAAAACCCACACTCTCGATACTCTTTTATAATTACACCGCAGGAATTAGGACATCCACTTGCAAAGTGTCCTAATTCTTGACATTGGAAGCACTTCTTTCTCCTTTTATCTATCCCTTTTGTAACTTCAATACTTTCATGGTTATACAAAGGGTTAGTAAAGGAGGTGTTACCCCTTTCTACCTTTTTATTTTTCTCTTCAAGTTCTTGGCGATACAAGGGGTTGGTAAAAGAGGTACCGCCCTTCGCTTTAACATTAGTGGGCTTTGCATAGGGCCTTGAGGTACCTTTCCTGTCATGTCTTGGGCATTTTTGTACAACCTTTGACTTGGACTTTTTACCCATGGAATGTCTTGCAAATTCTTTCCTCAATATTGGTGTATGTTCCGCAAATATATCACTTATGACCCTCTGAAATTGTTCTTTCTTTATGTGAGCCATAACGTCAAAATGTGGGATGAGATGGCCTTGCTCTGATACCAATTTGATGTAAGTAAGTAGGGGTATAAGTGGGTAAGTGGTTCGGGGCTTGTTTGTAAATGGGTCGACCCGAAATTGGGATACAAAGTGGGGTTCTCGGGTGGGGTATTTCGGCTAGACAATGTGGTATTGTGGGGGATATTTCGGGTAGTTTTAGGGAGAGTTGGATTTAGGCATTTTATGGGGGTACTCCGAGTACGATAAGGGTCATGTAGGTGGTCGGTTTTTAGTGGTTGGGTGGTGGAAAGATAATAGAACAGATCTGACACAGTTAGGTTCTCGATAAGCTGTGTTTTGCGGACAGTTGAATTTGTGGGGTTTCATTTGGGGGTATTTTTAGTGGATCTTGGGGTAGTATTTTGGGATGTGGTGGCGGAAGGAAGATGGTGGTTTGAACAAAGAATGAACGCGGGATGCTAGGTGCAACCCGAGTACAAACCAAGTGTTTGGATGGTCGATATGAACAAGGATAATGACACGAGGGTTTGAATGCTCGAGTCGACACCAAGATGAGTTTGGACTATTTGACAAGGTCTTGACCGAGGTTGCTAAGTACAAGCTCGTAAACAAGACAAGTGAGGGTGGCCAGTAACCTTATGATAGACCCTAGGCTTGGGTTTGGTTGAATCACACAAGTTCCAACATCGACTCGCACCAAGGGGGTTCCTTAAGTTTGGGCATGGCTAGGTTACACAAGTCCTAACCAAACTTACATCGAAGGGTCCTTAGTTTCAGTTTAACTAGGGCACACAAGTCCTAGCTTCAACTTACACTAAGGGATTGGTTCACACAAGAACTGAAGTCCTACACAAGGACCAACTATGCTAGACAACACACACGTTGAATAACATAGAAATTGAATAAAACTCAAGTTTTTCTATTCATCAACTCTACCTTTTTACAACATCCTAAGGGTCCTATTTATAGTAATACATGGACCTTTCTAGAAGACAAATTAAAGGACAAAAACTACTTGAACCTCTCGGACAAGTGTGGACAAGTGGAAAAGGGTTTGGTTTAACTTTGGGACCAAGGATGCATGCTTCGTAGACCATTCTTGTGTGTTGACTGAATGGGAAGGTGAATTCGATCACCCCTTGATGTTTTCTAGGCCATTCCTTCGTAGCTTCATTTTATAGCAATGCATGAACTAGTTAGTTCATGAATCACTTCCTTGGAGCACATGTGGAAGATTCTTGATTTTAGAGTGCCTTGGTGAGTAGTTTCGGCCAACTCTTCACCTTCCCTAAGCCAATCTTGATGTCTCCAAAGTAGCCAAGTTCATGAACGATTTGTCCCTTTGGAAGACACATTTTCTAGATGATTCATCATCCTTGTCACCTTATCCATTTTCGGCCAAGTCACATTTGGAGGAATCTCTCGGCCTTGTCACCCTTTCTCTTACATGATGCATTGATTGTGTCCTAAGGGAACTATTAACTAATCTAGGAATTAAACTAAGCTAAAAGAAAACAACACGGTCTCGGCCAATACCCAGAAGAAGGCCAAAAATAAATGTATCTCCTAGTATCTTCATGTGATGGCTTCAATCCCATTCCAAATTCCATGCCATTTTAGGCATCTAAGTGTAGATTAATGGGTCATCATTGGAACTCTTAGTAAATCACCTTTCGACTTACGTGGATAGTTTAGGTCCGCGGTCTTTTTTACATCACCTATGGTATTCTATACGCAGCTTATACATACATGACATTGATGATATTGCCCTCTAAGGCCTATGGAGTTATATACGCTATTATTATACATATCTATATAGTTTGATGCATTGTGACAATATGAGTTCCAGGTGGTAACTCTCACTTTCTTGGTTATTATCGATTTATTTGCAGTTGATTGTGCCCTACATAATCAGTACATCTTTTGTAGTGATTTCCCTTCAGGAGCACTGTGTTAATGCCCACAGGTATAAATAGACAAAGCGACACTCCTTCTCAGTAGGTGATCTGCTCAGCTGTGATTGTCACACTCCATTCTCTCAGAGTTGCAGTACAAGAGTGTTTAGGTACTGTTATATATTTTACTAGCATTTTGGGTATGGTGGTGCCCTGTCCTGACATGTTGATATAGTATGTCATTCTTAGAGGTTTGCAAACTTGTGCATAGGGGGTGTATATATGTCATGGCCTAGTTGGCCCTTTTTTGTTAAGTATTGTACCAATCTAGTGGCCTTGTCGGCTTTAACTATCCGTATATATATATATATATTGCTGGGATTTTTCTAAGTACAGGTGATCATTCAGACTTATCTTATATGGTTGTATGGAGGCATTGTCTGCCCAAGTTTCATATTTTAGATTTCTGATACTACAGTGGTACGCTCAAGCCTTTGTGTGCTGGGAGCCGGCCACCCCACCTTCCCAAGGTTGGTATGTGACAAAATTAGTATCAGAGTAGGTCTATCCTAGGGAGTCTGCAAGCCATATCTAGTAGAGTTTTATTTATGGGTGTGTTATGCATCACGCTTATAAGTAGAAGGCTACAACATATTTAGGATAGTTATTTTTCTTCCTAATCTGGATCATGCGACAGTGCTAAATTATAAGTGTTCCCTCTTAACCTTAATCTTTTTTATATTCTCAGTTATGCTTGCTACTACTCGATGACAAGAAGCCTTGTGGAGGGTAGATGAGGAAGTGGAAGAGGTGTCAGTCAAGCGCCACCCACTGATCCGGGGAGACAAGAGCTCCAAGATGAGGATGTATCTCGAGCCTCCATGACTCCACCCTCTACCACCTCTAGAGGGATATATGAGTGCTGATGTATCTCCAGCTCCTCCTCTAGTTACCCCCGATCAGGATCTAGATATACATAGTGAGGTGGAACTGTTGACCCGATTTGTGGTCTCTCAGGCCCAACTTCATACTCCCGGTGTTGCTGATAGGGCTGTGATTGCGAGAGTGTGGGATATTGTTAACCTTGACACTCTAATATTACCAGGACAGATCTCAATGCAGACCTACATAATTTTTTGGATAGAATGTAGAGAACCTTAAGAGTTATGAATTTGACAGATGTTATGATAGTAGAGTTAGATTCCTATAGATTATGAGATATAGTCGTGACTTGGTTTGAGAATTTGGAGTAGTCTTGGGGACCCCAAGCCCCACCTTTGGGTTGGAGGGAGTTCTCTGAAGCATTTTTATAGCAGTATCTGCCGATTGAGCTTCGATAAGCCAGTCAACATAGGTTCTTACACCTGCAATAGGGTAATTTGAGTGTCCGAGAGAATAGCTTGCAGTTCAACTCCTTGGCTAAATATTCTCCCACGATTCTTGATGATATGAGAAATCGGGTACATCAGTTTATGAATTATTTGGGGCCACACTTAGTGAATGAGTGTACGAAAGCTTCTTTAAATCTAACTATAGATATCTCCCGCATTCAGGCCTATACACATAATTCAGAGGCAGATGAGCAGCATCAGGTTCGATCGGTCCCCAGAACCACATCTATGCTTTGTCAAGTCGACAAGACCTTGAGTCATCCCCAGATGTGGTTACAATTATATTATCCATCTTCTCTCTTGATGTATATGCTTTGATAGATCCGGGTTCCACCTTGTCTTATGTTACACCCTTTGTTGCTGGTAAGTGGGAAAATACTCTAAATTGTTACATAAGTCATTAGAAGTGTCTATGCCTGTGGGTGAACCTGTAGTTGTTAGACGGGTGTATAGGGAGTGTGATATAAAGATCTATGATCATCATACTATAGCCGACTTGAATTAACTAGAAATGGTGGAATATGACATCATTATATGTATGGATTGGTTGGCTTCTTGCTACACTCATGTTGATTGTTGGACAAAAGTCGCTCACTTTAATTTTCCAAGCGAGCCTATCATTGAATGGAAAGGAAATGTAGCAACGCCAAAGGGTAGGTTTATTTTCTATCTTAAGGCTCGAAAGATGATCTCGAAAGGATATATCTTACACCTCATGCGAGTTCAAGATGCGGAAGAAAAGCCTCCAACTCCCCAGTCAGTTCCTGTCGTTAGTGAATTTCCTGACGTATTCCCTGATGAACTCCCTGTCGTTCCTCCCGAAAGGGAAATTGAGTTTGCTATCGACATACTCCCAGATACCCAGCCTATATCTATGCCTCTGTATCGAATGGCTCCTGTTGAGTTGAAAGAATTAAAAGATTAGTTAAAGGACCTTTTGGATAAGGGTTTTATTAGGCCCAATACCTCCCCGTGGGGTGCACCAGTATTATTTGTTCATAAGAAGGACGGTTCCTTAAGAATGTATATTGATTACTGTCAGCTGAATAAGGTGATTATTAAAATAAGTGTCCACTCCCCCGAATTGATGACTTATTTGATCAGTTGCAAGGCGCTAAGTATTTCTCAAATATTGATTTCAGGTCTGGATATCATCAACTGCATGTCAAGGAGAAATATATTCCAAATACCGCTTTTCGGATGAGATATGACCACTATGAGTTTCTTGTCATGTCTTTTTGTCTGACTAATGCGTCTGGCGACCTTTACAGATTTGATGAATCGGGTATTTAAGTCGTTACTTTTTTTATTTATTTATGTCCTGAGTGGGCTTTTTATTAATGAAAAATCAAAGCAAATAAAATGGGTTCAGAAAATACGACCAGATCCAAAATAAGCCCAGTCCAAAAACAAAACATAAAATAAACAAAAAGGAAAAAACAACAAAAACATTTTGGAAACTCCATTGTCGGTATTCTCTCTTGTTTCCCTATCTTTGTGCCTCTTCGATCTGCTTCTAGGAGCTTTATTTTTGGTGTTGCAAACATGATGACAATCCTTTGTTGATGCTCTTAACCACCATAGAAATGATGGATTCTGATTTACAACACCTCCACCTCTCTCTCTTCTTCATATTCCATATATAGATTTTGATGTTTTCTTGTTTTGCATATACTAGATCATCGATTTGTGCTACTTGAAAGCCTTCGCCTTCTTGTTTGATTTGTACTGAAGGTTGTCGTTCCTCTTCTCTAGGAATTTTCTTTACTTCTTTCTGTATTTCTACTTGTGATACTTATTGCATGCCTTATTTGTTGTTATTGTGATGTCTGCAATCTTGACCTGAGTATACATATTAATTCCAATTTGCCTTTCTTGTGTGCTGCCCTTGTTTCTATCTCCCTATTGAAAATACATTTCCATACTCCCCTTATTTAATTCGAATCCTGATATACTGAAATTTTGATTTGTCACTATTTAGTATCTTCCTTTTGTCAATTTCCAGCTCTTGAAAGCTTTGGCAATGAAAAGAACGCTCATCAAGGGCTTGATTTGCCAATGCATCGGCTAATTTGTTCCATTCCCTCAATATATGTGCAAAAATGATTTCCATATCCTCTTTCAACTCTAGAATGTCCTCTATCCACTATGAAATATGACATGGTGGTTTCCAACCTTCTGCCAGAATTTTATAAATCATCTGTGAATATGTTTGACTAATTATATAATCCTGTTGAGCCCTCTTACAGCACTTCACAACCTCCATTACACCTCTAACCTCTGCTTCTGTATTTGTAGTTATTCTTATATCCTCTGTTTGAGCATATATCAGATTTCCATCAGAATTTCTCAAACAAAATCCATATGAACTTCTACCAGGATTTCCCCTTAAAGCTCCATCTTTATTACACATTATCCATCCATCTGGTGGAACATCCAAAATCACCTTTCTCATCTTGAAATTAGGCTCTCCTCCATCTAGCATTTGAATCATAAGATCCCCTTTGTTAGGAAACTATTTAATAGATGGATTTCTGGTCAATATCAGTCTTTCAATTGTTGCATAGACCAAATAAATCATCCTTCCTACTAATCTTTTTCCTCTATTCTTGATTGTATTCCTTCACTTCCATAATTTTCAATTGATAATTGCAGGAACAACTTGAAGTATCTATTTTTAATCTTCCTGTAACTGGAGCCTGCCACCATTTAATTATTCTTTCCTGTATTGGTAGTCCTTCAATATGTATACCTGCAAAAGAAAAAAAATAGAACTAAGTCCATTTAGCTGAAAAAGATATAGCAAACAAATGTTAGGTTGTCTCCTCCATTGGATTTGAACAACACCAACACTTTGATGCTATGTTATAATTCATTCTCTTCAGAACATCATCCACTGGTATTTTGTACTTCACATCTCCATCGAAAAAAATGATATCTTGAATGCCAATCCTTTCATCCACATGAATATATAAGCTTCCCTTTGCTCTTCTCTCTATCTTATATACTCCCAAGCAGATTTCACTGTAAATTCCCCATTTGTTTCTAAAATCCATCATACATTCCTCTCTCTGCCTTTGGTGGTTTATTGTTAGAAAAAATATGATGACTCGCATCATTAGGAAAGAGTGCCTCCAGTTTATTTCCATCCCATTGTCCTTCTATTACCAATTCTGATACATTTTGGGTTCTTTCATCAAATCCTTCCACTACATAATACAAGGTTTCCAACCCTTTCCAGTTTTCATACCATAATAGTGAATTTCCCATTCCACATTGCCACCAAATTTGATGTTCCACTAACTCCCTAGCATGTAGAACCTTTTTTCATGTTTGTGAACCTTATTTTCATTGCACGGTAACAACATTCTCCTTCCTATAATATTTATTACCCATGTAAGCACTCCATAATGATGGTTTAGTCCTAAATTTTCACCATAACTTCCAGAAAAGTGCCACTGACATATCATGTAGTGATTTGAACCCTACTTCCTCTTCTAGCACTGGAACACATAAGTTGTTTCATGCTGACCAGTGTCCTCTTTTGCCTCCAATTATATTGCGCTGAAAAAATTGAGCAAACATTTTATGTAATTACCTAATTACTCCTATAGGTGGACTCACTGCTGATAATAGATGAATGGGCAAACTTTGTAACACATGTTTGATAAGAACAGATCTTCCCCCAAATGATTACAACTTTCCTTTCCAACTTTGCAATCTATTCATTACCTTCAACAATATGCTTGAGAAGAAATCTTTTCTACTTCTGCAATGATAAATGGGGCATCCCAAATAAGTGAAATGAAAATCTCTCCTTCTAATTCCTGTAGCATTTTCCACTATAACACTCAGATCTCCTATAACATTTTTATGCATATAAATAACTCTTTTCCCTATTAATCTTCTACCCTAATGTTGCTTCATACTTCCTCAGAATTTCCATTATTAACTGCAAAGATACTACTTTTGTTGATGAAAAGAGTATCATATCATCAGCATAAGCTAAATGATTAACCTTTGGACTCCATTTAGGCAATCTATATCCTCTAAATTGTGGAACTTGATATAAAGCATTTAGATTTCTTGTGAGTACTTCAGCAACAAATATGAATAAGGTGGGAGACAGAGGATCTCTTTGTTTCACTCCTCTGGAAGATTAAAAAACCCCCTTTTGTTGGCTATTCACTAAAACTGAATACCAGATATTATTAAGTATTTTAAACAACATGTCTATCAACCTTTCATAGAAGCCAAATTTCCTCAAAACCTTTTACAAGAATAACTATGACACTCCATCATTAGCAGTTTTTGTTCTTAACCTGATATCTTAAATAATCTCCCGAGTTAACAAAATGTTCTCCACTATGCTTCTTTCATTCACAAAACATGTTTGATTCAAGGAGATGGTCTCAGATAAGAAATTAACAAAATTACTTAGACTAATTGGTCTCATGTCTAAAATGGTATTTATGATATTCTTTTTAGGTAGTAAGACTATATTAGTATGAGTAATAAATCTATGTAGTTCATCCCTACAAAAGAAAGCCATGATCATATTAGTGACATCTTCCTTGATGATTTCCTAGCAAATTTGAAAGAACACCCCTGTAAATCCATCAGGCCCACTTGAACTTCTCCATTCAGACTAAAAATCACCCTCTCACTTCTTCTTCATTGGGATATTCCACTATAAGATCATTCTGCTCATTAGTAATAATTGGTGGTACATCCAAGATTTCAATATCTATTGGATCTACCTGTCTGGTAAACTGATCCCTATAAAATCTTATAACCTCTTCATTTATCTCCTCTGTAGTTTCCATCCAATTACCATTTTGTTCCTGAATTCTCCTTAAATGCAAACTTTTTCTCTTGCCATGTACATATGCATGAAAGAATTTGGTCTTTATATCCCCATCTTAGAACTACTGTAATCCTAATTTCTGCTTCCAAAATTCTTCATCTAAGTGTAGGTATCTATTCAAATCATCTTGCACCCTGTGAAGTCTTTCTCTATTTGATGTAGTAGGTTGACGCTCAAATTGTATCCAAAGTCCCTATTTATTAAAAAATATTCCCAAAGGTACTTTTTCTCCATTGATTCAAAGCAGCCCTTACCTTCTTCAATTTATGATGAAAAAGATTAAAAGGGTTTGCCATAAATTATGCTGTATAGTTCTCCTTTACAACACCCAAAAGAGAATCATGTTTAGCCCAGAAATTCAAAAACTTAAGAGCTTTCTTAATAGGATCCATCTGTGTTGAATAAGTAATCCATAAAGGTGCATGATCAGACCTTGTTCTGGTCAAGTGTGAAATATCCAGAGTAGAGTATTTTTATTTTAATGCCTGATTCTGCAAACATTTGTCTAATATTTTAAAGATATTGTCCTCATTACTCTGTCCATTCCACCATGTGTACTTACTTCCCTTGAAGCCTAAATCCACCATACCACAATTCTGAATACAGGCCCTGAAATCCTAAATTTCATTTATGGTAACTGGAAATCCATCATATTTCGCTTCATTAGAAATTATAACATTAAAATCTTCACTTATCATCCAAAGCTCAGTTGTAGTTAATGTCAAATCCTCTAGTGATTCCCATAGCTCAGTCCTCTTTATTTCACTGCATTTTGCATATACTATAGAAATGATCATTGCTTCTTAATTGCTCTGCATCTTCACTCTAACAGTCAAATGCTAGGATGATCCAACAAAGTCTCAACTTTAAATTTATCATCAATAAAAGACCAAATCTTCCATGAACAATTCACCAAGCAATGCTGCCACCATATTCTTCTTCTATATTTCTCAATCTTGTCTACATCCTAAAAACGTTCCAACAGACCTATGAAACCAAAATGGTATTTTTGATGCATCTTTATTAATCTTGAAAAAACTTCCATTGCTATAGATCAAATATTCCAAATGATGGCATTCATTATAAATATTAGATTTAAATAGAGCTTCTTGTTTGAACTCCACCACTTGCTAGAATATTACTGTCTTTGAAACTCTTCTTCTTTCCTCTACCAAGTCCATTATCCACCTGATTTGGAGATACATTCCTAGCTCTGGTTGCTTTCTTCATAGTATGTTCCAAAAAATGAACATCCAGTTCCTTTTCTCCTTTTTGTTGTTGTACTTTTTCAACACTTTTGTCTTATATCTATATTATTTTCCATGTATCAACTTTTGCAGTACTGACTTCTATCATCCTAACTGGACTTATACTCTCATGCCCAATACTTGGTTGTGATTCATATTTTGTTGATGTCTAAGCTTCCTGAATTTTTCATTCTTTTCTTTCTTGGCTTTGGATTATTATATTTTCTACTACTACATTTTCTTGCTCCTTGTCTACTATTGTTGCTTCACTACAACTTGCAATCTTTGTATCCTTTCTTTCAGCTTCTCCCTCCTCCTTATCTTCTTAATTTCTACTACTAATGTCATCACTTATTTTCACTCCCTCTATCGCTATTGTTTTCCCTGACCTCTTCTTGTTGTTGCTTGAACTCTTGATATGGTTACTATTTTGCCCTTCTTCTTTCTCTTTACCTTCTTCTTGAGTCTTACCCACTGTGTTTTCTTTATTTGCAGGCTTATTGGATTCAGGCTCTTTGTTCTCTTCATTGTTCAAGTCAACACCTTGTTAATCCTCCTCTTTATTAATGCCCAGACTAGCAAAAGCATTGTGAGTCTCTACTTGATTCTTTTCTTTTTGCTTGTTTTGTTCCTCTACTTCTCCAATTATCATTTCATTGGAATCCTTGATATATTTATTCTTTCATCTGAACATCCATTCATATTTTGCTTGTATATTTCCCTTAAATTTGCCATATGTAAATATTCTTCTTTGGTTTGCTGCACTCCCCCTTTCACTATTATTGATCTCTTCTTTATTATCTTTCTTCAATTCTTCTCTGTATTGTTTTCTAGCTCAGGATGTAAATCTCTGCATTCCTCTTCATCATGTCACTGAAGTTTGCAATGTTTGCAATATTTTGGTAAGTAATCATGATTGATTTTCACCCATTTTGACTGCACCTTGCTAGTTCATTCATCAACTTCTGAAATATGTATTCTTCTTGGATGTTGTACTAACAAATCTATTTCTATCTTCACTTTTGCACATCAAGACCTTGTTTTATTTGTTGTGTCTAGATCAACAGTAAAGGCTTTCCCACTACTGATGCCATGTAGAACACAGCCTCTCTGGCAAAAACGTTTGGTGGCAGCTCAGGGAAAGTTATCCATGCTATAGCTATTGATGTCTCTTTTTTTTGTTTGGACCAAGGACTCCAGATTAATTGTCTCATATGATAATATCTTGAGTGCACCATTATGTAATAAGCAGGTGTAGGAAGCACCTTAATGTAATCCTCCATTAGAGATAAACTCATTAGAATATGTCTTTCTTATAACAATCCAATTGTACATGTTCCTTTTATACCACACTGTTCCGGAATGGCTGTCCCAAGTTCTTTAAGATCAATATTATCATATAAAAACTTACCTACTACTGCATATTGTAGATTCTCCTGGTGGATAAGTTGTTTTATTTCCTTTGTATTCCATAAGATTTTTGGTTCTCCATCTATAAACTCAACTTGTTTCATTGGTAAGGGTTCTAAAATAGGGCCAGTGTTTGGTTTCAAAAGGTTTGCAAATTTCATATCAATAGGCAACTTATTAGGGGAATTTGTAATAGGGATAATCGATGTAGAGGTTTTATTATCATTTGGATCAGTCATCGTATTAGGTTTATTTCTAGGTTTATAGCTTGGTAATGGTGGAAACATGTCCAATGGAGGTTGTCCACCGACCGGAGTGTCCATAGTTGGCCAAAAAAGGTTGATTTTGGGTAGGATTTTGGTCGTCTAGGGTTTATTCTCGTACCTCATAAATATTTCGAGGATCATCTTTTGTTTAATCCATTCCTAGATATCTTTGTAATAGTGTTTATCGATGATATTCTGGTATACTCTCGATCAGAAGCAGAGCATGTGGATTATTTGTGACTGGTGTTGTAGACATTTCAGGATCGCGAGTTATACGCTAAGTTTTCCAAATGCGAGTTTTGGTTGAACTCAGTGCCCTTCCTGGGTCATGTAGTGTTGGACAAAGGCATCAAAGTGGATGGTCCAATGATCGAGGCGGTAAAAAATCGGTTGAGGCCCACAACTCCCACAGAGGTGCGTAGTTTCTTGAGCTTGGCAGGTTATTATCGAAGGTTCGTAGAGAATTTCTCTTCTATTGTTGATTCATTAATATAGATGACGCTTAAGTCAGCCAAGTTTCAGTGGTATAAGGCTTGCAAAAAGAGTTTTCAGGAGTTGAAAAATAGATTAACATTGGAACCTGTGTTAGCAGTACTTCAGGGATCATAGGGCTATGTGGTGTACTGTGATGCCTCCAGTGTAGGGTTGGGTTGCATTCTGATAAAGTGTGGTAAATTCATTGCATATGCTTTGAGGAAACTAAGGAAGCATGAGAAGAACTACCCGACTCTGGATTTGGAATTGGTGGATGTTATCTTTGCTCTGAAGGTATGGCGTCATTACCTGTATGGAGTGCATGCTGATTATTTACTGACTATAAAATCTTGCAGCATATATTCAAGTAGAAGGAATTGAACTTGAGGCAATGAAGATGGCTTAAACTACTAAAGGACAATGATGTGCATATTTTATACCATCCCTACAAGGGAAACGTAGTAGCTAATGCGTTAAACTGTAAGTTAATGGGCAGCTTGTGACATGTGGAAGGTGACAATCTAGAGGTGACCAGGGATCTATATTGATTTGCCAGTCTAAATATGCAATTGTTAGATACATGGGATGGAGGTGCTATAGTTCGAGACGCCGTCGAGTCTTCTTTAGTGGCAGAAGTAAAGACACAGCAATTTGATGATCTAGTCATCATAAGGATTAAAGAAGGTGTCTTCCTTCAAAGGAAGAAAATATTTGAGTTATCAGAAGATGGAGTTCTGAAGTATAAGGGTCGGCTATGTGTACCTGATGTAGAAGGGCTTCGAGAATGGATCATGCCAGAAATTTATCAGTCTAGGTATTCTATTCATCCTGGATCTACTAAGATGTATCATGACCTTTAGCATCTATATTGGTGGAACGATATGAAGAAGAATATCGCATAATTTGTTTCTTAGTGCCCGAAGCAACAAGTTAAAATTGAACATCAGAAACCTGGAGGATTGCTACAGAATATAGAGATCACAACATGGAAATGGGAGGCGATTAATATGGATTTCATTAAGGGACTTCTTAGTTCTTGTCAGAAGTTTAACTCTATATGTGTTATTGTGGATAGACTCACACATTTAGTTCATTTTCTACAGGTCTGAACCACTTACTCGGCTGAGGATTATGCCATGTTTTATATTAAAGAGATAGTTCGACTTCACAAAGTTCCGGTATTTATTATATCTGATAGAGGCGCTCAGTTTACAGCTAAAGTTTGTGGTCTTTTCAGAAGGGCTTGGGTACCCAGATTAGTCTTAGCACAACTTTTCATCCTCAGACAGATGGGCAAGTCGAGAGCACTATTCATATCACACCCCAACCTGGTGTCGCTGGCACCTGGTGCATGGACGGTCCGAGTGTACCACTTAAACCTCATTCTGAGAACATACAACTATCTAGGACGATAAGGCCTCAATAATGATAACTGTGAAACAACTTGACTTAAAAATCCTACAACCAAAAGATCCCAGCCAAATAGATATATATACATACTGGTGCCAACAAGGCCATACTGAACCACTATACAACACATGACTCATCTACAAAGCCTCTAAGAATAGGTCGACACAATACATATGTCAGGACAGGGCACCCCACATACCCAACGTACCAAAAAGATATACACATACTTCTGACTCGACAATGCTGCATGAGGAATTGGAGCTCCCCAACCAAAGTTGATATCTGCACACGAACTATTGGGTGGATCCTTCATTCGGCCACCTGAACCTGTGCGGCATGAAACATAGTGTCCCCAGGAAAAGGGACATCAGTACAAATAATGTATTGAATATGTAAGGCAAAAATAAAACATAATATTACATAATAAAAAAAAGGGATAAAAGTCAACCTGTATCTCTGAACGGTCTCTGAGTCTCAATAATATCGATCATACATATATTATAGCCATATTATATACTTCTACATGAATGTTGTAACTCTAATCATTCTACTTCTCAACTAATTAGGGGTAACTGCCCAGCCGGCCATAACTTGGTGGTAAATAATGTGCCTGCCCCACCGGTGGTAAATAACGATATGTATAACTGCCTAACCGGTGGTAACTTTTTAACCGATCATAGACCGATGGTGAATAATGTGTCTGCCCAACCAGAGGTAAATAACGATACGTAATTGCCCAACTGGTGGTAACTACCCAATCGGTCGTAACCTGGTGGTAAATAATGTATCTACACAACCAGTGGTAAAAAATGATACATAACTGCCCAACTGGTGGTAAACCTTACTACTACGTCCATGCCCCTATAGGTATTCTACACGTACATACATACTTGAAGATCCATATTAGACTTCTATGAACTTACCGTATTAACATAAGATTGTTACTTTCTTAACTTGCGTATGGAGACTATCATTATGATGACAACATACCCTTCCTCTTTTACGCTTTTACAAAGACTAGCAAGTCAAGTTCCCTTATTTCTAGCCTTCAAGAGGCTAACCAAAAGTATCTAGAACTACAAAGGACTATCAACGCGAACATCTCACTTCATCTTAAGGCCATGGGAGCCTTTTTACATGAGCGTACTCATACTAAGAGCCATAGGCTTGAGCTTGTAATCCATCAAGAGTAAGGTCCTACTCTCCCAACTATCATTGCAGAGATAACGTACTAGTTCATTTATATTCTATCATAAGAGTCAACCAGACAAGGTTCATCATCTATAACCTCCACGATACCAAAAAAGGTCATAACCCTTTTATTCCTCTATCGGACTACCAAGCCGAGGTTTACCATTCTTAGCTTTTGTGAAACCAACAAGATCTATAAAATGACAACAAAACTAGGTGCTATATCATACAGAGGCTTCTCCCGATGAGGGATAATTAATAGTCAAGGAAACCAATATATTTTCCCTAGGCAACATTTTGAGTTTTCTTTTATGACCATCACGTCATATGTTATAATTTTAACAACATGCCAAGAATAGGAGTGAGCCTTAACATACATGTGTCGCTTAGTTACCAATGCCTCATGAACCCTAGAATGCATCCTAAGTTATCACCTATATAACATGGGTTTAGATAAAAATATGATCAATTAATTAGGAACCGATTCACTCGGACAATTCGATGAGCACCTAAAAAGTGTGCTTCTCGACTATGGTGTACAAGGCCATTAATATGCCATAACTTCCCTTATAATAACAACAATAATAACAATAACAATAACATCATACCATACATATTCCTTAACTTCTAACCCCATATCCTTCAACTCGTAGCTATGATCCTTTCAAGAACTTAACCAAAACAATCCAACAACCAACACACCTCCATCATAGAGTTTAGCTCAATTCTCATGTGTTATCTTTATCAATTCCACTAGCTAAACAAGGATGAGTAAGAAAACATATAAAATTGGTAGAGCCTTACCTTAAACAGCAAGAACACACTCCACAACAAGTTCTCCATCAAGCTCAAAGATATCCTTAGCTTCCAACATCAACTAGAGGAGTTCACAAGGTGATCTTGATCATCTAAGGCAGAAATCACTTCATACCCGTAAGGAAATGTTCTTCAATGGTGGAGAGGGTATTGGATAGTATTTTGGAGTGTCTTAGGGCTCAAGAGTCAAAAATCTGAGGTAGAAAATTAAATTAGCCGACCTTGGGGCTTAAATAGCTATTCTACCGCCTACACTCTGTGGAGGGACCTGCATCGCAGATCACTGTCTATGGCCATATTTCCTACCACAGATGGTGGCAGAAAATTAGCCAAGTTGATCCCTTGATGTACGACCATATCAGTGAGGCAGATTGGGTTCTGCGATGCAAAACGCATGGTGTATCGCTGAAACTTCATCAATCTTCGTCGAGTCATACTTTTTTTGGTCCTATTGACTTCCAACCTTTCGAAACCATTCTTTAACCTTATTATACGTCATATGAATCCTCAGAAATGATTTCAAGTTCTCACGACTCAAGTCGGCTGACTATGCTTTCATTCGACTGTGAAACTACGGGGTGTAACAATTCAGACACTCAAAGATATGTTATGATCTTGTGTTTTGGACTTTAAGGAAAGTTTGGAAGACCATTTTCCACTTATTGAATTCATCTATAATAACAGCTACCAGTCCAATATTCAGATGGTACCATATGAGGCGTTATACGGGTGAAATAAATCTCCTATTAGTTGGTTCGATGTTGGCGAGACAAAACTACTAGGACCTAATTTGGTACAATAAGTTGTAGAAAAGGTGAAGCTAATTCAGGGATGATTGTTGATAGCTCAGTCGACAAAAGTCTTATTCGAATAATTAGTGTAGTGATTTAGATTTTGTTGTGGGAGATTGGGTGTTTCTAAAGGTATCACTTATAAAGGGCGTGATGAGATTTTGTATGAAGGGAAAGCTTAGCCCAAGATACGTCGGGCCATATCAGATTATTCAGAGAATCGGCCAAGTGGCTTATAAACTTGAGTTACCCCTAGAATTGGAAGTCGTTCACCCGATGTTCTATGTATCGATGCATTGCAAATGCTTAGGCGACCCTTCTCTCATAATCCCCATTGAGGATGTTTAGGATGCGAAGGACTTTGCATACGAAGTAGCTCTCATCTCTATATTGTATCGCCAAATCCATAAGCTATGGACCAAGGAAGTTGCATCAGTTAAAGTACGTTGGAGAAATAACAATGTAGAAGAAATGACTTTGGAGGATGAAGAAGATATAAAGTCTCGATATCCTTATCTGTTCTAGACCCCAGGTTTATATCGATACTCATGCGATATGATTATCTCGTTCCTATTTTATCCACTGATCTTAAATCATATACATTGTTTAGGTGTTAATATTGAGACAAATATAGCAGGTGCATCTCAGAGTACTGCAGATGATAGTTAAGGTGAGTTATGGCTAACCCTCTTTGATTCCTGCACATATATACAGTCGTGTGAGGCCAATTTGATATGGCTATGCTACTTTATAGTCCTATGTAGCATTGATTATCTGTTTGGGTTGGTTGGTAGGTTTTGGGTAGCCATGTTTATAGGGTAAACTCTGCCAAAATTTTCTAAATCCTAAGCGTTAGAGCAACCTTCAACATTTGAGGACAAATGTTCTTAAGGGGGAAGGATGTTATGGCCTGTAGTTTTACATTTTGTCATGTCGTCAATTGATATTGATATCTCGGGAAGAGGTGCGGCCTTACGGAGGAGTACTGAAGGATTATAGCTTATTTATAGAAGTATCAGAGGGTATGGAAATTAAACGAATCAAATAAATTATGTTTTGGCGAAATTGTCTGAACTGCCAATTTGAGGGTCCAAATTGATGGACCGTACAAATTTGTACAAACCGTCAAAATAGACTGGTCCACTATCAAATGGCCAACAAAATGCCAGTCCTCAGATCTGGTTTGACAGTCCAGAATGATAGATCGTATAAAATTGTACGGGCAGTCAAAATGGATCATCCTTTTGGGCAGTGCCAATTCTATTTCGGGTATAACTCGGGTCCTACAAAATTAAGGCCTCATTTACAGTCTAAACATACCCTAAATCACTCTCCACATCCTCTCTAAGATACTTTGACATCTCAAGCTCAATTCAAGCCAAATTAAGAAAAATTAATACAGTAAATCCCGTGGTTGTTGTGATAATGGTCTTCTCCTCAAAGAATCAATTTTGGGAAAACACTTGGAGGCAAAGTAAGCGGCTATTTTGAGGAGATTATTATGTGTAAAGGTGAGTTTTAGCATCCTCTATATGTTCTTATGGTTAATTGAGGTTTTGGAACAAGTTGTGGAAGGAATCTCATAGTCAAACTCGTAAACCTTTGGAATCATGGTTATGTAACTTGTTGAGTTGTTTTACTTGAGATATCAGGTAAATTTGATATCAAATTGGTTACGTATGTTGAGGGAAGGAAGGTGCCTTTTGAAAGATTATGGGATCGAATTATCTAAGTTAAGAATCCTATGTACTCAAGTTGTTCGATGATATGCCTACGTGAGCTTCTTATGGGATATGAAGTTGATATTAATAACAATTCTATTATATGGTGTAGATAATCGTCCATTTGTGTGTGAGGCTTCATGGGACGTAGCTAGATTCTTCAATGAGGTATGTAAGGCTTGCTTCTTTCTTCTCTTGGCATGATCTATACAAATGAAATGTAAACATAACGCTACTCTATAACGATTCCACTCCTAGAACTAGAAGTTTCCATGTTTGTTCATGATCAAACAATATTGCTTCCAGAAAGGTTATTTATTATTGGTGAGTTTGATAGAGTCATGTAATGATAATGATGTTAGTCTCATAATGTTGATTGGAGGTGTAACAACCTTACATCACTCCGAATGAGTTAGTAAGTATATCATGTCCTTCAGTCAGTCTTTATATTATATTGCCCTCAAAGGCCTATGGTATTATATACGCAACTTATACATACATGACATTTCCTTCAGAGGCCTACAATGTTATATACATGATTATTATACATATTTTTGCAGTTTGATGCATTGTGACATTATGAGTTCCAGGTGGTAGCTCTCACTTGGTTATTGTCGATTTATTTGCAGTTGATTATGCCCTACATATTCAGTATATGTTTCATACTGATATCCCTTCAGAGGCACTGTGTTCATGCCCGCATGTACAGATAGACAGAGCGATGCTTCTCCTCAGTAGGTGATCTGCTCAATTGTGATTGTCGCACTCCCTTCTCTCAAAGTTACAGTACATAAGTCTTTAGGTAATGCTATATATGTTAATAGCATTTTGGGTATGGAGGGGCCTTGTCCTGACCTGTTGATATAGTATGTCACTCTTAGAGGTTTGCAGACTTATACATGGGGGTGTATGTATGTCGTGTCCTAGTTGGCCCCTTTTTGTCAAGTATAGTACCTCTCTAGTGGCCTTGTCGGCTTTGGTTGTCTCTCTCTATCTCTCTCTCTCTCTCTCTCTATATATATATATATATATATATATATATATATATATATATACAGGTGGTCATTCAGTATTATCTTATATGGTTGAATGGAGGCCTTGTCGACCCAATTTTCATATTTCAAATTTCAGATACTACAGTGATACGCTCAGGCCTTCGGGCGCTGGGTGCCGGCCACCCCCCCGATAAAGGTTGGGGTGTTATATCTATACATCAAAAACATATGCCGATGAGTCCATACATGACATCTATATACAGGACTCATGTCTACAAGAATCTAAGAGTACATAATCATCATCACAGGTATCAACGTCCTTAGCCCGCATTGATCAATATCAATAAGAATAGCAGTCGTATAGGTATCAGGACAAGGCCCTGCCATTCCCATAAATATGTACATAATATCATATCAACTCCAAAGTAGCAACTCCAGAACAAAAGGAGTGCACCAACCCTAATTGAGTTGAGAACCTACTGGTAAGGTCGTCAATCCATCTATTTGGACTTGCGGGCATGAAACACAGCGTCCTCCAATAAAAGGGGCGTCAGTACGAAAAATGTACTAAATATGTAAGGTAGTAAAAGTATAAGTAAGAGCCTCAATATAAAAGAGAGTCAAGAAGGATCAACATGTAACTTGTATTTTCCACTGAGGGCGATGATATGCAATACAATATATATATCCATATAGCACCATGATAAATCATCAAGCCATTTTTTCGGGCCATATCATATCGTATCAAGCCTCTCTTTGGGGCTAACATCATCTCCACAACCAATTGATTAGTGGTTCCATAACATATATATATAACATATATAACGACATCATGAGAACCATATGCATGAGAGACATAGTATACTTCTTTGAACTTGTCGGAGTGACATAACGCCGTTACACCTCCGAATAACGTTATCAAGCTAACATATTAACATACCTTTCATTATGAGTCAATAAGACAAGACATAACATGAATCAATAAACATCTTTAATAGAATGAAGGACATAGAAATTTCTAGCTTTCAAGAGTAGAGTCACTTTGGATGGACATTTGTTTACATATGGGTCATGCCAAAAGAAGTAAGAGTTAGCCTTAACATACCATTGTCGTTCACCAACACGGCGTTAGTTCAGCCCGTTAGTACTTCAAACTACAACAAACAATAAGGGATTATTGTTATGCTTACGAAAGCTAGAATTCAACACAAATGAGCGACTAGCTCATCTACGAAAATTTAGACAACACGTCCCCTTATTACTTTTACTTTCTTCCAATCAAAAAACAAAACCAACATGTTCAGAATATCAACAAACAATATATACATCAATATCCAACATTATATCCATCACCAAAACAACACCAAACAGCCCAACAAGAGCTAAGAACAATACTAACAACTTTCAAGTGTTACATGGTCACTTCATCTCTTTAACTTATAACACGATCAACATACCCAACATATATACAATTACAACAACAACAACATAACCAATCTATTCTCCATAATTTCCAGCCATATTAGGTTACATATACAGCCCCAAAACAACCCATCAAGAGAAGACAACATCTTACTATACTTCATTTGCTATCTTGTAGTTTCCTCACTCAAAGAGCATCACCAACACATAGATAAGTCCAAGCAAAAGTAACAGGGGGTTAAACATACCTTATCCAACAAGAAAACTCCAAGAACAAGGCTTCTTTAACAAAAAAAAGCTCAATACTTAGCAACACCATAAAAGTGATCTCCACAACATATATAACACTTTTAATGAAGGACTTAAGTGGTTTAGCATTGATATAGCATAGGAACCATAGGGATATGTTGTAGAGTACCTTGGGGATATAATAACAGATTCTTGGTCACATGGAGAAAGGGAGAGAAGTGGGGGCTTGAATGAATTAAACAAATAAGATTTTGGCCTTATAATGCCCCTTTTTGCCTTTGCTTATTCTCTACAAATCTGGACTTTCCTTTTAAGCAAGTAGGTGATGCACCTACTTGTCACCTACTTTCTTAATTAGTAGTTGCCACTTGCTAAGCCCTCTTTCTTTTGACATGTGTTAAGTAGCTCAAGCTAGTGGGACGTGTAAGCAAGCAGCTCAAGCAAGTAGGACGGATAACCAATCATCTCAATTTTTATTTTCCCAAAATCTCATTTCTTACATTTAAGTGTATTCGTCAACCTCAGATTAGTCGTATATATATTAAACAAAAATACGAGATGTTACAAGAATTCAATGAAATTCATTATCTTCGATTCGATAGGTCTCAAACTTTCCCGAAACTTACTTGACACTTCGATAAAGCTTTATTAACCTTATGGAGGCATCCCACCCTATTTGAGCCTACGTCGGATAACTTATGACGACAACGATGTACAAAACACGGGGTGTAACATCCATCTCACAAGAAGAGTCAATTTGGTCATCAAAATGATCAACTAGTGTGTGAGCACTCTCATCAATGACATTATAAAAAATTGGTAAAGAATCATTAAGCTCAATGCATGGTAAGCTATCTTTCATACTCAAATCGAATTCAAGATAACTCAAATAAGTGGGAGTACTAGGATAAGATATTTTACCTCAATGTCCATTCAAAGGATCTTTTTGACCTTGAGTTACCAAGGGTAAACTCACTTGACCAATTCGAGGGGTAGTCTTGGCTTCCGTTCTTTCTTACAAACATGGGAGTTATTCACATTAATACTTCTTTAGTAATTTATTTCCTTGAGTACCTACAAAAGAGTCTTCACTACAAGATGAAGAAAAAGAAAGGTTAGAATGATGTTGTGACAACTCTCTAACATCACTCCCCACAACCTCTCATTTTTCCACTCTAGAGTTTTCACTTGGCTCTTCATTTCTCCTCTAAAATTGGTATCTCTCATATTCTTTAGAAAGGGGTAGAGCTCCCAAAATGCCTTTCTAAGGGTTAGGATGACCCTTCAAGTAAATATTCCAGTTGGTTTTACAAGGGGCAACTTCCTTTTCTCCTAGGCCTTTCGGAATGTGCTTGGTGTTGTTTTTCTTTCCATACGGATTGAGAAAACAACACCTCCAAAATTCCTTTAAGGAACTCCAAGTCTCAATTGGATTCACCTTAACTTTTTCATGCTCCCAATTCTTGATAAAAATCCCTTTGAGGGTGCTAGAGGCTAGCTCCACTCTTTTCTTTTCCAAATAGCTATAACATTCAAAGATCTCATCTAGCTTGTGTTCCCATTCGAAGTTCTTCATTAGATTTTGGAAACAAGGTTGTCCATGTCAAATCTCCCAACTTAAAAATTGTACCTGCAAAACTAGCAAACAACATTAGTAGGAAAAGCTCCTCACATCACTCGTATTTTCTTTCAAGCCTTAATTCACTCGAGTGTCCTTCCGAAGTTGGCAACGAACCTCCTATCCAAATCAAATCACAAGATTTCTAATTCTTTGTAGAAGAACAGATTCTTGTTAATTGAAAGATGGACCACTCGATTACACTAACGGACTTGAGCCAAAGAAGATCCAACGAATTCAAAATAATCTTAAAAGAATTGGTACGAAAGGAAATGAGACTCAAGAACTAGTTAACAATTAAGTAAGAATAATTACTAATTATTAATTAGCTTATAGGATTAAAGAAATGAGATGGAAAAAGACAAATCGAGTTCAATCACTTAAAAAAGTGAAATGAAACCAGGTTGAAAAATGAACTTGCAGTGAAATTTTGGGTAAATACGGGTACATTTGGAGGGTGTGGCTTCGTATATGGATTGTATATGACATGAAATGCGACCCTGCAAATGGTAGATGTGGGCCCACAAGTGGAAGTATAAAATGCACTTAGGGAATGAATTTTACTCCTTAGGCTAGAGGTACGTGGCCCACGTACTTGTGCGTGGCCACTTCCAGTAGCTAACCAAAAATCTCACCTCTTCTGCGTGGCTACTTACGTGGGTTGGACATATGGGCCATGTGTGCCACATGGGACCTTTTTATGACTTATTTTTATTTTTTGGGCCCACACAACCTAGTAGCTTCCATTTTTGGATAGAAAAACACTTTTCCACAATTTTGAATGAAACCTTTTGGATCAAACACCCTTTCTTAGCTTCTTCTTCCCCTTGAAGATATGAAGATTGCTCAAGAACACCAAGAACATCAAAATTCAATGTATGTCCAAATCAACTCCAAATTGCTTCAAGTTTTAAATCTAAGCCCTCCTTGATATAAAGAACAAAGCCCAATAGGAATTGAAGATAATTGAACCTTCCTTCAACGAGACCCACTTTGTGTTCTTCAAACTTGAAGGTCCTTCAATGGTGGATTGTTCAAAACACCTCCAAATGCTCTCAAATTTTGGATTCTAGGTCTTCTTTACTAAGAGAACAAACCCCAATGGGTTTCACGATCTAATTCTCCCTTCTTCTACAAGACCCACTTTAAGTTCTTCAAAAATCTTCAAGTTCAACAATGGTGATTTCTCCAAACTCTTCCAAATGCCTTGAAGAAATCACCATTGTTGAACTTGAAGATTTTTGAAGAACTTAAGTGGATCTTGTAGAAGAAGGGAGAATTAGAGCGTGAAACAAAAGATAGATTAGAAATCAAAGATCAAAAGTGAAGAAATTGGGATGAGAATAGAATAAGGAATGGACTAAGAAAATGAAATCAAAATTGAATTAATCCAAAGGGGAAGAGGTAATTGAAATTCAATTAGAGACATAAATTTGATTCCATAAATGAGCAACTGTAATATGAAAGAAATGGATAAAGGTTCAATAGTCAACAATGAAATCCACCAATAATGAACTATCCTAATCACAACAATTATACTAAACTAAGCTATCAAGCTAATCACTCTTCAAGAATATTCTTTTCATCATCCAGAAACTAACGAATAAAATGACAATGTATAGTATTTATATCAACAAGCTAAATAAGACTAAGCTAGTTATTACAATAATACCCTTAATGAAATAAGGTTCTTGTTTGGTGGTCTTCTTAAGGGATGAGAGGCTTGCATTTATAGAATGACCTTTTTGCATAGCTAAGCACCATCTTCCACGCTATCTCACATAACCTATTTGCATCACTAGCCATCATCTTCCACGCTATCTCTCATAGCTTGATCATCTTCACATGTGGGTCTTCAATGGCCTCCGAAGGTTCTATTTTCGTCATCAAGGAGTACGTAGCATGAATATACACACTTAGGACTCCTTGAAGTGCCTCTAATAATGTGAATGTGGTCCATGTACCATCATTGGTTTTTGAGGTAGAGATCCACCTCAAATCCTAGTATCATAATCACCCTCGAGCTTCCTAGGGTCGTATCAGATTGGTTCTTGGTAGGGGTGGTAATAGGCGGATCGAAAATGGGATAAACAAAAATGGATCAATTACCCGACTTATCTATATTTAACACGAATAAAAAATGGGTTAACCCAATGGATAATATGGATATCCATATTATCTAAAGTTACTTTAAAGATGTTGGCTTCGTGTAGTTAATATGAAGAAAATTAATTTACCTTCTTGTCCACAAATCCAATCCCTAGTACATAGTTGCACCTCAACATTTGCGAGAAGAATAAAACTTCAAAATTTTCCAATGACGTTAATATGAAGAAAATTAATTTACCTTCTTGTCCACAAATCCAATCCCTAGTACATAGTTGCACCTCAACATTTGCGAGAAGAATAAAACTTCAAAATTTTCCAATGACACGACCTCCAAGAAAATATTTTCCAAAAATACCCACCCAAGCCCGACCATTCCGATCCCATTCCACCCACTTAACCCACTCATTCCCCAACCAAATCCCACCCCCAACCAACCATCATCCTCAAATGCACTTCATCTTCATTCATCCTTATCCACACCACCACCCACCCCAACCTTACCCCCACCCCCACATCACCAACCCACTCAACCCCTCCCGCCCACCCCCTTCTAAATTTTCTACTTCATATATTTTATTTTACTTTTATAAAAAAAAATAGAAATTGTTTATTACCCCACCCACACCCTTGCCCCCCTCCAAACCACAACCCACCACCTATCCCACACCAAATTTAACCACGTAAATTTCTTAATCTTTATAAGTTTTATAAAAGTAAAATAAAATATATGAAGTAAAAAATTTAGAAGGGGTGAGGATGCGCGGTGGTGGGGGTGGGTGGATGGTGTAGAAAATCATAATAAATTTTTTTAAGAAAAATTATATTTTGTAGAGGGTTGGTGTGGTGTGGGGGTGGGGGCGGGGGGGGGGAGGGATGTGTAAAAATCAAATTAAAAAAATTAAAACTTATTTTAAAGAAATATTAATTTTTTTGGAGTGTGGTGGAGTGCGGGGGTGAGTGGTGTAGAAAACAAAAAAATTAAAACTTTAAAAAAAATTTGGAGGGGATTGGGGGGTGTGTTGGGTGGTGGTGGTGGTGTGGGGTGGTGTGGTTTGGTGGTGGTGGGGTGGTTGGTGAAATGCCACTTGTGGGACTTATTTTCCTTAATGTTATTAAGAAAGTCATTTTTCCTTCTTTTTAAGAAATTTGTTTTACTAAAGTTGTGGGTTTTATACATTTACCCATTAAGTTACCCATATTTTAAGTGGATAATATGGATTTACCCCTATTAGATCCATTTTAAATGGATTGGATAAACAACCCATTTTAAATGGGTTGGGTCATGCGGATATCTATATTTTTTACCCATTTTTCCGCCCCTAGTTCTTGACAAATTTGAGGGAATTTTCCTCTCAAATTTTGTCATCCCACATTGAACACAAACACTAAAATTTAGGTATTTTGGGTTCTATATAAAGGATCCCCTCTCATCATGTTCAGGGAGTTGGAATTTTAATATTTTTGTGCATAAAGATTCAAGCAAGTCGAAATACTTAGGGATTTAGTTTTCAAGTCGGAACCCCTCCAAACTGACTAGTTTTATTTACTAAAAAATCATTTTTCTTTTTATTGTGTGGTTGAGTCGTGGTGTTGGAGGAGCTTGAATATCCCCCAATTTCAATCTCGACCCTAGGTTGTCCCCGAAAGAGGTAACCTTCCATCCTTTATTTCCTTTTTACTGTGTATTTGTGTGTTAACTTAGGTTCATGATTCTTATTATCAGTATATTTGTATGTTAACTTAGGCTATTGATGCTTAATTTTTGTATGTCCATGTGTTAATTTAGGATTTATGATACTTAGTTGTGTTGGATTAAGTATGTATTTAGTTGTGTAATTATGATTAGTAGTAGGTCACCTTTATTTTTATCAATATAATTGGAGTTTGGTTACAAACTGGCCTTTTATGTTGTGGTAAAGCCCATATGCCTATGTATATTAAGTTCTAGCCTTGTTTGTTTGAAAGCATCATATTGTCACTATTTCTAACTATTTAGTTGGTGAACTAAAGGTATAGATCATTTGAAAAGGATTGAGTAACTAGTTTATATTGTTAAACCCCGTAATTCTACGCGCGATCGAAAGCATATTTAGTCGATTATAGTTTAGACAATCTGAGACCCTTTTCGAAGGTCACGTATGACTTAAAAATGTTACGAAGGTATACGAGGTCTTGGAAGTCAATTGGATCAAAGAAAGTATATCTCAACAAAGTTAGGCAAAAAATAGACAACACGCTAAGCATTCTACCCATGAAAGCTGATCCGCTTCGAGCATCGAGCCACGGATGAAGGCCCCTATTTCACCTCCTCCATGTCACTATCTGCGATAGGAAATGTGACCGCGGATGGGGGATCTACACCATAGATCCTCCCACAGGTTGGAGGCGGTGGAAGGGTGTATATAAGGCCAAAAATTGGGCATCTCATTTCTTATTTCATTTTTTGACCTAAATCGTTCCTAAGCTTTCCCAAACTCTCTCCTAGGGCTTCCTTATCATTGGAAAAAAAATTCTAAGGCCATGAAGTGATTTCTCCATTAAAAAGTCTTGGATCATCTTGAAGATCTCTCTAGTAGCAAGGTAGAGTTGACAATTCTTTTGAGCTTGAAGAAGAGCTTGTTGTGCAAATAATCTTAGCTTTATGGAGGTAGGATATTACAATCATTTGATGGTATCTAACTTCTTTTAACTTAGTTGGTTGTATTGGTAAAGACAACTTGTGATAGATGAGTTAAACTCCATGAAAAAGCTTTGTAATCTTTGGGTTGTTCTTAGTTGGATTTGGGGGTGTCTATGCTTGGAGTTGTATGGTGTGGTAGTAAGAATTATGGAGTATGTTGGTTTGATCTTGTTGTTTTTATGGCTGTTTTTGTTCTTGATGAAGGGGATTTGATAGTAACCAAGTTGCCATGAAAGCCAATCATGAGAATACGCCCTCTAGGTGCTCGACGAAACATCGTAAAGAATCGATTCTTAATCTATGGATTTCGTCTTGACTCGAATTATCAATATTGTGTAGATAATTGTCTGTAAAGCTCTTGGGAGTTCACAAAGAGTTATTAGCAAAGTGACGCAGGTATGTAAGGTATTCCCTTCTTTCAAAAGCATGGAATCCAAAGTATTTATCATTTTATAAAGAAACGTCAAAATAACTAATCTATTCATATATCGTTATCCCTTGTCGGTGAGTAGTTCTCTTGTTATTATTGTGTTTCATACCTCTTTTTGGTTGGTTGTTCATATGAGTATTATAAATCTCCGAAAAGAAGTGTTCGAAAGTGTACTAAAACCATGTCTATGCGATTCTTAATGGGAGTATCATCCCGCATTAACATCTTGTCCCATTATATTAGTTCTGTTGGTTTCTTGGTTAAAATCATACTCCCTATTGATGGAGTGTTTCAAGTCATAGTCTTGTATATTGACAAGTTGAATCTTAAGGCAAAGGAAAGGACTGAATAAAAGATAAATGATACACACCATTGTTAACTTAATAAGGCAAGTCTTATTCACATGTTGTTGTCCTTTATTGAACGTACTTTTTTTCTCGTTATTGCATTTTGTGTATCTTAATCGTCTCTGGATTCCATAGACCTCAAGAAGGAGGGTTCCAAAGAGTTAGTCGTCGAGTCGACCAAAACTCATTTCAAAGCAAAGTCAAAGAGTTTATGAGTCTTAAAGAGGCCACAAGTGTCATTACTACTACAGTATATCATTCACACCACCAATCTAATATCGATGGGCAGTTATATATATATATATATATATGTTATTCACACCACCATTGCAAATAGGTGATGTGCAGTTGTACATGTAATTATACATACTCCGAGCTATAATCGGAGGGCAAGCACTTATATGTGCATCCATAAATACACATCAGAGCATTACCTGGGGAAGTACTATATTACACACATCGGGCTATAAACCAAGGGAAAATTATATAATAAGATTTGTATATAGAAGTTTCAGTACAGTTTCAGAGTTTTATTGTTCGCCCTAAGTGGCACACAAACTATTAGAGTATCAGGTTATTTTTTATGCCCTACTTTTGCAGCTTATGCTTTCATACTGCTTTACGTACTAGTACATTTCATTCGTACTGACGTCTTTTTTGCCAGAGGCATTGTATTTCATGCTGCAGATTCAAGTAGAGGTGCAGATAGACCTCCACAGTAGGAGCTTGTTGAGTTCTCTGAATCGAGTGATAAGCTTTACTTTATCTTAAGATACTAGGCCAGAGTCATAAGTTGAGTTTTGGTACAAATACAAGTTATGGGTAGGTCGGGGTCCTGCCTCAGCCACATTTTAGTTATATTTTCCTTAGAGGCTTATAGACTGGGTTTATATGTATAGTTGTCTTGTTGTGCCCTTATCGGCCTTGTTGTATATGCATGTTGGTCTTATTGCCATTATATCATATTGTCATGTTTAGTTTCACATGTGTTGGTCATTCTGAGACCTTACCAGTAACTATTGTATGCTCAGATTATAATACATGTGGTATGCTCGGGCCATTCAGCCACCGGGTGCCGACCACACCCTCAGAATGGGGAGTGATAAACTTGGTATTAGAGCAGGTAAGTCTAGAGAGTCTACAAGCCATGTCTAGCAGTCTTATTTAAGGATATGTTGTGCACCACACTTATAAGCGAGATGTTGTCGGGCATTTAGGGATGGTTTCCATTCTTCTATCTCATAGATCATGCAGTAGAGCTATGTTTTAAAAATTTATGTTTAATTTGTGCTTTACACAGTTTCAATTTTGATAATAACCTGAAAGACCTTGGTTAACTCGTATTCATAGTTGGCCAATGAAATATTCTGATTAGATTGTTGATATGCTAGAGGTGAGAGTATTATATTAAAATATTAGTGTATGAGTGACTATATCCCCTTTATATGGAGAAAGTGATGTAAGTTTGGAAAAGTGAAGTATTGACTTTAGAAATATTGAGAGGGTAAAGTGGTTGAGGTACCAGTATCTGAGATGCAAAAGATTGTAACAAGGTTGGAATTTAGATAAAATGATGAAAGCATTGATGTCCCATCTTCCGCGATGATAGAACTATAATGAGAAGTACTTATTTCTTCTATTGATTTACTAACATCAATAGACGCAGTTTTAGAAAAAGTAGGACCTCACGATTTAGTAAAGATTTCACACGATCCTCAGCATGAAAATAGTACGGTTAGGCACTGATACTCCTTTAGAGAACATGTACGTGATGTACATGGAAGTTGCTAATCATGATATGACCCTATGAGGCTCATGGGCACTTATGAGGTCTAAGATTCGTGGTGAATCTTGGAACGTGTATTTCCATGCCACATGCCCTTTGATGACGAAGATAGAGCCTTTGGATGCCATTGAAAAGCAAGCCACAAAGGTATACATTGCATGGATGATTGCTTGGAAGGAAGTTGAATATGAAGACACAAAGGAAGATGCCACTAAAATTGGCTAGTGCAAGACATGTGAAAGTCTCATGTTGGGATATTTGTGAAAAGGCTACTTTTGGGCCTTTGTTCTAATAGGAAAAGACTATAAGTACATGCTTTAGCTTCATTTCATCTTTTAGCTTGTTTTGATGATGAAAACTCTTATGAGAGATTAGTATTGTAGTTGATAGGTTATCCATAGATTCTTAGTTAAATTGTATTGTAATTGTGAGGTTGTTCTTGACCTTGTTCATGATTCATACTTGAGCATTGCTCACTAGTGGAATAATTCAAACTCTTATTGTTTATGTGCTTTTATAGTTTAATTTCATTGAGGTCTTTAATTTTATATATCATTTGTTGCTTTGGATTACCATTCTTGTGTCTATTCTCCTATCCTTTAAATTTTATGTATTTTCGATTCAGTTTCTTAGAGTTTCATTTTGGGAATCTTATCATTGGTATCAGAGCTTAGGCTAAATGATTGTATCTACAATTCTTAATCCTAGGTTCTTCTATATTGAAAATCCCAAAAAATTGATATTCCAAAAAATTCCCAGAAATTTGTTGTTGTTTTGGTGGATTTGAGGACAAATTTGAGCTCCTTGATATCAAAAACCTCTAGATTTCAAATTACATGGAATTTGGAGTTGTATTGAAGATTCTACCATTGAAACTTGAAAGTGAGTTTTGGTGAAGAGAGGTGCTATTGGCTTCAAAAGTTGGTGAGTTTTGTTCTAATCATTAAGGGGAGCTTGGATATAAAATTTGGTGGCAATTTGAGGTCATTTGGACAAGTATTGAAGAATCCACCATTAAAGGACCTTCAAGCTTTGAAGAACTTGAAAGTGGGTCTTATTGAAGAAGGTGAAATTGGAACTTGAAACCTATTGAGCTTTGTTCTCTACATCAAGGAGAGCTTAAATTTAAAATATGGTGAAATTTGAAGTTGATTTTAGGTGAGTTGAAAAATTGGATGTTCTTCATGTTCTTAAATCATCTTCATAAATGAATTTATGAAGAAGACACTCAAAAAGAGCTTTTGATCCAATTAAGTTCAAGTCAAGTGGTGGAAATGTGTTTGTAGGACCAGAAAAAGAAAGTTCTAGGTTGGTTAGCTCCTACAAATCAGTCAATTTTTGGTATTAAAAAATAATTTTTTTAATATTCCACGTCAACAGGCCACATCAGCGGGCCATATCAACGACGTATGCAGGACACGTTGGCAGAACCTGCTATGTGGCTGCCCAGTCAACTACCAAATCAACGGCAACTGCAGGGCCAAGCCCACTCGCATCTGCAGGGCGCGTGTGGCTCAGATTCAGAGGCTGCCACGCCCTGTTTCTACCCTATTTTCCTCTATTTTCCAGCCCTTATTTTGTCCCATTTTGACCTATTTTCGCCTAAATTTCTTCCGGTTTGAATTCTTATCCTATTCCTAATACTTTAATACTTCTAATTAATTAACAAAATGTAATTAAACCTACTTGTTTGATAATTAATTCTTGAATTTCATCACTATTCATCCCAAAATTCCAAATAAAATTCTCTGTGTTGAAAATCAATTTTTCTTCTTTCCTTCTCATTTCTTTAATCCTCTAAGCTAATTAACAGTTAGTAATTGTACTTACTTAATTATTAACTAGTTCTTCAGTCCGAATTTTCATTTCGTGCTAATTCTTCTTAAGCTTTTCTCTTTTATTTCATTCAAGGATCTTCACTTCGTTCATTAGATTTTGAGTTGTACGTCTTTCTATCTAACAAGAATTCATTCCTCCTCTAGGCTAAGAAACCTTGTGTGATTTATTGTACTTAAGTTCATTACCACTTTGCAAGAACACTTAAGTGACATGAGGAGTGAGTAGGCATAAGGAGTGACGTGAGTGCTTTTACTTTTAACGTGTTTGTTGAGTTTTGTATGTACAATGACTAACTCCGGAGAAAATTCTCATGGTGGAGAGGATTTGTTGTCTCTCGCACTTAAGGGGTTGACGAGGTTAAGTATGGAATTAGATGGGATAAAGGAAGGAATGAGAAGTTTCGCATCTAGAATGTCCCGTGTTGAGAATGCAAATCGAGGAGAAACTTCCCCACCACCTTATTCTAACTCATCTACTTATTCATCTTTTTGTAAAGACACTTTTGTAGGTACTCAAAGAAATGAATGGCTAAATAAGTATTCATGTGAAGAACCCCTATGCTTGAAAGGACAAGTTGACATTAATCAAGATGATAATAACCCTTCAAATGAGCGACAATATAAGTTAGCTAACCTTAACACTTCATGTGATTTGAATGATCAGAATGAAAACTTGAGTGTGAATAGAGGGTTACCCTTTTGTGAATGTGATGATTTCTTTCCTTGTGTTGGGTATCATGATTCCTTTTCATGTGTTGATAATGTCACTATTGAGAGTGCTCCTACACTAGTTGATCCATTTGATAACCAAATTGATTCTTCTTGTGAGGTCAATTTGTGTCCACCTAGTGTTGACACTTGTGATACAAATATTTGTGCATTGTCATATGATGAGATAGCCCACCCGCTAGTTGATACTATTGACGACATGATTGATTCTTCTAGCAAGATCGATTTGCGTCCAACTAGTGTGGATAAGTGTTTTGATCAATTTCCTTGTAATAATAGTCCACTAATTGAGGAACTGTGTTATGTGCTTAATGAACCTCAATTTAGAAATGATATTGATGTAGTTGATCATGTGGATAGTCATGGAAAGGAAGGTTTTTTACAAAATGATGTTTGTCTTTATGATAGTGAAATTACATGTTTTAAATCCTCGCCGTTTATTGATTACTCTCTCTTTAAAGATAATGTCTTATTTGATGATGACATGACTATTGAAAGTGAAGTGCCTAGTGGGATGTATTGGAATGATAAAAGTGTAGCCGCTTTTGGTGTCTACAAGGTATTTGAAAATCCACTATGGAATAATGAAACTCTTTCCTTTGATGGAGATTTTCCCATGGAGAATTATACTACATTTGTGGGGAATCAACATTTGGAAAAAGAAGGTGATGCTTGTTTCCACATTGCTACTTCCTTCTTGAGTGTTCTAAATCCTTGTAGTATGCTTGCTTGTGTCCTTGAACCTAATAGAAATGCTACATCTGAGGACACCATGGATGAAGTCATCTTGAGTGACACATTTCTTTACTATTTGTTTGCTTATGTTTTGTTGAGTTTTCCAATGTCAAGGTGAGTAGTGCCTCTGCCTTATATTGTAGCTATGCCGTAGTGAAACTACTAGATTCCATGACCTACGTATTTAAAGGATATGTCTACACCTTTGACCTCGGAGAGGTATTAAACTTGTGTGATTGGTCTTGTTTGGGAAATTAGGATCAAATATGCATTGTGTTTTCTAGATCCAATGTAGTATCAGATGCTTGTCATTTTGAACCCATTGGTCTCTTTGCTTTATCTTCATTTCATGATATTTTGAGGAATCAACTTCTTGATACCTCATGTGTAGAAAATTTGTTCATGGTGCTCATTGATACATGGTTTTACCACAAGTTTATACATATTTGGAATGAGAATAAGATTATTGCTATTTGTGATAACCCTCTTGTCATGAGGATCATGCTTGTGTATTTCTTTTCTATGTTTTTTCAAGGTTCAGATTCGAGGACGAATCCTTTTCAAGAAGGGGAGGATGATATTACCCTAGGAGGTTCATGGCTAAGATTCGTGGTGAAGCTTTAAACATGTATTTCCAGGCCACATGCCATTTTATGATGAAGATAGAGCCTTTGGAGGCCATTAAAAAGTAAGCCACAAGGGTATACATTGTATTGATGATTTCTTGGAAGGAAGTTGAAGATGAAGGCACAAAGGTGGAATCCACTAAAAGTGGTTAGGAGTGCAAGACATGTGAACATCCTATGCTGGAATGTTTGTGCAAAGGTCACTTTTGGACCATTGTTGTAATAGGCAAAGACTAGAGATGGCAGTGGATCCTGGACCCGATCCGGATCCGGTGGATCCAGATCCGTTTTATAGGATATGGATCTTCAAAATTTAGACCCGACAGATTCGGATCGGACCCGGATCCGTTTCTGACAGATCGGATCTGGATCTGGATCTTGTATTTGATATCCGTATCAAGTCCAGATCCGACTGTGGATAAGTTTTTTATTAAATATATTCATAATCTAGAATGTAATTTTATAAGTATTTTCTTAAAATTGCTAAGCACATCCTTGCAAGTTTAATTCTCAAAACAAGTTTAATTTATCCCCGCGTTAACTCAAAAACCAAAAAATAAAGAGGTAACTTCGATAATAAAATCAATGTTATATTAGTGAATGACTAATATCTCCATAGACAAGTATTTAAAATTATATTCACTTCATTTGTAAAGATTCCAAGGACATGCAAGTTCTACATTGTGGAAATACTAGTCAGCATTTTCCACAACTATTGTCAGTGTCCAACATTTTCAATTAATAGCTCACAATCAAAACGAGACAACGAACAAAATATCTCATATGAACATTTCAAAATTGAAACACAATAAACTGTTAGCTAAGTAAAAATCGTTTGTCAGTTAAAAAAAAATCCTTAGCAAGGTTACATTCTTAGCAAGACAATTTTTTTTACATGTGGATCCAGATCCGATCTGTGGATCCGGATCTGGATTCAGGTATGAAAAACAGATCTGGATCTAGATCTAGTAGGATCCGGTCCAGATCCGATCCGTTGCCATCCCTAGCAAAGACTATAAATACATGTATTAGCTTCATTTCATCATTTAACTTATTTTGATGATGAAAACTCTTATGAGAGATTAGTATTGTAGTTGATAGGTTATCCATATAATTTTAATTTAATTATAGTGTAATTGTGAGGTTGTTCTTGACCTTGTTCATGATTCACACTTGAGCATTGCCCACTAGTGGAATCATTCAAGCTCTTATAGTTATGGTGCTTTTATAGTTTAATTCCATTGAGATCTTTGATTTCATATATCATTAGTTTCATTGCATTACTATTCTTGTGTCCATTCTCCTATCCTTTAAATTTTCTGCATTTTCGATTCGATGTCTTAGAGTTTCGTTTATAAGAATCTTATCAAGTCAGGTATGACCTTTAAAGATTTTAAAGATCTAGGGGGCCAAGTATGGAGCCCTTTGTGTGAAAGGTAAATGTTTCCCTCAGTGAGACTCTTGTCCGAAATAAGGAAGAGGAGGAAGTTAAATGCTGTTACCCTTCACTTTTATGCGAGGCATAAAAGTTACTTCATAACTTATGAACTCTTGGATTTATTTATTTTTTAGAATCACCACCTAATTATAAGAAAAAATAGGAAAACCATACTCTTTTAAGGTTTTTCAAAACAAAGAAAAATCTTAAATCAACCAAAGTTCGGATAAGGGTTCACATGATCTCCGGAGAAGGTGTTTGGCACCCCGTTATTAAGAATCCGTAAAATACGATTGACCTAGGGTCTTATATAATAAAAATTTACTTAAAATTGCTTAGTGTTTGAAAATATTCCAAAATATATATAGTCATTCAAATCATCTTCCGCAAATAGCTTTTCGCACACACTTTTAAAAATTGAGCACAAAATTCTTCTTTGTAAAATTTCTTCTTTTGACAATGTAAATCCCTTTGTTTTTTTATCGAAAGGGTAACAAAATACTTGTTTATGTAAAGCATAGAATTAGAATATAACTTTAATAAAAAAAATTATTTATAAAAGAGGTCAACCAATAAACAGTTTGTTCCCTTAACCCAAACTATAATTTATGAAGGATTTTCCATTTTTAACGAGAAATTACAAACTTGATTAAAACATATTAGTTCAAGACTTGATTTAAAAATCCATGCCAAAGTGACGATAAATCATATCCTTTTCTCTTTTGCAAACTTAGACCAAAATTATTTCATATATTTGCAAAGCTTAGTTTTGAATGACTTGAGAATATGTAAACAAATAGCCGGAAAACTAATTTTCATTAATTATCCGAAAATGAACATTCATTTCATTTAAAATAAAAATAAAAATCTACATAATTAGATTTTACTTTTAAGGTTCAATAATATTTATGTTTTACAAATAATAATACAAAAAATTAAGCAAGTAAAGTGGACTGATGGGTATACATGCATATCAATTTACCACAAAATAAAAGAATTATGTTGTTGTATTTATTTTTAGGTCATTTTCACCCATGGCTGGGCCTTCTACCATTTTTACCCATGGCTGGGCCTTACAAATATATACCATTTTATCCATGACTGCCTTGCAATTATATACCATTTTTATCTATGATTGGGCCTTGCAAATATATACCATTTTACCCATGGCTGGGCGTTCATTTATCAAACTCGATTGAAGAATGGTATTGTTGTGCTAGTAGGCCCAACGGCTCAAGGTATCAGCCAGAATCAGCAGAGGTGTGGGCCCTGTAGGCCAATGGCCATGCAACAAAGAGGGGAAAACAAATATGTGAGTTAGAAAGCATCCAAAACTTATAAATAAACAACTAAGGAAAATGAACAAATTATCTCATATGAGCCCAAAATTAAAAAATGATCAGACCAAACACAAATATCGTATCCCTAATCTATGCACATTGATAACAACCGAGACAGGTATTGGGCGTAACCCATATCAAGTAGTAACAGTGAATATGTGTATATGGATATAAACAAAGACAACTGGGCTTTTGGCCCCAAATTATATCATCGGTGAATAAGTAGAAAATGCTATTGGGCTTGGCCCCTTTAATCCCTAACAAGTAACAATCATTTCAAATAACATATAGAAGAGCATATCTACCTAGTATACACGTGATATACTTTGATGGTTCATGACTATACATATGATTGAGGAGATCAATAGGCTTACACAAACAGGAGTACTCACAAGGCATGGTGGGTGACTATCAAAGCTAAACAAAAGACAAGACATACATTAACAGGCTGATAATTCACACTTTACATTTGACACATAGCTAAACAGCATTCCAAGTCTTTACCTGGGTATGCTTATGATCAACTTAGGGCATATAAAGGAAAAATATTTAGCTAACAAATCTCAATCTAGTCTCAAAATGAATGCCATCAATTTCCTAAGCTTCAGACACACACACATGAAACACAATAAAGGATCATATTACGGTCCAAAGGTGACATTCTAGATACACAGGGTCTCTTCTAGATCACATATAGGTTCAGTAAATAAAACATGATGTCCTAGGGCTCAGGGAACCTTGCATCCTAACATGGATAATGTGCTAATGTCATAATGCATAAAAGTTCATGATTAGGACAGGGGCAAGCAAAGGCCAAATGTACAATCTATTCATAAATGGACATGAGAAAGTAAACAGCAAGCTTGAAGTGGTAACTTAGGAACAACATTTTTAATATGCGCAGTCATAGATACTAAGGTCATGCATAAGCCACAGTTGAGGCTTAATTATGCATGAGGACATTTTCAAGTAGGCATGGTGACACTTAGAACTGAACATGTCATGATTAAATAGCATACAAATATATTCTGGATCAACATGTCACAAAGCTTCAAACAGAACACACCTAGGACGTAGTGGAGACAAATACACCCCCATATTTATTAACTCATGGCTAATTCATTTTTAATCAGAAAGAACATGAGGTCAGATCACCCAAATAGAGCTAAAATATCAAAACAGAGGTAAAATATTAGGTTCATGAAGGTCTTGGGTGGTCTCAATAGTCGCCCAACATTTCTCAAATTTCTAACAGAATCAAGCAAAAACAAATATATCTCACTATATGTTGTACTTAACACAAGCACACAAAGATAAAAAATTAATCATACATATCCATAATTACCCTTATCTTATCCCTGCTATTCCATAATCATACCTATAGGTTTATAAACATACTAATAATGGATTGAAGCTATGCCAACCTACCATATATCATTCAACAAGAGCGAAGGTCTATGACAACAGATTTATACACCCTTGGTCGCCTAGATATAGTCCTAAACCAACATATTTATCTTTGTTCTCAGCATGTGATAAGGGCAGTTAATACATTTAGAGTTCAATCAGCATAAAATCATGGTCAAGACATCCATAACACAGAAACATGTACTAGGTAGCCATACACATATCAAGAGATGCTTGAGTAATCTTATCAAGGTATGTTCATGTCACGACCCAAACCGAAGGTCATGACGGGCACCCGGACCTTACTTGACCACTAATCATATATTTAGCATATATCCGTAATTTCGCATGGCTCATGAGGCCGCCATGAAATACTCTGCTGACATATGAAAATAGTAACCTAGAAAAGAGCTATGTAAAATCTTAACCAGAAAGTCCAACATAAATATATATACATACCAAGGCCAACAAGGCCATACAGGACTATTACACACATGACACCTGTCTACAAGCCTCTAAAGAGTATGTGGTATCAAAAGGTCAAGACAGGACCCCGCGATACCCATATATATATATATGAAAAAAAATACCGTACTGAGATTAGACCGGCACTCCAAAATAAGGGGAGTGCTCCAAAATCCGCTGAGTCAGCAACCTACTAACGTGGATCATCGCCCCGTCTACGTGAACCTGTGGGCATGAAACACAGCGTCCCCCGACAAAAGAGATGTCAGTACGACTGATGTACTGAGTATGTCAGGCATGAATAATAGCATAACAGGGATATAACAATATACTGAAATAGAAACAACCGATAGTAACAACCGACATTATTAGCCGATAGTAACATCTGACATTATTAAATGCCTCTGAGGGCTATAATATGCCTAAATGCCATGCACGATGCAAATGCGGTATACATATATAAATTGGCCTCATCGGGCATCTTCCTTCCCATAATAACCTCTGTGGGCATCATTTTATATCGGCCTCTGTGGGCATCATATCATATTGGCCTCTGTGGGCATCTTCCTTTGTCGTGATATCTGTACCAGCTGCAGGTGGTGTTGCGTATATAACGTCATTCCCTTTTCACATCCCCTACATATATATAATGCGTACCATATAGTAGTGTATATAACACAAGTGGGTCCAGGATAATACATGAATATAATGCAAGTGCATGAATGATAATAAAATATTCTGAACTTATCAGATGACATAATATCCTTGTACCTTCGACTAACATTGGGAACATCACCATCTTTCCCATACACCTCAATAAGGATTTGGGAACATATTTAGACATGTTTTTAATATTGGAATCAATAACATGAACATCCTTAACTAGTAAGAGCAGAATAATTTATGGAACAATATTACGTTCATGTTTCGTTACATGGAATATGCCAAAAGAAAGAAGGATTTGTCTTAACATACCTTAAATGCTCATACTAGCTCACAGAGGATTTTTGCAAACTTTAGAGAATTTATATGAATTGTAACTTCAAAATTTTAGCAACACTTCGTTAACTAGAAAGGAAAAAGAAAGAAAGAATCGTCCAACCCTTCTATTTCTTAGCAATAGAATGTGGTATATATATATGTATGTAACAACCAAAAGAGAATTTAAAGATATCAAGTGGCAACTCTTCTTTCTTTTTTTAGTTGAAGAACGAACAAGAAAGGTTGGGATTTTTTATTTTTTTTATAAACTTTCCAAGTCCACTTCGTGTAATATAAGATATAAAATGTCTATATGTCCTTGTCATGTTACACGTGTAGACCACTACAATTCCCATAGTTAACTCAAATGAATTATCAATCATATATTGGAACGATGGTCATTATCTTATATGGAGCTAGTGGGCCACTTGAATTCATTAGAAGTGGAATCTAACTTTTCTTTATCCAAGATTTATCTCTAACCAAATCTTGAAACTTGATTCAGAAAAGAGAAGTGTTAAAAATGACTACTCTGACCATACATGGCCTTCGCCAAATGATTAATTCTTGACCCTAACTCACTTAAATAGTAATCATTTTAGCACACTTCATATCTCCATTATCACAATCGTGTGATATAGCCCTAGTCCATAACCTCTTTTGGGATATAGAACTATTATTATTAATCCTCATCGTCACACTTGTTAAATCGTAAATCATTTTGGAACTTCATCATTTTATACACCGAGCTCTTGATACGCAAACTTGAATATGACAAGTACGGGGTGTTACAGTTCTTCAAGGCCCGAAAGTACGGGGTGTTACAGTTCATGTCCTAGGAATCAAATAAAAGGCAATTAGACAGTAGCAACATTCAAAGATCCTACGTAATCAACATCATTTCTTTTTAAGTAGTTAAAATTAACAAGCCTTTGATCAATCTGTAAATGCCAATTTAAGACTTAACAACTCCCACTCATGATCTTCGGAGGAAAATAAACATTCAGTAAGTCATCCATGCTAAATGGTCAACTCTTCTATATCATTATTCTCGCCCCGAATTCTGTTCTCTGCCGTTTTATCGGCTAATAAAATCGGAAAATAAATTGATTCCTTAACTTAAGCGATTTGGGCTAAAAACAAAACTCTAATTTCCAGCAATGGATTCCTCAACTACTCCAGAAAGCGTTAGGATTGTGGTATGAATAAACTAAGAGGTAATAAACATGAATGCAGCTGAGTACAGTAAAGTAAAGGATATAGTAAAGGATAAATGATAAAGATAGATACAAATTGATTTGTTTGATTTATTATGTCTGTTGTATATACAAAGAATGATCCTATTTATAGTACAAAAGAAGAAAAAAACTGTACAACGTTTTCCCCCCCATGTCTCCCATCAAATAACCTACTAAGTTCAATGGCCGACTATGGGGGAGGTGGTGCCAGTTTTCTTGCCCTCTACTCCTCTTGCTCGGATAATGGCCTTTTCTTTTAGCTGTGGTTGACTGTTACCGCTTATAGGGGTCCGAAAACCCTTTTGACTTGGTCGTTAAGGCATTTGCATCTGAGTGGGTCCCAGTCGTACCTCTAACTAACAACTCGGCTAAGATGCCTTAGTAGCCGATAAAGTTTTTATAGTTGAGGGCTAGGAGTAAATTCGGCTCTGGAATAGTTCAGCTGTCACTGAATTCGTCTAAACACTTAAATTATTTTTAATTGTTAACAATTGCCCCTCTACATTAACTCGAGTGTGACTGTTGAGTTGATGTATCTGAAAGTAGCCGTCGTTTTAGTTTGACAGTCGCACATGTTACTTCAATCGTCTTGTCTCCAGTGCATGTAGTGATGATTACTTCTAAATTGGGTTCCCCCTTAAACCGAGGTTTCTTTATTACCACGAATAGGTTCCAATGTTTTCCAATCGTGCATTCGAAGAGGTAGCCCTAATTTCCGTTGCACATCAAGATCTAAATAAGAAACATATTTCTGAGAAATTTTTACTTGATCTTATAGTTATCTTCGATTTCTTCCCTTCTGTATAAAAAACCATAATCTCGGCCCTTTTCTTACTCGGATGCCATGGCTTCTTCTTCCTCTTCTCAGAAGATATATGGGACCACTCTAGTCGATAAAGACCTAACCGATGCCTTGGTCCTTGTTGATGAATAGTTGGTTGTTGATCCATATGGTAGGCCGGAACAAGGTGGCATTTTTTTATCTCAACATCTTAGCCCTGTGACCTATGACCTTCCCCTCACCTGCGACTGGTTCACTGCCGACCTCTATCCGGCTAACCTACGCATCTGGCCGACCAAGGTCGCCAACTATTCCACTTGGGTGGATCGGGTCAGGTCTACCAAAGGGAATAAATTGAGGCGTATGGGTGCCATTGCACTATCGTCAATGCTTTTGTTTTTCCCTTGGGGATGATGTATCCCACCCTTCTTGATATAACGGCAATACTAGGCCTTCCGATACTGGAAGTTGAAGCGCCTACCATGAGTGAAATCAAAATTCACGACTTGGGGATTGTTGTTTCAAAAAACAATTCCAGTTATGGTTCTTTTATGACCGTTAACCGTCGAAGTTTGCTTTTTCTGGTCGATGATGCTGAGCATCATGCTTTTCTTCACTATTGGTTTAGTCGTTACTTCGTCTGTACGGGCTCTTATGCAATTGTCAAGGAGCTGGAGATTTATGTGGCTTTGGCCATTTCAGGGGAAGATGTCAGTTGGGCATCTCTCTTCTTGGCTTACTTGTATGTGGCTTTGGGCGATGCTCAGGCTAGATTAAGGGACTCTCGAAATATGGATATTTTGGCTGGTCCTCTGTGGTTCCTTCAGTTGTGGATCACTTTGTATTTCCCAGAGTTCATCGCTGATGATTTTGATGACAGTCGTTCTCTGTTAGATCCGCCGGTGTTAGCCAACACCCTTCGGGGAACACATCTTGTGCCCCAGGATGTTTTCACTGCAGTCTCTACCCTGCATGTTTTGTCTCGATAGCAATACGCAGATTGGAAACCGGTCCTTGAACAATAGGCCACTCCCGATTAGGTTCATCAAATAGCTGATGATGACCTTTCAATCGCTCAGCGGAAGGTCATGAATCGATTATGGGGGCGAATACTTACGACTAGGGATCTTATGGGAGGATTGAAACACAACTCTAGGCATAACAAGTTGACCACGGAGCCCTATCGACCCAACTTTGTGGCATGGCAATTTGGCCTGACTCATCACATCCCATGGCCTCACCGTAGTGTTGCTCATTCGACCCACCGTTGCTCTCTAAATGCCAAACAGATAGAGAAGGTAGCCGCCCACAATCTTGATAAGCTTTCCATTTTCGTCTGGCAGCCATTCTCCCCAAGGGCCAACATCAGTGTTGCTTTTGTTGACTGGTGGAAGGTAGCCAAAGAAATATTCTTTCAATCCTCTTTGGAAGTCTACTGTGATCGGCTGATCCAGGAAAAATAGAGTGATTGGCTGGTCCATCCAAAAAAGAAAAACCCAGCAGCCGCTAAGCCAAGGACAAAAGAGGTCCCTTCAAAGGTGGAGTCCATTAATTCGGCTAGACCTATTGCCTGTTGGTCTTCCGTCAGGCTGCGGTAGCCGAAGAGAAAAGATGAATTGTTTTCTCTATATATATGTTGGCCAGAATTTCTTATACATTCTAGGCTAATACCTCTTATTTATCTTTCATCACCCCCATCTCCTCCAGTTTTTGTTGATCTGGAGATCACTTTTGACACTGAGTCCTTATCACCCAGGAAACCAGTGCCTAAGCAGTCCCGACGAAGTGGAGTGGTTGTCATTTGAGATTATGGTGAGAAAGGCCCCCACGAACCCGGATTTCTTGTTCATGCTGAGGAAGAGGAGGAAATCAAGGTATACTACTCTGCTGGCTAAAACACCTTCGCATCGGCTACTATTATTCATGTTTTCTGTTTTGCCCTCCAGGGACCACAAATGATAAGGCACATACGGCTGCATAGAGCGTTTGATGCTCCCCTTCATATTGGCGGATCGTCTTCCCTGGCTCATGCTCTCGTGCATTCACAGGACCCATCATCGGCTGCCCTTAAGGCCACAGTTTCTCCTACTAAGGCAGCCGATGCTTTCTATGCTGGGCAGCTGTAGAGGTATACCCTTTCTCTTGTGCTTGGTAATTCACTGCCTTCGGGCTCTTGCCTTTATACTAAACATGTCCTTTCTGTACAGGAGATTGTTGGAGGTAATCTTTCGGCTGAAGCCTACCCAACTGACGGCTCATAGGTACCAGCCGAAATCATCCCGGGAGATATGCTTCTATGCTACTTTGGCTTAGTTGACACTGCATCTCCACCAGCTTCGCCTGTTGGCGTCCATTGAAAGCGAATCGAGGAATCTCTCGCTAGGGGAATTCCAACCACCAAAGAGGAGTTACATGCTCTGAGGGCCTCTTTGCTCCAATTGTCAAAAAAAACAATGGGTTCCCCGACTCTGGCAGCCACTTACAATGACATGGCTTTGGCTCTGAATGATTTGCTTGCTTTATATAGAATGGCCAAAGATAGCCATGATAAGGTTGTCGCTGCTCTGCAACGCTTGTGGTCTCTTTAGCAAGAGCAGAACCGCATTCAGACTTCTTTTAATGAGGTGAATGCAGCAAGCAACAAAATATCAGCCGAAGTAATGATTTGCAGGAGCGGCTGTCCAAACCGCGAGTTGAGTTGGAACGGATCTAGGCGGAGATAGGAGGTATTACTCCAGCCATAAGTGCCTTAGACTCGGCTATTAGTGCCCACGACTCCTCCTGTTCTTATTTGTTTCAGCATTGCCTTCAATTGGATAACAAAATCTAGAAACTCGGTAACCAGTAGGTGGTTTGGGAGCTGGATCAGAAAGCAGGTAGCGAACGACTGGCTAAACTGGAGAATGAATGGACTGTGTAAAAAAACTGTCTAGTTCAAGCAATGCCGACAATCACTGCTCCCTTGCCAGCTGATCCTATTGCCGAGTTGTCAGCCGATACCCTTATGGACTTGCCATCCGAAGCCATCGTTTCTTCTGTTGTTAAAGAGATATTAGTTAATACTCATGCTTTTACCGAGGCCCCATCGACTGTAGCGGCTGAGCCTTTGTTGGGTGCTATAAGGGAGGTACGGGAGCGACTGGGTAGTGGCCATTGTTGTGACTGGTGATGAAGAACAAACTGCAGATATTAGGGAAGACCAAGCAGTCATTGATTCGGCTGATCCTGAGACATGAATAGCAGATGGTGTAGTGCAGCCTTAGATTGATTCAAAGCCGACCAATTCGGTTTCTTAGTTGTATCGACCCCAAATCGAAGGGTCTTGTTATTGTGACCAGACAGCCGGTCTGTAGTTGGTCATTTTCTGGTACATTCCCTAAATCGAAGGGAAATTAGCCTATTTTACGACCAGGCAGCCGGTCTGTGGCTGTTGATTACTTACGCACGCCCCAAATATGATGGGTAATATTTCTTCAAAATGTCTACCATTTATATTTTTTTCCATGCATGTTCATCGCTTGATCCGTATTGCCGGCAACCCGTGGGTTCGCTATGAAGGGTCCTTTCCTATTTTGGTGATCATTTGCCGATATTATCATCTTTCATTTCAATTAGCGGGATGATTTCCCAAACTAAGCCTCATTCGGCAAACCTCTTTATGCTGTATATGTTTGTCGTATGCTTTGGCCATTTTACGTTTACCGACTTTGACTCTTTCTTTGATTTTCATCCAACTGACCCAACTCCATTAGCATGGCCTGCTGATATTCTTCCAAACTTAGAAAGTTTGGTTTGGCCAGCTATAGATTTAGCCGATAGGATGTCGGCTCCGTAGCTGTAGATTTGGAGTTTCTGATTGCCCATTTCATTTAAGACCTGTCTTTGTAAAATGAGTTTATTCAAACTTTGCACAAAACATACACAATACGGGGTATTAAATAATACTTGAGTTTTGTTCAAGCATAGAATAAAACAAACAAAGCTAGGCATATAAATTGCTATCGGCAGCTCAAATGTTGTTGGCCGCCAGATCTAGTTTTCAGTCGTGGTTTCCCATCTGCAATACCTCGGCTATCCTAGCCTCAGAACTTAGGGCGATCAGCCGATGCCCCAATAAATGAATGGGTTAGTAAAATATGTTGTCGCCTTCTAACAACAGACTAACCTGCATCTACAGAAAAAATCATTAGTTTGATTGAGTTTAGCTCTTGTCCTTAATCCTTCCCTTCTTTTTCTACCGGGTCATTCCAGTTTCGGGCTCGGTAGCATGAGAAATTTGAGTTTAGTAAGAAATATTTTGAATATTTAAAACGTGTTGATTTTGAAAAAAACAAATCAACAAACAAGTAAATATTTGTTTTCAAAATCTCTTATTTTAAAATGTCATGACATGCGCTTTGAAGCGAGACTTCCTCATTGGATTCCTTTCTCGAAATTTTTGAGATCTAAAAAATTCTTCCCTAGTCTGAAGCTTGCGGTGTCAATGTCTTGCGGCGACCAGTTTGGTGAAGGAATTGTTGACACCCTCTAAAAAATTCTGCCCCAGTTATGAGCATTTGTCGGTTAATGCTCTTCGCATCTTTCTCGGAAGGAACTTTTGAGATCCTCTCAAAAATTCTTCCCCAGTTGAAGTTGTGACGGTGACCCTCCCTTACCAATTCTGCCTTTGGGAACTTTTTAAGGGTTTCTTTGATTTTTCTATCTGTGCGATCGAGCTCAGAGAGCGTCTACGTATCCTATCGTAGCAGGAATCAGGTAGAACAGAGTTTAGAATAAACATAATTAGGTTTTCTATTGATATGACCGAGTTCAAAATGGAATGCCTACGTATCCCACCTTAGGGAAAATCAAGTCATTGCATAGTTCATAATATATAAATTGTTTGGATTTTCAATTTATTATAAAGAAAAGACTGAAACCCTTCACGGGTCATTCTACGTACCTCTGCTATAGGAGGTAGGCTTTAATGTAGTGCTTACAAGTAAAGAAAATATGATTACATAGAAAAGTGTATTCATGCGTAATTTCTCTTGACAACATCTAAATTGATCGCTTTGGCCATTCTTGGCCATCTATTTCTGCCAAGACTAGTGCTCCTCCTGAAAGCACTTTGTGGACCACGTAAGGACATTGCCAATTTGGATCAAATTTCCATTTATACTCATCTTGATGAAGGAATATTATCTTAAGTACCAACTGTCCAATCTGGAAAATTAAGGCTCTAACCTATTTATTGAAAGCGCTGACCATCATTTGTTGGTATAAATGACTGTGACACACAACGATCATTCTCTTTTTGTCAATTAGTGTCAGCTGTTCATACCTTTTTCTAACCTATTCTATGTCATTCAATTCCTTATCTTGGATAATTTGGACTAAAGGTATCTCGACCTCGATCGGAATGACTGCTTCTGTGTTGTAAAATAGCAAGTATGACATGACTCATGTTGATTAACTGGTCGTGGTTCAATATCCAAGCAAAGCGTAAGGCAGTTTTTCATGCCAATACTTGTAGTTGTCCGTCATTTTCTGTAATATCCTCTTGATATTCTTGTTTGCGGCTTCTACATCTCCTTTCATTTGTGGCATGTATGTTGTTGAGTTTTAGTGAGTTATGTGAAACTGGTCACAAATATCTTTCATCGAGTGACTGTTCAAGTTTGCCTCGTTATATGTGAAGATAGATTCTGGGATGCCGAATTGTCAAATGATGTTATTCTACATGAAATCAGCTACTACCTGCTTGGTTACTGAGTTGTGGGAGGTTGCCTCAACCAATTTTGTAAATTATTCTATGGCTACCAAGATGAAACGGTGTCCATTTGACGTTATTGAATCAATCGGTCCAATGACATTCATGCCACACGCAACGAACGACCGAGGTGAACTCATGGATTGAGCTCATTTGGTGGGACTCTGATCAGATCCCCATGTATTTGGCACGGGTGACATCTTTGTACAAATCCGGTGCAATCAATTTCCATGGTCATCCAATAGTATCCGGTGAGAAAGAACTTCTTGGATAGCACGATGACGTTCATGTGGGGTCCACAGTCCCTAGAGTGCACTTCTTCCAATCATTTGGTAGCTTCTATAGTATCTACATATTTAAGCAATCCCAAGTCCGGTGTTCTTCTGTGGGGTCCACAGTACCATGGCTTACCATTAAGCTCAACTTCTACATGGGAACAGTAAGCATGTTCGTCTTTCAGGCTTATCTCAATTTAGTCGATATGACTGCTCTCCGGGTGTTGTATCATCTAGGCTATAGTAGCGAGAGCATCGACAATTTCATTTTGTGCTCTGGGCGTAGGTCTGAACATAATCTTTCTGAACCTTTTTCTCAACCTCTGAATAAAGTTGACAAATGGTAGAATCTTGACTATCTTTGTCGCCCATTCTTTTTGTACTTAGTGGATCAACAGATCTGAATCACCGATCACCAACAACTCATCGATATCTCGGTCAAGCGCCATTTGGAGACCCAAAATACAAGCCTCATATTCTTCCATGTTATTGGTACAATGAAAAGTGAGCTTAACAGTCATTGGATAGTGCTGTCCTATTTATGATATCAACACTACTCTGATCCCCAAACCTTGATAATTGATGGCACTATCAAATAACATTTTCCATCCTGAATAAGACTCTTCTTCTCATTTGTCTGATACTAATATTTATTCATCTGGAAAATATGTTAGGAGTGGTTCTACGTCGTTGTCCACCAGGATCTCGACAAGAAAGTTGGCTTTATGCTTGCCTTTTTACTGCTTCTGAACCACATGAACAATTTTGAACTCACTTAGCAACATCGGCCATTTGGCCAGCTTTCCCACGGGCATTGGCTGGTGAAAAATGTACTTTAATGGGTCTATCCTGGAGATGAGATGGGTTGTGTACAACACCATGTAGCGTCTCAGCTTCTAGACTATCCACGTTAATGCACATCATGTCTTTTCTACCAAAGTATACCGCACTTCGCAAGCGGTGAACTTTTTGCTCAGGTATTTGATAGCATGTTCCATCTTTCCGGCTTTATCATGTTGTCCTAACAAATATCCAAAGACATTGTACGATACTGATAGATACAATAATAATGGACTTCCTGGTCTCGGTGGTACCAGAACAGGTGGATTTGAGAGATACTTCTTGATGGTATTGAATGCTTTCTAACATTTATCGTTCCATTTTGTCGGTGAATCCTTCTTCAAGAGTTTGAGTATGGGTTCCACGATCACCATGGACTGAGCTATGAAACAACTGATATAATTCAAAAGACCTAAAAACCTCATGACCTCCTTCTTGCTTTTCGGAGGAGGAAAGTCTTGTATGGCCTTGATCTTTGATGGGTCTAGTTCTATGTTTCTTCGACTGACGATAAACCCAAAGAATGTTTTGGCAGGTATCTCAAAAGCACATTTGTCCGGGTTTAATTTCAAATTGAATTTCCGGAGCCTTTTGAAGAACTTACGCAAATGAGTGATATGATCAGCACTTTCTCTTGACTTGTTAATGGCATCATCAACGTATACCTCAATTTCTTTGTGGATCATGTCATGAAAGATAGTCGTCATATCTCTCATATATGTGGCACCAATATTTTTAGGCTGAATGACATCACCCGACAATGATACACTCCCCACGGTGTAATGAATGTTGTGTTTTCTACATATTCTTTTTCCATCAGAATCTTATAGTATCTCAAAAAACAATCTACAAAGGACTGCATCTCATGCTTGGCACATTTATCGATGAGAATATAGATATTTGGGAGTGGAAAATTGTCTTTTGGACTGGCTCTGTTAAGATCCCGGTAGTCCACACAGATTCGGATCTTCCTGTCTTTTTTCAGTACTAGTATAATGTTGGCTAACCACGTAGGATACGAGGTTACCTCTACCACTCATGATACAATATGCTTTTTGACCTATTCTTTTATCTTCACACTTAACTCGGGCTTGCATTGTCTGATCTTCTGCATAATTGGCATGAAACCCGCATTGATCGGCAGTTGGTACGCCATGATATCTATGCTCAAACCGGGAATATCCACGTAAGACCACACGAATATATCGATATACTCCTTCAACGAGCTGATTAGTTCTTCCTTCTGTGGCATCCCCAATAAGCATTTATCCGTGTTTCCTTGACTATTCCTTCGCACCCTAGATCATGGCTTCGGTTTTATCTAAGTTCGGCTTTTGTCTGTTCTCGTATTGGTTTTGTTCATTGAGGATATCTTCTGGTGACCCTGTTTCCTCATCGTAGTCTTCTTCACCCTTAATATTTGACTCGCTCGCTTCGTGACATGTCATGACATTAGGGGTTGATTCAAATTTATTATTGAAATGCAAGGCAAAGCATGATTGGTAATATAAAAGCAAATTAAAGTAAATAAAGCATAATTTTGATAAAACGAGGCTTTTCATTAATTTTTGAAAATGAGTACAAATTGTGGATGCCATGCAAGTCTTTTGAAAAACCTTTCCCTGGCTCAAAACTATTTAGCAGCATTGTGGAGGCTACCATTTTATATGCGGTCGGTATCAGAATTTGTGTCACATTCTCTTTGTATGTGGCCCCCATCAGTTCGACCATGTGAAAATCTATTCCACTTGGAACTTCTTCGATTATAGGGACAGAGTTATTGGGGTACTTGTGGATACTTCTTTCCCCATGTATCACCACCTCATGTCCTTCCCATATGAATTTCATGCCCCGGTGTAGAGAAAATGGTATGACTCTGACCGCATGGATACAAGGACTTCTCCGACTAGGTCACTCTGAGCTCCATCAAATCCTCTCACATTTGTGTGGTTCCTTCTTATATTTCCCATATTATACTCTAACTGTTCCATCATGGTTGTTGGGCAAATTCTGACCAGCCCCATTGTCTATGAGGACTCATTCTACGATCTTCCTTCTGCATTCAACAGTGATGGTAGCCAAATGCTCGACGCTTGTGCCGGCAGGAACATGTGCTTCATCCAGCACCCTTATCAATGCAAAATGGTGTTGTGGAGAACTTAACAACAGTGACAACACTGAAATTTGAGCTGGAGTCTTCTTTAAATGCTTGATGATAGAATACTCTTTGGATTGCATTCTATGCCAGAAATATTTGGCTTCACCTTCGATGATTGGCCTACTTTTATTATTTTCTTTTTTAATGCCCCCTTGGGCTAACTCTTTAGGCATATAGCGTCGCCCTGATCTTGTCATGACGTGCGCAACAACGACTTTAACAATGAATTCTTTCCTTGGCGGTTTGATGACACCTGGCGCCACTCGCGCTATTATTGGCGCAAGAATCAGCAAATCAAACCTAGGTCGCTCATGTATGGTTAGAAATGTCACATTCTATTCCAGAGCTTTCATGGGCGCTAGACTTAAAGGCTTATAGACTGCCCAATCTTCTCCCCTTTCAATTCTGTGAATAGTGGTATTGCCATGATTCGGCTCTGGATTGGTTTCACATTAGGAGCAACTATTTGTAAAGCGATTTCTTTTTTGTCTATAAAATTATGAATATTATGCTTCAGGTTGATGAAATCTTCAGTGTTATGTTCGGCTCCTCCAGAACGATAAGCACACATTTGGCCAGGATGGTCGAAATGGTTCTCGGGGTCAACCTACTTTGGAGGTATCATTTGGATCATGCTGGCGGGATGTAATTCTTCGAGCAACCGTGTACGCGTTTTTAACAACAATGTGAATACTCGAGTTGGTTTCTTTTCAAACATGGTACGTGGCATATTATAGTTCGCCGAATGTGGTTGATTTTTGTAGTTTTGGTATTAGTAATTCTATGGAGCTTGGTAATTTTGAGGAGCTTTGTAATTTTGAGGAGCTTGGTAGTTTTGTAGAGTTTGGTAATTTTAAGGAGCTTGGTAGTTTTGCGGAGTTTGATAATTTTTGAGAGTTTAGTAATTTGGTAGAGCTTGGTAATTTTGGGGCGTTTATTAATTTGGTGGAGCATCGTAATATTGTGTAGCTTGGGGGGCCAACACTGTGTTTTGAATGATTGGTGAAACCATTTGTGAATTTGGTGGTGGGCTTTGGTAATTTAGGGAGGTTTAGTAGCCGAGCTGGGCTTTGGGCTATATGGGGGTGTTATATAATCTCTTGTGGGTGGTTGTTGATACACCTCCATAGGCGAACGAGGTTCTTCCCATTTTCTTGTTTTGGGACTGGACGATCGGGTTACATTTAACACGTCCTTTTTTTCCTCCGCACACCTCTCGAAGTAACTGACTGGAACTTCTACCAGTCACACTGGTGATTTTTCCTTACTTAAGACCATCTTCTATGACCTCTCCCATTTCAACTAACTCGGAAAATGGTCGTCCGGCCATGGAAATCATCATTTCGTAACAACCTTGATATTATGCTCTAACAAAAATTACGACCAATTCTTTCTCAGTCATTGGTGGTTGCACACGAGCAATTTCTGCTCTCCATCTACTTGCGTACTCCCTATAGGTTTATGTGGACTTCTGCCTAATCATCTCCAGATAGTATCGATCAAGCACGACCTCAATATTCAACTTGTATCATTCATGCAGCCATATCCTCCCAAGTGATCCATTGGCGTATGTTTTGCGTAGCAAACCATTCGGAGGCCTCTCCAGTCAAACATTGACTAAATAACCTCATGATCAAAGCAGGGTTATTTCAGACCATACCAACTAATCACAATATGACCGTAGATGGGCCATCGGGTTTCCTAGCTTGTTAAACATTTTAGATTTGGGCACCTTGAATCCATCTGGTAGATCTGAACCCTTGTGAATGCATAAGTTATCATAACTTAATTCGGGAGTTTTCTGCGCAGCCCGAGCAATCTCCTTCAATTTTTGCTCTATGACTTGGGGTAACTTTGCTTCCATCTTTTTAGCTAACCTCTCTTGTTTGGCCCTCCAGGACCTCTCTATCACCTCATAGTGGTCCAGTTTACCACATTCTGGTGAAAAATGGCTTTGAGTGATTAGAGTTTGGAAAGAGACTTTTGGGCACATTGGGTAATTTCAGGGAATGTGAGTGGTGGTATTTGGGTGTGTGGTGGTATTTGGATGTATGGTAGTATTGGTGTCTAGGAGGACATGAACAGAATAAGTGATCTTGGGTATCTAAGTGGTATTTGTTGTTGGAAGAGTTTGGTATGAAGTACTTATGTGTTGCAGGTCAGTTCTCGCATTGTAATTTGGGAAATGCTCCTGGACTGGAGAAGATAGGGATGGGAAGGGTGGTAGTGGCCTCTTCTCTTCTATCTTCTTTTCTCGGGCAATCTGGGCCTTTTCTATTCTAGTCATTTTCTCATGAATGTCCTTTATCATTTTAACCATATCCTCGATATGAGTTATCTCTCATCGTACCGGAGACCTGGAGTTCCTGACGGTTTTCTCATCGTCAGAATTACCAGCCATTTCCTTTGGATTTTATTTGGATAGGGACGTTGTTACTACTTTTGATCTTGTATAATAAGCTAGTGTCATGACACGAACTAACCTCCTTTGTTAAGAGAAAAATCACTCAAAGGCAGATGAGGTTAGTATGCTAGCCTGATAAATGAAATGCAAGATACACAAACAGTTTGTAAGTAAACACATAAGTTCACGTATTCATATGCGAATATTTGATTGATTCTTCATTGCGGGTATTTTAGGGTTTGTAAGTGTATTATGGTCATTTGGGGATCGATTAACTTGCTTCATATGATATCCCCAATGATTGGTCCGCCAGCTAAATCCACCTATTCTATAAAAGGGGGAAAGGGGGGGTAGCAAATATTTTGTTTATATTAACGACCGAATCTTAAATAGACTGCCTAGGTATCCTGCTAGGGGAAGTTTGGCCCTTTTGTAGTACATTTTATATAAAATAAAACCTTACCCCTACCGGTTTCCTTACCTAAAATTCCCAAGGCTAGGCCTGATATGGGCTTCCTACGTATCCCGTTTAGAGATCATCAATTCCATCACATTTCTCTTACAGTTCTCATGATTTTCAGATCAAGAAATAATCTGAAAAGCAGTTTTGAGTTGCTGTAATTGTTGGACTATTATGACTTCATTTTAATGTTGGGTTGTGGCTGAAAATAAGTAGGAGTAAGTGGATATGTTGTGGTTAATGATGTTAATAGTTTCTGTAAGGAGAAAAATGGTTTTAAAACTATTGTTATTTGACCACAAACCGAGCTTGTCGCTCGTTATACTATTGTTTGAATTGTCGGAATTGTTCTTACATTTTTAGGGGCTGAGTGTATGGGATTGGTTATTGATATTATTAATATCGTTATTTGGTGTTGTTTTGAATTTGGGGAAGTAAGTAAATGTATGGGAAGTGCTGCCCGATTTTTCGTAAGAGAGCTACTAACTTAGAAATGTGTTTTGAGTCCTTCAATGGTATTAACAAAAAATCTAATACCTTGATGTAGGTTGAAGTACTACGGGCAATATGTGGAGTCGTTAGCAAGAAAGGTATGTTAAGGCTACTCTTCCTTCTTTTGGCATGATCGGAATGAAATAAACGTAAATGAACAATATCCATAACGGCTCCACTCTTAGATATATTAGAGACTGATGTTCTTGACTTCTATATAATGATAGTGATCTTATCTTATAGTTTGTTGATTCTTCAAAGTAACTTATGTTGATGATGTTAGTTCTATATTATTAATTGGAGGTGCAACAATCTTACGTCACTCTGATAGACTCAGAGTGTCATAGTATCATTCATGCATTTTATACATGTATATACCATGACCTCACATGCGTTATATATGCTATGCTATATGATATGTATATGGGGTATGGGAAAGGTTATGGCGTTATATACGCACCACCACATGATCAGTGGGTATATAATGATGATCACGCCCACAAATGCCGATATGATATGATGAGGTGCTAACAGAGGCTTGATGGCATTATATACGCATATGTATATGTATGACCAGACATTATGTATACATATGTACGATACTTAGGCATATTATGGCCCTCAGAAACATTCTATACAGGTTGATTATTTCTTGTCTTAGGTTACCTCCATGCATTTATTATGCTATTTTTCATGCCTTACATACTCGATACATTATTCGTACTGACGTTTCTTGTTTAGGGGATGTTGCGTTTCATGTTCGCAGGCTCAGGTAGACAGGGCGATGGTCCTCACACTAGGTTGCCTATTCAGCTGATATTGGAGCACTCTACTTGTTTCGGAGTTGTAGTCTAGTCTTGGTATGATATTTTTATATGCATATGGGTATGGCGGGTCCCTGTCCTGACCTTATGATGTCACCTACTCCAGTAGAGGCTTGTAGAAAGTTATGATGTAGTCAGACGTTATGTGGCATGCTCGACCTATGTTTTATGTTGTATAGTTATCTATGGTAGCCTTATCGGCTCGTACGTTCATGTCAAACATCTATGTATTTACATATATGCCATGTCGATCTTCTACCTTTTCAGCTTATTATTTCTATGAGTCAGCAGGTTACCACGTGACGGCCCTCATAGCCTATGCTTATTTACGATTATGTGGTGAATGTATGTCTAGTGGTGCTCGGCAAGTAAGTTCTGGGTGCCCATCATGGCCCTCCGATTTGGGTTGTGACAAACTTTGTATCAGAGCAAGTTTGTCCTAAAGAGTCTGTAAGCCGTGCCTAGTAGAGTTTTATTTATGGGTGTGTTGTGCACTACACTTATAAACAGGAGGTTACGAGGCAGTTATAATGATTACCTTTCCTTCTTGTTTTACATTATGCAGTAGAGCCGAGTTATAAGGATACCAGTCCTAATCTATCTCGTGTTTATGATTTCAGTAATGCTTATAGCAAGGAAAAGGTCCAAGAGTAAGAGGGCGTAGAATACAACTGCGGATGAGGGTACCAGCTGAGTGCCACCCGCTAGTAATGGCCAGAGTGAGGCCCACAATGTGACTCCTCCGCATGATTCCCTGACTCCACTACCTCTAGATGAGCTTAGTAGGGATACAGTAGCCCAGTTCCTCCACCTGATCTCCGGATGAAGATCTTGATATGTGAAGTGTTGTACAGTTATTAAATCGATTGGTGGACGTTTAGTGGGCCTACAGTACCCCCTCATAATGTTTTGGATCAGATGCAGCATACCTTGCAAGTAATGGATACCACTGATACTGATGCGGTAAAGTTTGCTTCTTATAGATTGTGGGATGTTGCGGTGACCTGGTATGAGACATGGGAGAATTCTAGGAGACCTCGTGCCCTATCAGTAGGATAGAGAGAGTTTACGAACCCTTTCTTACAGCCTTTTCTGTCGACCGTGCTCCGACGAGCCATACTGGATAAATTCGTTAGCCATATATGCTCTTATGATCATAGTTGAGATGAACGACTGAGTACATAGGTTTGTTACTGGCTTGGGGCTGCACTTGGTTAATGAGTGAACTATGAGTTCTCTGAATTCGAATATGGATATTGCTTGCATTCAGGTTTATGCACAAAATACGAAGGATCATAAAAGACAACAGTGGGTAGATTGAGAGCGTGATAGGGGCCAGCATAAGAGGGGCCGGTCTGTAGGTGACATAGGAGAGATCAGAGGTGGGTCTAGGCCACAGTTTTATAGGCACCCATCCTACCCGACAACTAGTGCACTATCATTTTTTTTGAGGTCGAGGGTTGATCAGTTTGCTCAATATGGATCAGGTTAGAGTTCATGAGCATCAGGGTCCTATTATAGAGGGGATTCTAGTCAGATAAGGCCGTCTTTGACTCGATGTGAGAAGTGTGGTAAGGCCCATCTAGGGTCGTGCCAATGAATATCTAATGTGTGCTATTCTTATGGTTATCCCAGTCATATCATGCGATAGTGTCTGATAAGAGGCTGAGGTGTTAGGGCCCAGCTAACCGGATTTGTAGGAGCTTCATCATCTTCAGCACGCCCGTCAGGGCAAGGTCATCAAACATCAGTCAGTCGAGGTAGAGGTAGGGGTGGAGCAACTAGCTTTGACGGTAGCCAGAACCGTATGTACGTATTGATGGGTCGACAGGATCAAGAGTCTTCACCTGATGTTATTATAGGTATATTATCAGTCTTATCACATAATGTATATGTGTTGTTAGATCTAGCTCCAATCTATCATATATCACAATTTTCATTGCCTGTAAGTGTGGTATGGAGCATGAGTTGATAAGAGAGTCATTTCCAGTAGCTACACCAATTGGTGAGTCGGTAGACGCTAGCTGGGTCTATCAAAATTGTGCAGTGTTAATTTGTAGCCATCAGACACTAGCGAATCTGGTCGAGTTATAAATGGTTGATTTTGATATTATTATGGGCATGTATTAGCTGGCATCGTTCTATGCTAATGTTGATTGTCAAAATAAGATTGTTAGATTTCAATTTCTAGGCGAGACAGTCCTTGAATAGATGGGTAATATTGTGATGCCAAAGGGTAGATTTATTTCATACCTTAAGGCAAGAAAGATAATTTCCAGAGGTTGCATATACCATCTTGTTTGGGCTAGAGATGCCGATGTTGAACTGCCTACTCTTCAATCAATTCTGGTGGTTAATAAGTTTCTTAATGTATTTCAAGAAGAACATCCAGTCCATCCTCCTGAAAGGGAGATTGAGTTCGGTATAGATGTGTTTCCATTGGGGTGTGCCGGTATTGTTTGTACGAAAGAAAGATGGCTTGTTACGACTGTGTATTGACTATCGGCAGCTGAATAAAGTCACAATTAAGAACAAATACCCTCTTCCCATAATTGATGACTTGTTTGATCAGTTACAGAGTGCAAAATGTTTCTCAAAGATCGACCTATGGTCAGGGTACCATCAACTAAGTGTCAAGGAGTAGGACATTCCGAAAACGGCTTTCAGAACAAGGTATGGGCACTTTGAGTTCTTAGTAATGCCATTCGGGCTCACAAATGCGCCAGAAGCATTTATGGATCTAATGAACATCATGTTTCGCCCATTTTTAGATTTATTTGTGATAGTATTTATAGATGATATTCTAGTTTATTCTCACTCAGAGGTGGAGCATGTGGATCACCCGCGGTTAGTACTACAGACGCTCTAGGATCGTAATTTGTATGTGAAGCTCTCCAAGTGTCAGTTTTGGTTGAATTCAATTGCTTTCCTTGGTCATATAGTGTCAGATGAAGGTATAAGAGTTGACACTCAGAAGGTAGAAGTGGTGAAGAATTGACCGAGGCCCACGACTTCGTTCGAGGTTCGTAGCTTTTTAGGCTTAGCCGGCTATTATTAGAGGTTTGTAGTTGAAGTTTCTACCATATTAACACCATTGAAAATGTTTACATAAAAGGCCATAAAGCTCCAGTAGTCCGATGGCTGTGAGCAGAGTTTCCAGGAGTTAAAAGATAGACTAACATCGGCACCAGTTCTTACTCTCCCAGAGGGTCCAAAAGGCTATGTTGTGTATTGCGATGCCTCAGGAACAGGTTTAGGATGTGTGTTGATGCAACATGATAAGGTGATTGCATATTCTTCAAGGAAATTGAGAAAACATGAGAAGAATTATTTGACGCACGATTTGGAGTTAACCACAGTGGTTTATGCACTGAAACTTTAGCGGCACTACTTGTATAGTGTTCATGTAGACATTTTACGGATCATAAGAGTCTGCATTATATATTTAAGCATAAAGAGTTGAACTTGAGACAAATAAGGTGGCTTGAATTGTTGAAGGATTATGATGTGGACATCTTATACCATCTAGGTAAAGATAATGTTGTAGCGGACGTGCTTAGTCGCAAGTCTATGGTCAGCTCGATGCTGGTGCGGACCGAGTGAAAATAGTTGATAAGAGAGCTCTATCAGTTAGCTGGTTAGGAGTATGATAAATGGGTTCGGAAGATGGTAGCTTTGTTATTCGGGATACATCAGAGTCATCCCTTATATCAGAAGTTAAGGAACGTTAGTGGGAAGACCCCATTTTAGGTAAAATAAGAGAGGGTATTCAACAAAAGAAGACCACGACCTTTGAAATTGACGGAAATGGGGTTCTCAAGCACCAGGGCCATTTGTGTGTTTCAAATGTAGCGAGATTATGAGACAAGATTATGACGGAGGTCCATTGCTCATGATATTCCATTCACCCTGGATCTACTAAGACGTATCATGATCTCAAAGGTATGTATTGGTGGAATGACATGAAGAGGAATATTGTGGAGTTTGTAGCTCAGTGTCCTAATTGTCAGTAAGTAAAAGTAGAGCACCAAAAGCTCGGCAGCTTGACTTAGAACATTGAGATCCCAATGTGGAAATGAGAAATGATTAATATGAATTTTCATTACGAGTTTACCTTACTCTTATCATAAGTTTGATTCTATTATGGTGATTGTTGATAGACTGACCAAATTAGCTCATTTCTTGGCGGTAAAAACTACCTACACAGCCGAGGACTAGGCGAAGTTGTACGTTAAGGAGATTGTTTGCCTTTATGGTATGCCTATTTCTATTATATATGACCGAGGTGTGCAGTTCACAACTAATTTCTGGAGATCCTTTCAAAAGGATTTGGGCACTCAAGTTAATCTTAGCACAACTTTCCACCCTCAGACAGGCGGGCAGGCCGAGCATATGATTCAAACACTCAAAGACATGCTACGAGCTTGTGTATTAGACTTCAAGGTAAGTTTGGATGATCATCTTCTCCCTATTGAATTTGTATACAATAACAATTATCATGCTAGTATCAAAATGGCTCCATACGAGGCTTTCTATGGACGAAAATGTAGATCTCCTATCAGATGGTTCGAAGTAGGCAAATTAGAATTATTTGGGCCTGACCTAGTGCACCAAACATAGAGAATGTGAATATCATCCAAGAATGGTTGTTAACCGCTTAGAGTTCCAAGTGGATGATTGGGTCTTCTTGAAGATTTCTTCTATGAAGGGTGTAATGAGATTTGGGAAAAAGGGAAAGCTCAACCTAAGGTACATTGGACCATATCGCATAATTCGACGAATAGGCCAAGTGGCTTATGAATTGGACATACCTTCCGAGTTAGAATTTGTTCATCCGGTCTTCCATGTTTCTATGTTGAGAGCGTGTGTTGGGGATCCTTCCCGGATTGTACCGATTGACGAAGTGAAAGTTACAGAGGACTTATCATATGAAGAGGTTCCCATTGCTATATTAGATCGACAAGTCTGCAAGCTAAGGACTAAGGAAGTAGCCTCCGTGAAGGTTCTATGGCGAAATAAGAATGTAGAAGAGATGACATGGGAGGCGGAAGAGAAGATAAAGTATAAGTATCCTCACTTATTTAAAAAAAAACCGATGTTCCGAGTGAAACATAGTCTGACCAAAAGCTGACGTATGGATACATGAGGTAAGTTCCCACTTTAGATAGTTATGTTTGAAGTTTGACGGCCACATGAGGCCCGGTGATATGTATATGTTGTTGTATGGCCATATGAGGAAAGTTTATCTTCTACTTGTTGACAAGGGTCGGATCGTCCCATTTATAGGGGAGATTCGATCAAAAAATTTTGGAAAACCTTGGGGATTAATTGTTCCCTTATGTATACTTTCCATTCGAGGATGAATGTTTCTAAGGGGGGAAGGATGTTACACCTCGTAGTTTTGTACGTTGAGATTCGTCGTATGTTAGTCCTCCTAGTCTTGGACATCAAGTTTGTCTTCGTAGTTATTTGATATTAGACATGCCTATTGTTACATCTCATACTTCCATTCAGCATATACACGACTAAGTTAAGGTTGACGAATGCACATAAATGTGAGGAGTGAGATTTTAGGCAAATAAAATTGATCTGCTTGCTTACCCGTCCTACTTGCTTGAGTTGCTTGCTTACACATCCTTCTATCTTGAGCTACTTAATACAAGTCGTGATTATTAAATGGGAACAAGACACATGTCTAAGTGAACAATGTCAGCATCTGACACCTATCAATTAACCAAGCAGGTGACAAGTAGGTGTGTCACCTACATGCTAAAAGGAAAGGCCCAAATTAGTTCACCTAAATGAACATGTGTAGGTCAGCCAAGCCCCCTTTTAGGGGATGAATCAAGACATCTCTCCTCATAATATCGAAGTTGTAGAAACATGAAAGAGAGCCACAAAATTCTCTCCCAAATTGTTCAACTCCAACCCCTTAAGATGCTGCCAATAATCTTCTTCTACTTCTTTCAATTCAAGTTATAGGGTAATCTCCAATCTTGAAAGATCTGAAGTGAAGAAAGATGATGGTCATCAAGGGAAAGATACTACCATTGTTTCATCCATACATGATCTGATATAGGTAAGGAAATCCTCCCTTCTTCATGTATTTGAGTTTATCTAAGTTCTAGCTAAGTTGTTGGTGAAGAACTTGTGAAGTAGGGGCTGGAAATTGAGTGGAAGTTGTTGTGGTGTTATGGGTTGTTTGGAGTAGTTTCATATTATTATATGGCTGTCACATGTGAGTATTGGCTTGGATATGTTGTGGTAAAGCTTATTGGTGCCTTAACTAAGTTGTGGAAGTAAGAATTGATGAAGAAATAATCTGAAAATCAGTTTTGAGTTGCTATAATTGTTGGACTATTATGACTTCGTTTTAATGTTGGGTTGTTCCTGAAAATCAGTAGGAGTAAGTGGATATGTTGTGGTTAATGATGTTAACAGGTTCTGGAAGGAGAAAGGGGGTTTTAAAACTATAGTTGTTTAATCACAAACCGGGCTTGCCGCTCGTTATACTATTATTTGAATTATCGGATTTTTTCTTACATTATTGAGGCGATGAGTAGATTGGATTTTTTCTTACATTGGGTTGGTGCTGTTTTTAATTTGGGAAAGTGAGGAAATGCAGGGGAAGTGCTGCCCGATTTTCCGTAAGAAAGCTACTAGCATAGAAATACGTGTTTGAGTCCTTCCATGGCATTAACCATAGTTATAATACCTTGATGTAGGTTGAAGTACTACGGGAAGTATGAAAAGTCATTAGAAACAAAGGTATGTTAAGGCTACTCTTCCTTCTTTTGGCATGATCAGAATGAAATAAACGTAAACAAACAATATCCATAATGGTTCCACTCATAGATATGTTAGCGACTGATGTTCTTAATTTCTATTTAATGAGAGTGATCTTATCTTATGGCTTGTTGATTCTTCAAAGTAAGTTATGTTGATGATGTTTGTTTCATAATGTTAACCGGAGGTGCAACGATCTTACGTCACTCCGATAGACTCAGAGTGTCTTAGTATCATTCATGCATTATATATATGTATATACCATGACCTCACATGCATTATATATGTTATGCTATATGATATGTATATGGGGTATGAGAAAGGTTATGGTATTATATACGCACCACCACCTGATCAGCTAGTATATGATGATGATTATGCTCATAGAGGCTGATATGATATGATGGGATGCCAAAAAAGGCTTGATGGCGTTATATACACATATGTATATGTATGACTAGGAATTATGTACGCATATGTATGATACTTAGGCGTATTATGGCCCTTAGATACATCCTGTACTGCTTGATTGTTTCTTGTCTTAGATTACCACCATGCCTTTATTATGCTATTTTTCATGCTTTACATACTCGGTAAATTATTCATACTAACGTTTCTTTTGTTTGGGGATATTGCGTTTCATGCCTACAGGCTCAGGTAGATAGGGTGACGGTCCGCACCAGTACATTGCCTAATCAGCTGATATTGGAGCACTCTACTTGTTCCGTAGTTGCAGTCTAGTCTTGGTACTATATTTTTGATATGCATATGGGTATGGCGGGGCCCTGTCCCGACCTTATGATGTCACATACTCCATTAGAGGCTTGTAGATAGTTATGATGTAGTCAGATGTTATGTGGCCTCCTCAGCCTATGTTTTGGTTGTATAGTCATCTATCGTAGCCTTTTTGGCTCGTACGATCATGTCCAACATCTATATATATATATACATATATGCCCTATCAGTCTTGCACCTTTTCGGCTTATTATTTCTATGAGTCAACACGTTACCACGCAACGACCCTCGTGGCCCATGCTTATTAACGATTATGTGGTGAATGTATGTTTAGTAGTGCTTGGGAAGTAAGGTCTAGGTTCCTGTCATGGCCCTCTGGTTTGGGTCGTGACAATGGAACAATAAGGAAACTTCAATTTTGTCATTCTTTCATGCTACTTTTTAAAATTTGTAGCTACAATGTTCGAATTGGTATCTGATTCATTTCTATTCTCTCACAGATAGTGAGGACATGAGCTGATACCGCGTGGTACAATATGCCTGAGCATGCTGCTAGAGCTGGTGCAAGAGAATGAGGAAATAATAGAGTTTGCGGTCAAGCTAAAAGTCGTGGTGCTGCACCGGCTAAGGGTAGGGCCCCTGTGGCTGGACAAAGATGGGCATGATCAACTACTCCAGAGAGTCAGCCCCAGAGAGAGCATGTAGCTGGGAGAGGTATGGGGCCAGCCCGACCTGGTATTCTAAGACACCTTGGGCTGTATACTTCTACATCTTGATGCCCAGCATGCCATGGGTGGTGCCACAACTCCTAGTGATTCCCATACCAGAGCAGGATTACAGACTCTTGGGTTGGGGAAGACACCGGAGATGCAGCCTACTACTGCCATGGCCCACATATTGATGGTATAATATCCCCTGATGGTGTTCCTAGGCTAATAACAACCCAAACATTGACACTTGGGGATCAGGAGCTCATTGGCAAGTTCTTGAAGATGAGGCCGCCCTGGTTTTACAGTACACATAGTGAGGATACTTGTGAGTTCATTATGGATATGCATGAGAGGCTTTACTAGATGGGTATTGTGGAGTCACATGGTGTGGATATGTGTCTTTCTAATTTTGTGAAGTCGCAAAGATGTGGTGGAATTATATTAAGTGCAGACATGCTGGTTCACCCCTACTCACTTGGGTACAGTTCCACCAGGCCTTCTTAGAAAATTATGTGCTGCATACTTTGAGGGATCACCATAGGGATGAGTTTACCTATTTGCAGCAGAGAGGTATGTCTGTGGCGGAGTATGAGGCTAGGTTCTAGTTTTGGTCTTAGTATATGACACAGTTGATTCCGACTGAGGTAGAGATGGTCATAAATTTATTGGTGGACTTGTGGTTCCACTTCATGTTGCTTGTCTTCAGCTTATGGCCATAGGGTCTTCCTTCCAGGCAGTAGTGGATCACGCTGTGAGCATCGTGTCTACCACAATTTGATCTTTTAGAGGGTCTAGTGAGATGAGGCCTCGTCATTATGGTTGGTTCAGTGGTTCTACTCACATAGGTGGGGGTCAGTCTTGTAAAACCTATTAGTTAGCCCCCAGCCATCCCATTCAGTCTGCATGGCATGCATATTCTGGTAGCCCTTCTAGACAGAGTGGTTATGGGGCTAGGCAGTCTCATAAAGGTTTTTTCTCTCTACTAGCTGATTGAGGTGGTCCATCTGGTTTTTCAACCTCTGTGTATCAGCATCCAGCACTAGAGTTTCTTATGGTTGTGGCGAGTTCGGTCACCTTATGAGAGATTGCACCTGATCTAGATAGAGTGGGACTCATCATTGTTCCAAACTCTAAGGACCTCGCCATCTTCTGGTAGCCGAGGTGGTTCTCAGTGAGATGGGGTGCTCTGTCAGGACGCAATAGTTCTTGTTCATCCAGGGGTGGACATAAGTCCAGCAGGGATGGTTCCTAGATCTCCAAGGGAGGAGTGCAGTCTGGCCAGGGTGGTCGTGGTGGTGCGCATTGCTATACTTTTCCTGGTAGGATCGTGGTAGAGGCTTCTGATGCTGTGATCTCAGGTAACAGTTATGATCATCATCGGCCGGCTATGATCTTATTTGATCCCGAGTCTACTTTCTCATATATGTCTGCTTATCATTCAGTTGGTTGGGATTTGATTTGTGACCGTCTTAATGTACCTATTCATATGTCTACTTCGGTTGGAGACTCAGTATCGGTCGATCGAGTCTATTAATCTTGCTTAGATACTTTATAGGGTACGATACGTCAGTAGACTTGATGATATTGGATATGGTAGACTTCAATATTATTTTGGGTATGAGTTGGTTTTCCCCATATCCACAATCTTGGACTATCACACCAAGATTGTCACCTTATCTATGCTTGGGATTCCTAGACTTGAGTAGAGGGGTACGCTGAATCCCGCTCTGAAGAAGACCATTTCTTATCTCCGCGTGAAGAAACTAGTCGACAAGGGGTGTTTGGCCTACTCGACCCATATTCGTGATACTAGTGTTGATTCTCCATCCCTTAAGTCCGTGCCTATTATGTGTGAGTTTGCAGAGGTATTTCCTGCCGATTTGCTAGGCATGCCACCCGATCGTGACATTGATTTCTGCATCGATTTAGAGTCGGGCACACGCCGTATCTCTATTCCACCATGTCGGATGACACCTGTCGAGTTGAGGGACTTGAAAGAGCAGTTGCAGGATCTTTTGAGTAAGGGGTTCATTAGACCGGGTGTCTCCCCTTGGGGTGCTCCCATTTTATTCGTGAAGAAGAAAGATGGTACAATGAGTATGTGCATAGATTGCAATCAATTAGACAAGGTCACTATTCATAATAAATATCTGATTCATCATATTAATGACTTATTCAACCAGCTTCAGCGTGCTTTTGTATTATCAAAGATTAATTGGAGGTCAGGCTATCATCAGTTGAAGATCGGAATGAGAATGTTCCAAAGATGGCCTTTAGGGCTCGTTATGGTCATTACGAGTTCATTGTGATGTCATTTGGGCTTATGAATGCCCCGACAACTTTCATAGACTTGATGAATGGCATTTTTAAGCTATATTTGGATTCCTTCATCATTGTCTTTATCGATGATACCTTGGTGGATTTGAATACTAAGAAGGAGCATGCGCGCCATTTGAGGATTGTCCTTGGGTTAAAGAGAGAGAAATTGGTTGTATTGGTAAAGATAACTCGTGATAGATGAGTTAAACTATATGAAAAGGTTATGTAATCTTTGGGTTGTTCTTAGATGGATTTGGGGGTGTCTATACTAGGAGTTGTAAGGTGTGGTAGTAAGAATTATGGAATATGTAGTTGTGATCTTGTTGTCTTTATGGATGTTGTTGTTGTTGATGAAGGGGATTTGATAGTAACCAAGTTTCCATGACAGCCAATCATGAGAAGTACGCCCTCTAGGTGCTCGACGAAACATCGTAAAGAATAGATTCTTAATCTATGGATTCCATCTTGACTCGAATCATTTATATTGTGTAGATAATTTTCCATAAAGCTTGTGGGAGCTCGCAAGGAATTATTAGCAAAGCGATGCATGTATGTAAGACTATCCCCTTCTTTCAAAAGCATGAAATCCAAAGAATTTATCATATTAAAAAAGAAATGTCAAAAGAACTAATCTATTCATATGTCATTAACCTTTGTCGAAAGTAGTTCTCTTATTATTATTGGATTGCATACCTCTTGTTGTTTGGTTGTTCATCTGAGTATCATAAACTTTCGAAAAGGAGTGTTCCAAAGGAATCCTTTTTCAAGTGTACTAAAATGATGTCTACACGATTCTTATCGGGAGTACCGTCCCCCATCGATATCTTATCCTATTGAATTGGTTATGTTTGTTTCCTATTCACATGTTGTTGTCCTTCATTGAATGCACTTTTTGTTTCGTTATTGGATTATGTGTATCTAGATTTTCTATGAATTTCGTAGATCTCAAGAAGGAGGGTTCCAAAGCGTTAATCGTCGAGTCGACCAAACGTCATTTCAAAGAAAAGTCAACGAGTTTATGAGTCTTAAAGAGGCATCAAGTGCCATTACTACTATAGTATATCATTCACACCACCGAACTAATATCAGTGGGTAGTTATATATATATATATATATACACTATTCATACCACCATTGCAAATAGCTGGTGGGCAGTTGTATATGTACATTATAGACACTCTGGGCTATAACCAGAGGTCAGGTACTTATATGTGTATCCATACATACACCTTAGAGAATTACCTAAGCGTAGTGCCATATTACACACCTCGTGCTATAACCCGAGGGCAGATTATATAATAAGACTTGTATATAGAAGTTTCAGTACAATTTCATTATTCTCCCTAAGTGGCACACAAATTAGCACATTATCATGTTATTTTCTATGCCCTACTTTACAACTTATGCCTTTATACTGCTTTTCATGCTTTACATACCAGTACATTTCATTCATACTAATGTTTATTTTATTGGGGGTGCTACATTTCATGCTGCAAATTTAGGTAGAGGTGCAAATAGACCTCCCAAGTAGGATCTTATTGAGTTCTGCAGATCGAGTGGTAAGCTTCACTTCATATGAAGCTATTGGGCCAGAGTCATTAGCTGCATTTTGGTACAAATATATGTAGGTCGGGGTCCTGTCCTGGCTGCATTACTGTTACATTTTCCTTAGAGGCATGTAGATTGGGTTTGTATATATAGTTTTCTTGTTATGGTCTTGTTGGCATTGCTATATATGCATGTTAGTCTTGTTACCATTATATCGGATTGTCATATTCAGTTTCACTTATGTTGGTCTTTTTGAGACCTTGCCGATCCAGACCATTGTATGCTCAGATTATGATATCGATGGTACGCTTAGGCCGTTCACGTATCGGGTGTCGGCCACACCCCTCATATTGGGGTGTGAAATACATGATGGTGATGTATATGCTATTGCTAGGTGTATTTGAGTAAATCATTTAGTCTATTAATGATAAGCTGAGCCACTAGCTCCATAGTCTTGTGATTTACCTAGTTTTGGATTATATCTCCATATTAGGTTAATATAACACCTTATTAAATTTCAAACTTGTCTAAAATTAGTTCTTGTGTCTCTCATGTCTACTTGTAGTTAGGTCAGATTTGTTTAAGCTCTAATCATGTTTATTTAGTCATAGACTAATAAGAAGCATGTGTGTGTTTTGAATGTTTACCTGAGTTAAGTCTATTATGGCAAGTATGTGCTGTATGTTTTATGATTAGAAAGGATTTTATCTTGTGCTTACTTATTCTAGTCTTAGTGTTTATGGCTAGGTCTATGGTTGAACTCATGTTAGCGTGAAACTTAGTTTTGTGATTTTCTATTAGCCTAAATTGTTGGCCTATTTCTATTAAACAACCTAGACTATGTATTGTTCCTACTTAACTGCCTATGTGAAGGACAAAGTATGTGATAGAAAATAAAGGCTTGGACTATTTAGATTAGGCTAATGTGTGGTTAATACGAATAGATGCACTATATGTTCAAAAGAGAATAAGACTAATGAGCCTTGTCTTTGCTTTTTTTTCTTCATTGCTTGTGAACTGCCTCCATGTTTAGTGTTAGCTTAACTTCTAAAGGGGTTATCATGCCATATACCTAACTGTGTGTGAATCCCTACTAACGTGATAGTCTATTACTGGCCTTTTCAATTTTAAATGTCCTGATCTAAGCATTGTGTACTCTCCTTTGTTGTCTGTAGGCATCTCTAGAGAAAAGCTGAGCCTTTGTTAAGATTTGTGTGTGCTAATGTGATAAATATGAATTGGTGTGATCACCTGTGCATATTCCTTTTTTTTTGGATAGTTAACTAGTGCCTAATAATTTGGATAAGGTAAAAATGAATAGCTAAATACAAATAATGCCTGTTATAGTCCATGATATTCATCTTCTCCTTCCTTTGGGATAGTTGTGTCATTGATACTGTATGCATAACCAACTGAATGGTCATATATGTGTTTTCTATCTCATTGTTTCTTGCACATGCTAGATTGTATGGGCTAAGTGCCACTATTTTCAGTTTCTGGTTTCTTCATGGTGGTTATGTAATCATCCATGTTGTTGGTATGCATATATGTTAGCCTGGACATGAATTGCTCTTTTGTTTCTCTTGCCGGAACTGCATATGATAAATCCAACTAAGATTGTGATATTGTGAATATTAGAGGAAGGGTATATGTGTTTGAAATCTACAAGAAGTAAGTTTGTCTATTTGAGAAATGGGTTTTCATCGTAAGTGTTTCTTTAGGAAGTGAATGTGTTCTGTATCTCAAGTATATTCGATGTATATGTGTGTATACGTGTGTATATTTGATAAAATATGGTTAAATGAGCTTTATTCTTAAATGATTCTACCCATCTCATTCTCTGGACCTGAACAACAACAACACAAACATACCGAGTGAAATCCCACAACGTGGGGTCTATTGAGGGTATGTTGTTGTTGTTTCTCTGGACCTGAACATGTGTTGGAATATACACTGAAATATAAAAAAATATACACTATGTATACCTAGTATACATAAGGGTAACTATGTATACCTGATGTGTATCCCAAAGTAGGTAGACTATTTTCATGTTTGCTTGGGGCAGGCCCATCTGTTTTTCTTTATTTCATGCTGCATGCCGAAATTTGTTATGGGCCAGCCTACATATTTTCTAATTTTATACTGCTTGCTAAAATTTGTATTGGGGATGTTTAGTTGTCTTCTTTTGTTTGGGCCCTGTTTCCTTTTATCATTTTGGTTTACTTGAATCAATCCGCAATAGCCCTTTTATGTTTAGCTAAGTCGAATATCCAACTGTACTTCGGTAATATATTTACACATAATTTCTTTTTGTTTTAGACATGTTAAGTTTAGATGTCCTCTAACCATATATTTCTTTTTCCCCTTTTCTTGTTGCATGAACCTCCTTCGCATAGGCCCAATTGATCTTGGACCAATCATCCTCTATGGAGGCCCAACACCCATTTTTCAGGGGATCCACATCTAGAAAAATTCATGAAGCCCTAACCATGGATGAAAATTATTAACTAGTGGGTTTGGTAGGCCCACCAGTCCATTTATGTCTTTATTTCCATTTTTTTATTTATCTTTCCTACATGTATGTCACACCTAAAACCGGAGGGCACGACTAACACCCGGGCCTAACTTACCAAGCACCAACATAATGCACATCCATAACTATACTAGCATATATAAGTGGGCATGATGGGCCGTTATACGATAATCTGATGAACCATGAAAGACTACTCAACAATAGACAACCCAAAAGGACACATGCATAGATACATGGGATATACAAGCCTCTAAAAAGTACATACACATCATAAAAGTCGGTTCAGGGCACCGGCATACCCATAAACATGTGTACATAAGCATACTGACTCAAAAGGCAACTCTGGAATAAGTGGAGTGCACCAACACCTTCTGCTGAGCTAAAAATCTACTGAGGAGGATTGTCGACCTGTCTATCAGGACATGTAGGCATAAAATGTGTCATGCCCTAGCTCTAGAGGGCCGATACTGGCATCCGGTGCCTTACTTGACCGAGTGAACCAAACTGTAACTTATAACTCTCGATGCAATCAAGCATGCATAGGCCCGTATGGCCAACCTGAAACTCAGACATACCAACATAGGCCTATAAAGCAAAACTCAAGATAATCTAAAACTGAAATAATTCAAAAATGAATATACATAACTGGGCCAACAAGGCCTCTCTTAGTGCTAGCAAGATATAACTCAAAAAATGTATATATACAAGGGTCGGAAAAGCCTCAAGACTGACATCTATACAATAACAACCAAGTCTACAAGCATCTAATTATAGTACTGTACTGGGAGCGGGATAGGGCCCTGCCTATTCATGCTAGTGCTACATAAAACTCCGACTGCGAAAACTCAAAATCAAGTGGAGCTTACCAACTCATCTCATGCTCAGCAATCCCCTAGAATCTATCTCTCTATCTGTCAGATCCTGTGTGACTTGAAACACAGTGTCCCCAGGCAAGGGACATCAGTACGAAATAATATACCGAGCATGTAAGGTAAGTGAAGTAACTGAAAGCTGAAACTGAACTAAAAGCTATAATAACTGTAAGTACTGAGAGTAAGTGATAAACTATGTACGTACTTATCTGCCACTGTCTCATCTCATACTAATGCAATACAATACATATATAGCTACCCGATCGCTTATAGGGCTCGGTGTGTGTGACTACCCAACCATATGGGCTCGGTTCTACCTGGCCATAGAAGGCTTAGTATGTCTACCTGGCCATGAGAGGCTTAGTGTGTCTACCCAGCCATGGGAGGCTCGGTGTATCTACCCAGCCATGTGCCGCTCGGTAATGCAATACATATATATAGCTACACGGCCACAGATAAGGCTCGGTATTCTATTGCTCTGTGAACCTGTAAGCGTGTGACTAAACTCTTTTCTTTATCATTGAACAAGAATCAATATGGAATGAAAAGTATTCTCGATGAGGGACAAACACAATTCAGCTCTACAAAAGGGACTACAATGTAATAGACTACTTTCTGATAAAACTCTTCGTTGAACGTTTCTTTCTGAAAACTCATTTTGGAACTAAAGTCATGTCAAAAGAAAGGGTTATCCTTAACATACCTTATAATCTTCACACCTCAACTTTGAGGGGGGGGGGTTGGGCAGCACTCGAAGGCCTGAGAGTACCATTGTAGTATCTAAAACCTAAAATGCGACACTTGGGCCGATATGACCTCCATATACCCATATACGACAAGAAGGAATGACAACATGCACGTAGAAGAGTCCCAATATGATATATATACATATAACCAAGGCCAAGAAGGCCATAAGAAGAGTACTACAACTGATAAAAGGGGCCGACAAGGCCACAACTTATATACATCCACCATACCCAAGTTTGCAAGCCTCTAAGAGAGACATAATATATCAACAAGTCAGGATAAGGCCTTACTATACCCAAAATACTCATAGTATATGTACAATAGTACCTAAGGACTCCAGATAGAAACTTCAAAAGAGTGGAGCGCAACAATTACTACTGAACAGGAAGCCTACTGAACAAAGTGCCCCAAAAAAGGGGGCATTAGTACCAGAGATGTACTGAATATGTGAGGAAAATAACAAATAAAAACAAAACATATAGCATAAGAGATATGGGTACAAAATTCAACCTAAAACTCATAAGAGGCCTTTGATGGAATACTCTGTTACAAATTTAAATATATATGCATGTGTGTAAATCAAGATGCTCTGTGGGGTAGTTCATATCATTATATATCATACCTGGCCTCGAGGAGGACTCCATCATACCCGACCCAGGCGTGGGACTCTATAATATCAAAACCAACTGCAGTGGTGTGCACACATAAGTGTCGTACCGGGCCGACTATAGCATGGATCGGTGAGAAAATAGATATGTATAGGTAAATGCAATGCAAGAAAGACTCCAAGAATATCATAATCATAGCCAGAGTGACCTATCGTCGTTATATCTGACTATTTTTATTGGTGATACGTCATTGAATTATGCTACAACCCTTTGAGAACATATACAATATCTAAGAAAATGTTATGGATTCATATTATCTAAAAATTATGATCAATTATCAAATGAAGCTTATTGTTATCTGATTTCACAATGTTGAACTCTATTTAAGAAACGTTCACCAAGTCATGCCAAGAGAGAGAGTTTGCCCTAAATACCTTGTCGATGAAGTTGTTTACGTTCAGAGGAGCTTCACACATAGTATCAATATCGAGTGCAAAATTTTTGTAGATGTCATTTAGGAAATTCATCGAACAACTTGCGTGCGTGAAGTTCTTAGAGTTACACTACCATGGCTCCTTATTCAACTTAGCACCATCAGTATCCCTAGCTCATTTTATTAACTTCACCATCTCACTAACATGATTAAATACCAAGATTTACTCTTAATCTCAATTAACAATACCAAACAACAAGTTACTATAGTTTTATACAATAATGGGGGTATTAAGTTTATATCCCTCAACTCTTATAATATCCAAGTTATCTCCATCAATCAATTAAACCCTACAAAAAAAAGCTAAAGGACATGATAGGGTGATAAAACCTTACATTAAACACGAGGTTTGCATGATAAGACATAATTCCAATACATGGGTAAACCCTTCACAAAGGTAGAAATAAGTTAGTAAGGATGAAACGTGTATTACGAACTTCCTTGCGAGAGTTTCACGCGATTTCTCCTTCTGATATACTCTTGGATAAGTATGGAACACTTAGGGAGCTTGTGAGAGCTTATAGGGTTTGTTTTGAGGAGAAAATTAAATAAAATTAGCTCTTATTGATTTAAAGAAGCATTGCACCACAATACCGTCCAAATTTCAAGGTGGGTTACAAGCCGTAAAAGGCCACCGTGAAAGATCTTTACCATCCACCAATTTTCTATTATGTTTTACGGTGGAGCTCTCAGAGTTTTATGGACCGTAAAACACAGTTATAGCCATGCAGGTTTATGTAGGTGAGGAGAGGACCCGCCTTTATAGATCGCGTTTAGGTATTTGCTTTTGTTGGTGAGCTCCATTTCCTCCTGAAGTATTTTCGAGTCGGGATTATGCCTATATCCTTTCGGTACTTTGGGTATGTTGGGGCCTTGTCCTGACTTATGTATTATGTCGATATTCTCTTAGAGGCTTTGTAGACATGTCATATATTGTACAACGTTTTCGGTATGGCTTTGTCAGCCTTAGTATATATATATATATATATATATATATATATATATATATATATTCATAGGCTGGCGTCTTCTATTTGCAGAATTTCATGTAAGGTTACTTCACAGTTAGAATTCAGGGGTCTTGTCAACCCAAATGGTTGCATGATCATGTGATGATATCCAGGTGGTTCGATTGGGACGTCCAGGCGTCGGGTGCCTGCCACATCCCCCAAGGTTGGGGTATGACAGATCCACAAAATTACATTGATGGACTTCAGAAAATTTTCTAGGTTATGCATGTTAATGAAGTAGAGGTAGCAGAGTTTGGAGCTTATAAGTAGCAGGATGTTTCTAACATTTGGTATGAGTCATATGAATAGTCCCGCGGGGAGGATGCATATCCAATAACTTGGAATAAGTTTGTTGATGCTTTTATCGAGCACTTTCTACCCATAGAGGTCAGGGAGGCAAAGGCTGTGGAATTTGAAAAGCTTAAGAAAGATGGAAGGAGTGTTCAGTAATACTATCTTCAGTTTGTCTATTTGGCAAAGTACGCTCCATATATGGTCTCAAACATAAGGGCCAGAATTAGCCGCTCCGTGTATGGTCATGATCCCCACTTGTACAATGCAACCAATATTACAACACATAACAAGGAAATGATTATTACAAAGATGGTTGCATTCATGTACGGTAATGAGAGTAGGTTGAAGGAAGAGGAAGCCATGCAGAAAGAGAAGGATATGTAATTTAACAAGAGGGTTAAGTCTTCAAGAATATGTCATCAGTACCTACTCCATCTTCAACCAGTGCCCCAACCCCAAAGTTAAAAAACAATAATAAGAGGCCAAAATTTAGAGCATCAGGCTCCCAGTCACAGGCTAGTGTGGGTCAAAACTCCTTCAGCCATCCAGTTTGTAAAAAGTGTGGTAACAGGCATCCAGGGTAGTGCCGAATTGGCATGAATATTTGATATGGGTGTGGTCAATGGGGTTATTTTTAGATGGACTGTCCATCAGCGAGGCAGGGTGTATGAGGTAAAATGACTCAATCCATGAATTTTACAGTTCCTCGTAATTCTCAGGCCCAATCAAGACGTGTTCTAGCTAAGTCTAGTAATAGTACTAACAGTTCCTCATAATGCGCTAATAGGTCGTCAAGATATAGAGGCCCGTACAGATGTGGTCATATTATATTAACCATTTTCACTTTTGATGTTTATGTCCTTATGGATCCTGGATCCACTCTGTCATATGTAACCCCTTTTGTTCCTAAGAAATTTAGGATAGAATCAAAAAATTGCATGAACCCTTTGAAGTATCCACTCCAGTTGGTGAGTTAGTCATAGCCAGGCGGGTATATAGGGGTTATCCAATTAAAGTCTATCTGACTTGATAAAGTTAGAAATGGTAGACTTCGATGTAATAATAAGTATGGATTGGTTTTTTTGATGTTATTCCATAGTAGGTTCTAGAACCAAAATTGTCAAATTCGAGTTTCCCGATGAACCAGTCAAAGAATGGAGGGGTGATTCAGTAGCAACCACATGTAGGTTCATTTCCTATCTTAAGGACAGAAAGATGATATCCAAGGGGTATATTTACCATCTAGTTTGGGTTAGTGATGCAAATGCCCACACCCCAACTCTTCGGTCCATACTAGTTGTTAATGAGTTTCTAAAAGATCTTTCCGGAGTTCTTCCCGATAGAGAGATTGAGTTCGGAATTGATGTGCTTCCCTACACTAAGACGATATCTATTATGCCATACAGAATGGCTCCAGTAGAGTTGTGAGAGTTAAATGACCAGTTGAAAGATCTCCTTGATAACGGATTTATTAGACCAAGTGTCTCGCCATGGGGTGCACCAGTCTTGTTTGTTTGAAAGAAAGATGGGTTTTTACACATGTGCATTTACTATCGGTAGTTGAACAAGGTTACCACTAAGAACAAGTATCCCTTTCCTAGAATCGATGATTTATTTGATCAACTTCAGGGTGCTCGGTGTTATTCCAAGATTGACCTCATATCAGGGTACCATCAGCTTAAGGTTAAGGAAGTTGATATTTTGGAAACTGCCTTCAAAACTCATTATGGTCATTTCGAATTCTGTCATGTTATTCGGATTGACAAATGTCCCAGCTACTTTCATGGATCTTATGAATAGGGTTTTCAAGACCTATCTCAATCTTTTCATTGTTTTCTTTATTGATGATTTCTTAGTATATTCCCATAGTGAGGCTGATCTTGCAGAACATCTCAGAATAGTGTTGCGGACACTTCAGGATCGTGAGCTTCATGCAAAAATTTCCAAGTGTTAATTTTTGCTTAAGTCAGTGCCATTCTTAGGTCATATGATTTCAAGCGAGGGCGTCCAGGTTGATTCTCAAAAAATAGACATTGTTAAGATGTTACACCTCATAGTTTTGTACATTGCGATTCGTCGTTTGTTAGTAGTCCTAGTGTTGGAAATCGGGATTATATTCAAGGTTATACGATCCCGTATTTTCATTCAACATAAACACGACTAAGTTGAGGTTAACAAATGCACTTAAAAATGGGAAATGATATTTGGGCAAATAAAAATGAGTTGCTTGCTTACCCGAAGTGCCTATTTCACCAACTTACTTCCCACCATACTTGTTTGAGATACTTGATACATATCTTAACTATGAAATAAGGATGAGACACATGTTAAATTCAGCAGACCAGCAAGTGACACCAATTAATTAACCAAGCAGATGACAAATAGGTGTGTCACCTACTTGCTAAAAGGAAATGCTCTAATTAATCCACCTTAATGGGAAAGTGGAGGTCGACCAAGGGACCCCTTTTAAGGGGCTGATCCTCTTCATTATTCTCATAATTCAAAGATAAATCTTGAGAAAATCTGGAATGCTCTCTCTCCACAAGCTGGTCAGTCCAAACCCTAAGGAAAATCTCAGGAAAACCTCTTCTTTCTTCAAGTAAAGTTGGAAGATTAGCTCTAATCTTGAAAACTCCAAGCTAAGGAGTCTGATTCTCCTTCAAGGAAAGTTTCTACTTTATTCATCTCTTGAAGAATCTATTTTATGTAAGGGAATCCTCTCTTCTTCATGTATTTAGGTTTATCTAAGTTCTAGCTAGTTTGTTTGGTGAAGAACTTGTGAAGAAGGGGTAGGAAATTGGGTGGAGGTTGTTGTGGTGTGATAAACTTTTTTGCAGTAGTTTTATGTTATTAGATGGCTTGTACATGTGAGTATTGGCTTGAGTATGTTTTAGTTTAGCTTATTGGAGTTTTAACTAGGTTGTGGAAGTAAGAATTGATAAAAAACAACAATCTGAATATCAATTTCGAGTTATTGTAACTTTTGGGACTGTTATGGGGTCGTTTTAAAGTGTATTTTTGCTGAAAATCAGTAGGGATAATTTAATATGTTGTGATTAATGTTGTTGATAAATTCTATAAAGAAGAAGGGGTTTAAAACTATAGTTGTTTAATCACAAATCAAGTTTGCCACTCGTTGTACTATTGTTTCAATTGTCAAAACTTTTCTTACGTTGTTGAGGCACTGAATGGATGGGATTGGCTATGCATATTGTTAATATCATTGTTTGGTGATGTTTTGAATTTGGGGAAATGAGGAAATGTAGGAGAAGTGCTGCCCAATTTTTCGTAAGAGAGCTACTAGCTTAGAAATGTGTTTTGAATCCTTCCATGGCATTAACCATAGTTCTAATACCTTAATGTAGGTTGAAGTACTACAGGGAGTAGGTGGAGTCATTAGCAACAAAGGTATGTTAAGGCTACTCTTTTTTCTTTTGGCGTGACCCGTATTTAAACGAACATAAATGAATGCCCGTACAAAGTAACTCTACTCTTGAAAGCTAGAAATGTATATGTCCTTCATTATACTGAAGAAGTTTGTTGATTCATGTATATCTTGTCTTATTGACTCATAGTGAAATGTTTGTTCATATGTTAGTTCCATAATGTTAATCAGAGGTGCAATGACCTTACGTCACTCTGATAGACTCAGAGTGTCTTATTATCATTCATGCATTATATACATGTATATACCATGACCTGACATGTGTTATATATGCTATATGATATGTATATAGGGTATGGGAAAAGGGTATAGCGTTATATACGCACCACCACCTGATCAGCTGGTATATGATGATGATTATTCCCACAAAGGTCGATATGATATGATGGGATGTCCACAGAGGCTTGATGGCGTTATATACACATATATATGTATAATCAGGCATTATATACACCCATGTACGATAATTATGTATATTATGGCCCTCAGAGGAATTATGTGCAGGTTGATTCTCTCTTGTCTTATGTTACTCATGTCTCTATTATGTTATTTTGATGTCTTACATACTCGGTACATTATTCGTACTGACGCCCCTTTTGCCTAGGGGACACTGCATTTCATGCTCACATGTGCAGGTAGACAGTGCGACGGTCCACATTAGTAGGTTTCCTAGTCAGCTAATATTTGAGCACTCCACTTGTCCCGGAGTTGCAGTTTAGTCTTGGTACGATATTTTTGATATACATATAGGTATGGCCCTGTCCTGACCTTATGATGTCACATACTCTAGTAGAGGCTTGTAGATAGTTATGTTGCAGTCAGATGTTAGGTGGCCTCATCAGTCTATGTTTTTGTTGTATAGTCAACTATGGAAGGCTTGTCGGCTCGTAAAGTCATGTCCAACATCTATGTACATACATATGTGCCATGTCTTGCACCTTTTTAACTTATTATTTCTATGAGTCAATAAGTTACCTCGTGATGTCCCTTGTGGCCTATGCTTAGTTACGATTATGTGGTAAATGAATGTCTAGTGGTGCTCGGCAAATAAGCTCCGGGTGCCCGTCATAGCCCTCTGGTTTTGGGTGTGACATAAAAATTGGCCCAGACCCACTTCTGTTTTAGATATTCAGAGTTTCTTCGGTCTGGCACATTACAAATGATTTGTAAAGGGGTTTTCTTCTATCTCAGCTCCATTGACCAGGTTAACTCAGAACAAAGTCAAATTTCAGTAGTTAGATGCCTGTGAGGGTAGTTTCGAGGAATTGAAAACAAGACTGACTTCTGCTCTAGTACTGATATTGCCAAAGGGAATCGAGGGGTTCGTTGTATATTGTGATACTTCATGCACTGGTCTTGGGTGTGTTCTAATGTGGCATGGTAAAGTCATAGTTTATGCATTTAGGCAGCTCAAACCCTATGAAAAGAATTTCTCTGACTTATGATTTAGAATTAGCAACAATGATTTTTGAACTTAATATATGGTGTCATTATTTATATGGAGTTCACAAGCCTTCAGTATATTTTCAAGCAGAGAGTTGAATCTAAGATAGAAGAGATGACTCGAATTGATAAAGGATTATGATATAGATGTTCTCTACCACCCAAAGAAAGTGAATATAGTGGACGATGCTCTTAGTCCGCGATCTATAGGATGTTTAACTCATGTTGAAGAAGATAAGAGAACTATGACGAAGGAAATTCATCGACTAGACAGTCTAGGAGACTTTTGGACTTCGAAGAAGGTAGTATTGTTGTCCAAAACATCTCCGAATCCTCTTCAGTAACCGAGGTGAAGGAGAAGTAGTTTAGTTATCCATACTTGTTGCAGCTAAAAGAGGGGATTCACAAGCATAAGACTACAACTTTTAAACAAGGGGGAGATGACGGTACTTTGAGGTACCGATGCAGGTTATGTGTTCCAAACGTGGATGGACTCAGAGTGCGGATCATGGTAGAAGTGCATCATTCCAGGTATTCTATTCACCCAGGTTCTACAAAGATGTATCACGATCTGAAAGAGATTTATTGGTGGAACGATTTGAAGATGAATGTGGCAGAATTTTGTAGCCAAGTTTCTGAATTGCCAGTAGGTGAAGGCCGAACACCAGAGGCCTGGTAGGTTGACTCAGAATAATGATATTCCTATTTGGAAATAGGAGATGATAAATATAAATTTCATTACAGGTCTACCTCTCTCAACCCGAAGGCATGATTCAATTTGGGTATTTGTGGACCGAATGACTAAATCAACCCACTTTCTGCTAGTCAAAACAACAAATTCAACAGATGATTATGCTAAGTTGTATATTCTAGAAATTATCAGACTTTATGGGACCCAGTGTATATTATTTCAGATCGTGGTGCTCAGTTCACAACACATTTTTGGAAGTCATTTTAGAGAGGATTGGGTACTAAGGTAAATCTCAGCACGACTATGCATCCTCGGACAGATGGTCAGGCAGAGCGTACAATTTAGACTCTTGAGGATATGTTGAGGGCATGTGTTCTCAACCATCGTTGGTTGTCCCTACCGATTCCATTACAACTAAGGATGGTTTGACCTATGAAGAGATCTTTTTGGCTATTTTGGATCGTCATATTCGAAAGTTGAGAACTAAGGAAGTTTCCTTAGTGAAAATGTTGTGGAGAAGTCAAAATGTTGATGAGGCTACATGGGAAGCCGAAGAAGATATGAAGTCCATATATCCATATTTATTCGAGGAGCAAGGAGACAACAAACAAGGTAAATACCCTTAGAGTCATGTCATGTCCTTTGTGTATCCATGTCTTATGTTTCACGTTTATGTATTCAGTACTCATGCCCTATGTTCATGTTTTCTTGTAATCATGTCATTCAGTCCCATGTTTCATATCATGTTCCTTCACACACATATACTCATGCTATGACTAGTCTCATTCTTAACCATGACCCATCATTCGAGGATGAATGATCCCAAGGGGGAGATATTAAAACACCTCATACCTCAAAACTAAGCCTTGTTAATAATCCACGAGTGTAGGAAACCAAAATGGGAAGTTTAAGTTGAAAAACCAGATTCAGCTCGGCAGATGGAATTTGACGCCATGGTATATGGACCGTAAAATGTTTTACAGCCCGTCAAACATACCGCCAATTTCATTTTTGAAGTTGATGGCCAGACTGTAAATTCTACGGATCATCACATTTTTTATGGCCCGTTGATCTTCACCATCTCATAATTTCAGATTTTTCAACTATCTGGAAATTATCAAAAAATAACAGTACAATCCAATTATATGGACCATCAAAATATTGATGGACCGTCAATATTGTGCCGACAGTAAACAGTATAAATACGAACCTTAATTTTAAAAAAAATTAGTTTTTCATATTCTCAAGCCCTAGAACGAAGGTTCTCTCTTCCAAACCATCTACTACACTAAGGTAAGTCCTTTCCATGTATTTCTATGCGATTCTTATGTAGTATAATCAATTCCTAAGCTTCATTAACTATTTCTAACCTAAAATTTTCAAGAAAACCCAACTCAAGAAATTAAAGTTCAAGCGTTGGGATTATTCTTCAAAGTCCAGATTTTTAAGACATGTTTTGGAGCAATTGTGGTATCTGGAGCTTTTATGCATGTGGGGACATCATTGTTCTTCCTCACGCTATATGTAATCCATGAAACATGAATTCTTCAAACCTAGGTTCTTGTTCAAGTTAATAATAACCCTATATTCAGGTTCAATTATGTATGTGTGTGATTTGTATATATATATATATATATGTTATTTACGTTACTGATATGTCAATTATGATTGTCATGAACCTAAACCTGTCTATCATCCATGAACTCATGCCTTGATTTCCATGAATTTTTAAATACAAGTTATGATTATTATTACTCGGTTTAATGAAGTCATATATATTTTTCATGATTTATATAAGTTAATTACGTATTTCTTCACATGTTAAACTATGAATTTACATGATTATGTTTACAAGTTATTTCATGAAATGCATAGGTTTACAAGCCCATATTTTCAAGTACATATTTCGGGAGTTGAATAGTTTACCGAGAAGGCTCTAGTAGCCTGAAACTACATATGCCACTGTAGGATAAGGACGCTCCGCTCAGAGGACGATACCTTCAGATTTGCAGATTGGATCCTTTTTTGTTGTGTTTATGTCTCATACCCCGACAAGGTATGGGAAAGCTCTACTGGTCGGGCCAGGTACCAGACTCCACATACCCACATGGTGATTTATGTTGTCAGTTATGCTACTTCTCTCCCCACATATATATAGATATACAAGTTTGTAGATTTTATACATGTTTTAATAAGCATGTCAGATCATGTTCATGCTCATGTTTCAGTATCAGTTTCATGTCCTATTATTTCATCTTCCTACTTATTTCTTTTAGTGGATTTACATAATATACAATTCAAAATGTACTAACGTCACTTTGCATGGGTCCTGCACTTTATAGTGCGGGTGATGTGTTTTAGGGAGATGGATCTGCTCAGTAGGATTGTTTCAGTACCAACTATTTTGTGATCCCCATCTCATTTGGGGTATCAGTCTAGTATTTATGATTAAGCATTATTAGTAGAGGTATGTCAGGGCCTTGTCCTAGTAAATATTTTTGCAACTCATGTTGCCAGATTTTTCATAGACTAGTCCAGTATCATGTCATGTCAGTTTTTCAGTTAGTCATACTTATAATATTTTTAGACTATTTCCGCAATATATTTTCAGACCATATTTTCATCATGTGGTTTACATGTTTTGAGAGTCATTACCTTAGATCTTTTGATGCCCATGTTAACAAGCAAGTCATGTGGTTCACTCGATCATATGACACCGAGTGTCGTATCTTGCCCAAGCCATGGTTCGGTGCATGACAAGTATCTCATTTCTCAATTCATCAAATTTCAAAATATAAGTATAAAATAAGACGAAAGACCCTATTTATTATACTAAGCATTATTACAAGCTTGACCCAAAAGTGATCAAAGCCTTCAATTTGCAAAAGTAGCGCAAATGGGCAAAGTTTCACTCGGCAGCATCATCTGCGATTCGCAGATGACATTGCAGGTCATGTCTGCAAATTACGCTTCAACCGCAGACTGTGACAGGTCTAGCTCCGGGCTACTCTTCACTCAATGCAATCATCCAAATGTTATATGCTCCTTTGTGTAGGCCTTTAAGGGCCTCCAAATCCTCTCTATGCATCAATATGTCTTGCAAATCTTGGAGTTCTATGACTTGTTCTCGGATTAATGATTTGGAGTGATTTGGGCTTTCCGATATCATATCATCCTCCCCTTTTTTAATAGGATTCGTCTTCAAATTCATACATTGCAAGACAAAGAATAGAATGAGTATATATTCTCTCACAAAACAAACAAGGTTATCATCATAAGGCAAATGATAATACATAAAGTAAGCATAACATGTAACTAACACACTAAATGGCTCACTCTTATGATATAACCAAGCATCATAAGGATCTAGAATGAATATGTATCCAATAATGCCCACGACACTTGGTTATTCAAGACATGTTGATAAAAGGGTAAATTAAGGAACTCAATGCATATAGAAAAACAAACATGCAAGTTGTCATTTGTCCTGTCAATCAAGAAGCACACATCTTCCGTTAAGTCAAGAAACAAGTGATCTCCATCATGGCTAAGTGCAACATTACAAAGAAAAACAACCCTAGATTCTAATCATTACAGTAGCCTACCTCAATGAAGGATCCACTATCAAGTAAACACCGTGGTCAAATACAATGGTATCCCCCACACTATTTTGCTCACATTTTCCATGCAAGGCTAATATGAAATTAAGTAATAACACTAATAGAGATCACATGAACGACTAGAACTGTTACTACCATATTCATCACACAGAGAAGTTACCTCCATGCTTTAGAAAGCCTAAGAATAAGCATGAGCCACAAATACATACCATCCATGAAGGAAGTACAAGATGTGACATCATACCAAGTTATTTCTCCATGATGTTCCCTCCAATGGTTCTCCTCTTCATTAGTCCTTCTGTGATAGAACTTCACAAACAAGTTAATCAAATAATCAAGTTCATCAAGAGAGAGTTTTACCTTTAAGCTCATCGATCCTATGCCAAGATTTGAGTAGCATCTCCTCACCTTTTGGGTTAGAAGATCTAGCATAGTCCCTCCAAAGTGTATGCTCCTTTTCTTTCATGTCACTCCCCTTCTTTAAAGAGCAATCTTTATTTACGGAAGCCTTTTTCCAATACAACGTAAATTATTGTGACTCTCTTATTCATGCTCAAGTGCTCATTTCATGTGATGTCAGTTGTATGGTAACAAGCCATCATATGGTAAGAGTTTAGATGATCGTTAAGGGGTTATAGAGCGTAATGTAATAGGATTTATGTCGTAAGCTTTTAGATGACCATTGTTGGGGTAGAGAGCTTCTTTTAAGATAAAATACATTGACATAACGATCATAGTCTATCCAAAGTAAGATGGTCCACAATACTAGATAATGGTTTCCAAAGGTGTCATAATCGGGTCATAGAATAGTAGGTATTTTCCTATCGTATCCAGCGATATAAAGTCTTATCATTTGATTCCTTCCTTTAATGTGAGCTCCAAAAAAAAGAAGTATCACAAGTCTTCTACTTCTACAAAGTTGTTCCCCCAATGTAATTATTTATGTCGTATTAAGTCCTCGAGAGTGACCCAACTCTCATTGTTACAAATCTCATATGCTTCAAAGGTTCTTAGGTAAAGCATCTTAGAGTAGTATGTATGTTAAGGCACCTTCTATCCTTTTTTTGGCATGAGTCTGAACGAACGAAACGTAAAGCAAACGATACTCATAACGGTTGTACCCTCAATAGTTATAGAAGCTCATGTCTTTAGCTTCCATGATGAATTTTCTGATCCATATTGCATTGATCATTGCCTCTTAATGAACATGCTGATGATGTTAGTTTCATAAAATGATAATTGGAACGACCTTACGTTACTCCGAAAGGTTTAGAATGTTATTCCACGAGTCTATCATACATTATATATATATGTACTATTATCAAATGTGTTATATATGCACATATGATATCTAATGGGTTATGGGAAAGGAAATGATGTCATATATGCACCACCACCTGATCAGCTGGTTATATGATGATGATTATGCCCACAGAGGCTGTTATGGTGAGGAAGATGCCTGATAAGGCCAATGGCGTTATATATGCGTATATATGTATGCCGGCGTTATATATGCAAATACAGTATACAAGTGCATATCATGGCCCTTAGTGGCAAATTCAGAGTTTTAGGTTGATTCTTCCCTATCTCTCTTTACACTTGATGTTCTTTTATATGATTATTTTAGTCTGCCTGTACTGACAGTCCTTTTGTTGGAGTCACTGCATTTGTTATAATTCACATTGCAGGTCCAGTTGTGCAGGTTGGCAGACTTGTTCGCTAAATAGTGCAGATGATCAACGGAAGAGTTGCAAGCTCCAATTTTACATGGAGCTGAGTTAGGTCAAAATTGCATTAATGTTAGCGATTATGCATAGCTCGGGGCCTTATCCTAGCTTTTGTATTAGTCATTCTGTAATAGGTACTCATAGAGGCTTCATACAACGTGTCAGTGGGTTATTTGTAATCAGTTGCATACCATAGGCCAGTGGCCACGTTCATGTATTACAAGTTACATCATTTGTGTTACAAGTTACATCATTTACCCTATTATGGGATCACAGTAGATGCATGTAGAGCATGATCTGTCTCATTCATACTTGGGACGTGACACTACATTTCCTACTTGTAGTAGGAATACTTATAGTACTTATTACCCTCATGTGAATATGGCTTACTCTCATTATCATGGTTGGAGAAATGGGAATGTTAAACAATGAGTGCCTAGTCGTGAAGTCTATGTTAACAATGAAGTACCTTGGTGTGATAGTTTATTGAGTGTCGTGATAATGGGTGATCATATTGTTGAGCTACATGAATGTGATGAAGTGTGTATGGCTCAACTTGTACAAGAAAGAAAACACCTATTCATTGCAAGGTGCAAGATTGAATGTAGTGTTGGGTCTATGGACATTGATGAGAATAGTGTCATTAATGTAATAAGTTATACCTTGGTAGAGTATTTGAAGCTTCCAACTCAATACCATTACTAACCCTATAGACTTCGAAGGTTGCAAAATTATGTTGAATCGAAGGTTTCAAAACAAGCCTAGTTAAAATTTCAAATTGGCAAGTACTATGATAAAGTACTTTGTGATGTCCTACCTATGAGAGCTTGTCATTTGTTGCTTGGGCTCCATTGGGGAATTGACAGAAGAGTTATACATGATAGAAGGACTAACGAGTATACCATCATATTAAGAGGCCAAAGACATATTCTTGGGCCATTGACACATTTGCAAGTGGAAAGATACTACTCACGTACGCTAGAATTAGAAAAGAAGGCAAATGTTTGGAAACAAGAGGTCCATACAAAGGAGGTGATCAAGGAGAATTTAGTCACTAACGTCCAAGGAGCCAAATGGAAAATTGAAGTGAAGGGTCATCTTAACCGTTAGAAAGGCCTTTTGGGAGCCCATCCTTCTTCTAACCTTTTTACTTCTTCTAGTTGTCTTGGTCCTTTTGTAGGTACTCATGGGGATGAACACTTAAAAGAATCCCAAGTGTATTTTGAAATTGAAGTAACCCAAACTGCTTCAAAAGAGGAACTCCAAGTCAAGACACTTGATCGAGGTAACGAATGTTATGTGCATGAGCTAAAATGTAACAAAGTTAATCATTACACTCTATTTAACTTAGAGGAATAAGTTGTGGCTAATGGCCAGTTGAGTAGGGATGAATTTTTGTCTCGTGTGGAGCATAATGACTCTTTTGAGTAATAATGATGTTCTTATTAGGAGTTTTCACACACTAGTTGATCTTTTTGATGACCAAATTGACTCTTCTTAAAAGATTAATTTGTGTCCACCTAGTGTGTACACTTATGGTTCTAATGATAGTATATTGTCATGTAATAGAATTTCTCATACACTAGTTGACTTTAATTGTGGTAGTCTTGTTGCTAATTCTCGTGAGCTTGAAATTCTACCAATTAGTGTTGACATTTGTGTTGATCGACTTGATTATAATGTTAATCCACTATTCGAGAATTTTTGTGATGTTTAATGAACCACCTTATATCGATGATATTGATAAAGTTGGTCACTTGAATGAGTATCACACACCACCCATATTAGACACATATGAAGATAAGTCCTATGATATTACCTTATTGACATTTGATGAGACTCAAGGTTATGATAGTGTTGTGTGCCATTTAGAGAGTCATGGCATTGATCCTATGGAGAGTAACATTAGATGCCTTCACTCACACCCTTTAGTTGATTATTCTTTCCTCAAGGATAATATTTTGTTTGATAATGACATGATTATTGATGATGATGTGTACATGTATTGTGGTATGGTAGATGTAGCCATATTTGGGGATTACCAAACCTCTGAGAACCCATTATGGGATGATGTTGCCCTTCCCTATGAGGAAGATCCTCTCTTGGGGGATGGTAATCTACTTGCGGGGAAGGAGTGTCTTGAAAAGAAAGGTGAAACTTGTTTACAAAATGCCAACTCTGCCTTATGTGTCCAAAATCCTAGTAGCATGCTTGATATTACTCTTGAACCTCATAGTGAATCTTCATAGGAGGACACCATAGGTGAAGAAGTTATTTTGCGTGACACCTTTCTTTACTATATATTTGCATATGATGACACAATGCTTGTGTTGGGAGTGCATCTTATATTGGGAGGGGGGTTCTTATGAGATATATCTTTGTCATTTTTACCCTACCCTTTTGATGGTAACCTCCTCTTTGAGGGACATATTATATTTGTTAGGAAGGATTGTTTTGGGGGAAATGATGATGCGTGCTTGCTTATTGACACTACTTCTTTGTGTGTTCTAACTTGTAAGTGTATACTTGGTTATGGATTTGAGTCTTATGGTGATCTCCTTTGTGAGGATCCTATAGATAATGTTGTTTTTCATACCTCTTTTCTCTACTATCTATTTGCATTTAATGATGATATTTGGAGTAGTTATGTTCTTAATGCTTCTTGTGGAATATTGTTCTTTCTAAGAGTGATTGATGCTTGGTTATACCACACGTTTGTGCATCCTTGGCATATTGATAGTTATGTTCATTCTTACACTAACCCTTATGCTTTGAGGTCCTTGTTTTTGTATTTCCTTCTTATGGTTTTGCAAGGTTCAGATTTAAGGTCGAATCCTTTTCAAGAAGGGGATGATGATATAATCCTAGAAAGTTCATGGGCAATTATGAGGACTAAGATTGGTGTTGGAGCTTCAAACATGTATTTTCATGCTACATGTCCCTTGATGATGGTGATAGAGCCTTTGGAGGCCCTTGAAGGTCCACATAAGAAGGCATATGATATTTGGATGATCGCTTGGGAAATAGACTCCAAGATAACGACAATCAAGGTATGGAGATAGCTTGGTGGAAGAGGTTATTTATGAAAAGAGGTCATTTTTGCAATAAGATTCCATTATACCTAAAAAGACTACCAAACGAGACCCTTACTTCATTAAGAGTATTTTTGTAATAGTCATTAGTCTTCTTAGCCTATCAAGTATAAATACTACTTTTATTATTTCATTATGGAGCTTTGATGAATATTGAATGAGAGTGATTCTCTAGTTTCTAGATTGTAGTCTAGGGTTAGTTAAAGGATTAGTCCTTTAATATCTTCAATTGGACCTCTCTTGAATATATCCAAGTTCGTAATTCAAGCATGAGTTCAAGTCTCTTCTCCCTTGGTTTGTGATCAATTACTTGATTTCAATCCTTCCTTTCTTATATTTTCCCCTCTAATTCTTCTATCAAATCTATCTTACTTTGTGTTCTTTAATTTCGCATTTATTCCAAGTTGAATCGTATCACATATCTTGGTCAACAACACAACTATATTCCCTAAGTAGACCTCTCTTCACATAAGATGTGTCCTCAATACCAGCATGAGTGTCATCATAAGCAACAAATAATAAAGAAAGGTGTCACTTAGAATGACTTCATCTATGGTGTCCATACATGTAGCAATCACTTATAGGTTCAAGATCACAAGCAAGCATCCTACAAGGATTTGGAACACTCAAGAAGGAAGTAGCAATTTGGAAACAAGCATCACTTTTGTTTTCAAAACATTCCTCCAAAAAGGTTCTAAATGACACACATCACCACCGCATCCTTGGACCTCATCACTTGACACAAGGATAAGACCAAGAGACTCATTTTCACATTCATCAAACAAGGGTAGTATGTCACACTCATTAAAATAATCAATTATATCCACATCATCACTAATCGAAGGTTCATTAAGCACATCACAAGTTACCTCGACTAGTGGATTAACAATACACTCAAATTAATCACCATAAATATCAACACTAGTTGGTAGCATGTTAAGCTCACAAGGTTCACTAACATGATTACCACAATTAAAATCAACTAGCACTTGATCATTCCTATCACATGACAATGTACTATCAACCAAATCATAAGTGCCAACACTAGGTGGACATAAATCAATCTTACAAGAAGAATTAATTCGGTCATCAATAGGATCAACTAGTGTAGGAACACTCTCAATGATGACATCATCATTACATGACAAAGAATCATTAAGCTCACACAAAGACAAGTTAATACTCACATCACAAACTTTCTCATTCAAAGACGTTGAAGTATTAAGTTTATCCATTGTACCTTGACGTTCACATGAAGAATCTTCTTTACCATGATCTACAAATGGAGATCTCACTTGACCAATCAAAGAGATGGTCTTATCCTCTATTCTCTCTTTCAAGAATGGGAGTTCTTCACGGGAAGATTCCTTTAGCAATTCGCTTCCTTGAGTACCTACAAAAGAATCTTCACCACAAGATGAAGAAGTAGTAGGGTCGGATTGAATTTTTCCACTCTGATACCAATTGATGCAGTATCAAATGCGGAAGATAAATAAAATAACACGAAATTGAAAGATAAAGAGGTAGACACACGAAATGGAATCAAAATCAACCTAAAGTATATGAAACTAAGGACCTCAATTGATTAACCAAGAACAAGTACCTAACCTATGAAGAAGACCTTAAAGAAATTGCTAGAAACTCCATTTTCCTAAACAAAGATCAACATAGCTTACCAAGCTCTCAAAAACCCTTACAAGAGTATTTAATATCAATATTCAACAATAACTAAGTAATGAAAAGACTTAGGCTCTCTATTTATTGTCTAGGACTAAGTTATTACACAAGAGGTCCAAAAGTGACACTCTTGAATTGTAAAAATAACCAAAATTCTGAGTTGTCAAGGTTTGTGGGACGAATCGCAAGTTGTGTCTATGGGATGATCTTAGATTCGCATGTCATGTTTTTCAGTCACCTCCTCCGCATTTGAAATGTAACTCGTAGACATGACTTGTGGCACCATCTGCAATTCGCAGATGGTGTTTTCATTACCATTCTTTGCCTTTTATCCTTCTCATGCAATCATCCACACTCGAAATCCTCAAGAATGCACTAAAGTATGCTCTCGCATATCCATCTTCATGTGCAATCCTCGTGAATCTTGGGTATCCTAGTCTTGACTCCACATACATGATCTTGAGGCAACTAGGATTACATCATTACTTGACTCGGTGAACCAAACTGTAACTTATAACTCTCGATGCAATGAAGCATACATAGGCCTGCAAGGCCAACCTGAAACTCAGACAATACAAACATAGGCTGATAAGGCCAAACCCCAAGATAATCTTAAACTAAAATAACACTATAATTAATATACATAACTGGTCGGACAATGCCTCTTTGAGTGATATCAAGATATAACTCAAAAGGTGTGTATGTATAAGGGCCAGCAAAGCCTCAATACTAACATATGTACAACAACAAAAAAGGTTTACAAGCCTCTAAAGATAATACTGTACTTGTGGCAGGACAAGACCCCAACCTATTCATGCTAGTTGTACACAAAACTTTGACTGCGGCGAATTGGAATCAAGTGGAACTTACCAACTCAACTGATGCTCAACAATCTACCCCTAGAATCTATCTCCATATCTGTCAAATCTTGCGTGACATAAAACACATTGTCCTCAGGCAAAGAGATGTTAGTACGAAATAATGTACTGAGCATTTAAGGCAACTGAAATAAATGAAAGATATAATAATTGTAAGTACTGAGAGTCAATGATAAATTTTGTGTCATCTCACACTAATGCAATTCAATACATATATAACTACCTGGACGTTTATAGGGCTTGGTGTGAGTGTGACTACCCGACCACATGGGCTCGGTTCTACTCGACCATTGAAGGCTTGGTATGTCTCCCCGGCGAAGGGAGGCTCGGTGTGTCTACCCGACTATGAGAGGCTTAGTATGTCTACTCGGTAGTGTGTGGCTCGGTAATGCAATACATATATATAAGATACCCGGCCACATATAAGGCTCGGTGTTTTATTGCTTTGGGAATCTGTAAGCTTGTGACTGAACACTTTTCTTTCTCATTGAATAAGAATCAATATGGACTGAAAAGTATTTTCGATGAAGAACAAATAGAATACAACTCTACAAAAGGGACTTGAATGGAATAGACACTATGATAGTGACAACTATCGTTAAACTATGAAAGAAATAATTATCATACAACGAACAATAAGATTATTCTATATTAAAACAAGCAGCACCTCCCCTAATTTTGTTTACATATCCCCACGTTCAGTATCACAGCAATAACCCAACAACAATCAGTAGCTATACGAAATACAAATAGCACAAATGATAGATTGAGTGACAAGCTCAGTTCATGTCTAATAGAACCATTTTTCAAACCCTTTCCCCCTTCTTCTCTTTCAGGAATATCTCAATAATAACAACTACAAACTCAGGTTATTCCCTCTATTTTCCAGCCATAAAATGCTGCAAGAACACCTCTCAAACAGTCCAACAATCAACAATAACATAACTACGATTTCTGCCCATTACGTTGCGGATTTCTAATTGAATAAGAAAGCCGCAACTTCTACAAGTTGAAACACATGAAGAAGAGACATATTATTACCTTAAACAACAAGAATGACCAATTATCTGAGATTACTTTATATCAAGGAAACCTCCAACTCAACAATAAAGAAGAAGAACTTGATCTTACTAGCACCACGGGGTTCCCTGCACTTACTTCACGTTGTTTATCATTAATTTATCTCTTAGATCATGTATGAACCATTGGAGAGTATTTTAGGGTGTATAGGATCTGTGTATGATGAAAAATGAGACACGAAACTCGTCCTACCAACTTATATATAAAGAAACAAAATCCACTGCTTCAAGTGAGTCCTAGAGGTCCTAATTGCGCAGTCTCACAAAAACATGAATATCTCTCTACTCTGACGTTGTATGGATTAACGGTTTAATATGTTGAAAACTAGACTACAAGAAATTTAATTTCGTAGGTGGATCACTTTGTATTTCTTAGTACATTGAGAGAAACGCTCTGCTACATTTAACCCAAATTTCAGCGCACTTATGAACGTAACTTGCAATGACCTTTGCCCACTTTTATTTTACAACTTGCTTGACTTCAAGGATTATCATACGACTATCGTATGATACATATAACGCATACAAAGATCTTATTATCGTATTAAGCACTTTTATTCTTACCCTGAAAGTATGGGCTATTACAATCCACTTTTCTTTAGTGAACTTCTACGAAATGTATTTTCTATGATTCGTTTAACCCCTCTTACGAAATTTATTTAACACCTGTTTAAACTCATTGTCATCCGAATATGGGGTCTTAGTCTCACCAAGATTTTGTTACTTTACTCACGACATATATTAGCGTGAAAAAAATACGGGGTCTAACAAAATGCAACGTCCCTAGGAAAAAGGGACGTCAGTACGAATAAAGTACCGAGTATGTAAGGTAGATAACGGCATAAGTAAATAAATCAATGTAATAGATGAATAAGAAACTCAACCTGGGATTTGTATTGCCACTAAGGGCCATGATATGCATGCTTTCATTTAAAAACATATACATATATATATGCCACACTATGGGGTTACATCATAATCATCAGGCGCTCTTTGGGGATAACATCATCATAACGTACCCAACTGCAGTGGTGTGCATAATAGGTGTCGTACCCGATCGACTATAGCGCAACTCAGTGTCATAAAATAGAAATATATATATACTCGGTGTCACAATATTCAGAACCTTTCGAAGTGACGTAAGCTCGGTAAACCTCCAAATACATTATGCTCATTTTGTATTTACTAATAATATAACCTTATTGGAAGGACATTCATTTATGTTACATTCATCGGAATCATGCCAAAAGAAGTAAAAAAGGTGCCTTAACATACCTTGGTCAATCTTGCCTCAATAATCCCGGTTCAAACAACCTGTAATAGACCTCAATCTACATGGTAACAAGTATATAAGTGTTACTAGCGAATTAGTAGTTAACATGACGAGTGGCAAGATCGAATTGAACCCAAATTAAATCCCTTTACCCTTTTAAGCCTTTAGTTCAATACAACAACATAACCAGCATAACAACAAGTTTATTTAAAGTGTTTCCAACCGTATATCCATCTTCACCACAACACTAAACAACCCCAACAAGAGGTAACAACAACATGAAAAACTTCCAAACATTATGTGGCCATTTCTTCTTCTAACTTATAACCTCATCCATACAACCAGCACATAGACAAGCATAATAACAACAACAACATCATAACAAAGCTATTTCCCATAATTTCCATCCACAAGAAGCCATATATACCACTCCAAAATAGTCCAACATGAGACAACAACACCGTATACCAATTCAAGTGTTATCTTGTAGTTTTCCATCCAAACAACTTAACCCACATATAAATTGTTACCCCCCCCATACTTTCATGTTACAATGCATCGTAAGTGAATTAATATGAGCTAGAAAGGTTAAGTATCTTTACAAAGATAATGATGGGTTAAAGAATGTTGTGTTTAAAGGTGTTTTGGAGTGTTTAATAGTCATATATTAAGTTTTGAAGTCAGCCGAGTTGTAAAAAATAGCCAACAAAAGTTGTCGCAAGTTATGTTCATAAATTAACTAAAACTTTGGGTCAAATATTGCAGAGCTTTTTCCCAATCTGTTTGGAGTCACGGGGTGATCCACCTACGAAATGGAAGGTCCACGAGTTTAGTTTACAATATATTACACCATTTGTCAATATGATATTAGAGTTGAGAGATATTCGTGTTTCCGTGAGACTGTGCAGTCATCCCCTTTGTGACCCAATTGAGGTGGTGGACTTTATATTTAAGTCCCTAATTGTACCATATGATACAATTCAAATTTGGATAAAAGCAGAATTAAATAACACAAGGTAAGATAGATTGGATAGGAGAAATATAGTTGAGAATAGAAGAAAGAAAGGATTGAAATCAAGTAATTGATCATAAACCAAGGGAGAAGAAACTTGAACTCATGCTTGAATTACCAACTTGGATAGATTCAAAAGTGGTTCAATTGAAGAGATATAGGTTAATTCTTACACTAATCCTATACTCACTAGTAGTACTACCCTAACTCTAGATATTAGAGAATCACTCTCTATTAATACTCATCAACTCTCAAAACTACATAATGAAATAATAAATATAGTATTTATACTATTGATATAATAATACTACTAAGCTATTACAATTATATCCTTAACGAAGTATGGTCTTGTTTGGTAGTCGTCCAAAGGAATGATGACTTGTCTTCAAATAATATCCTATTTGCATCAGTAACCACCCTTTCTTTTCACACATAACCTTAGTCGACTCCTATCATCCATGTTATCTCCCATCGCTTGATCTGCGAGTACTTGATGGGTCATTAAAGTCTTCCACACTATCTCCCATAACTGGACCATCATCCCATATAGGTCTCTAATGGCCTTCAAAGTCTCACCTTCTATCATCAATGAGTGTGTAGCATGGAGATACACACTTGAGACCCCTTGAAGCTCCTTAAATATAGTGCAAATTCTCCATGGGCTGTCATTGGTTTGAGGTTGAGCTCCATCACAATTCTTAGCTCTCATAATCACCCTTGAGCTTCCTAGGATCATATCATGGATCCTCACCTCATTTCACCATCTTTTCACCCACAAATCAAATCATAGCTCTCCTAAGCTCTATCCTAAAGTTACTACATGACACAAGGTCTAAATCCCAATTAAAAAATGTTATTTTGGAATCGGGAATCTCGTAGAGCAACTAATATCCTTGTTCTTCTCACTGTGTTGAAATTATGGACTGATCTACCTCATGTTAGAGGTTGATTTAGGTGGTATAAGGTAAGATTTTACTCCTTCTCATATATTTAATCTTGTAGAAGTTGTAGCTAACTTGTTGAGTTTGAAAATCCGAAAAAGGAAGCTTGGAAGTTGTGGTGCTTGTGGATTGTTCTTCTTCTTCTTTGTGTGGCTGACTTGGAGGATTATTCATGTTGAATTAAGCTCGTGTAAGGGATGTTCTAAGGTGCTTGAGGTAAGATTTCACCTTTTCTTCCTATGTTTGAGCTTATGTATGTTTTGTCAAGTTTGTGAAAGTTAGAACTTGTGAGATATTGAGGGAGAAATCATGTTTAAGCTGTAGTAACTTTTGGGACTACTTTGAAGGTGTTTTAAGGTATGTTGTGGCTAGAAAATTGGTGCAGTAGCTTGTGTAGGTTGTTATTGTTGTTATGTTCATATTTATAAAGAAAGAAAAGGGTGTAAAACTATAGTTTGTTAATCGTAAAGCATAGCTTGCTGCTCGTTGTGATTGTTTAATTATTTAATGAGCTTGTTGAGAATATTTTGGTATTGGGCTATTTTATGATTGTCTTGCACTTTCGGAAAGTTAAGAAAACATTGGAAGATGCTGCCCGATTTGGTATAAAAAAACATGTATCATTCGAATACGATAATTTAAAACTCCTATCGTGACGATAGTATTGTTTCCATTATTGTTGACTAATGAGTTGTTGGATTAGCTTAGCTTGTGGTTGGGCGGTACATTATAAGGTATGTAAGGCTTATCACTTTCCTCCTCTTGCATTAATCTAATGAACGTAACGTAAGCGAATGTCCTTTCAATAAAATGTCTTAGAAGCTAGAAAATGTGCAAGTTGTTCCTTCCATGGAAACGTGTGTTGATTTATGACCATGCTAATGTTTCGATTCTTGGCTTCTCATGTGAATCATATGTTGTGGTATTTCCCGATTCTTATAATATCATATATTGACAAGGTAGCTCACATAATGTATTCGGAGGTTTACTGACCTTACGTCAGTCTGAAAGGTTTAGAATATCATTCGATATGTCTTTCATGCATTGTATATATAGGTATCTATTTTACCACACTGAGGCATGCTATAGGCGGTGGGGTACAACACTTATATGTGCACACCATTGCAGTTGGCTACGTTATGATGATAATGATATAGCCTTATAGTGTGGCTTTTATATATGTATATGATCTAAAATGAAAGCATGCATGTCATACACCATCAGTGGCATTTTAGAGTTACATGTTGTCTCTCCTCGTCTCTATTTACATTACTGCCTTTACTTATGTTTCCTATCTCATATATTCGGCACATTATTTGTACTTACTTTCTTTTTGTTTGTGGACGCTGCATTTCGTGCAGCATGTCCTGGTAGAAAGGTTGGTGGACTATCCAGTAGGTTCTCTTGATCAGTGATTGATTGGAGAGCTCCACTCTTTCGGACTTGCTTGGTCATAGTGGTATGCATATGTATAGATGGTTTTTCGGTACGTCGGGGCCCTATCCCAACTCATGATAGTTTTTACGTATTCTTAGAGGCTCATGGATAGTTGTCCTATGTACAATTTTGTGTATAGCCTTATCGGCTCATATTATGATCTAAATAGTCTATCATGGAGGTCTTATCGACTTGCATGTATATGTTCATAATGTTATGTAGCACTATTGGGATGTTTATGTTGAGTTCTAGCATTCAGATAATATAGTTCATGTTGGCCTCATCAACCCTTATAATGTTGAAGATGATTAAAGGATATGTAAGTTGGTGCTCGGCAAGTAAGGCTCGGGTGCTGGTCTCGACCCTCTTGTTTGGGTCATGACAAAGTTGGTATCAGAGCAGTCTGTCCTAGGGACGTCTATGAGCCATGTCTAGTAGAGACTTGATTATGGGTGTGTCGTGCACTATATTTATATTCAGAAGGCTACAGGGCATTTAGGATAGTCACGTTTTCTTCTAAATCTAAATCGTACGATAGATCAAAGTCGTAAGGATTTAGTTCTTGAATCTCATCTTGTTTTCCTTTTCAGTGATGCATATGATGAGAAATATTATGTCTAGTAGGAGACTGAATATGGCTACGGGGGAAGGTACCAGTTGGGTGCCACCTACTAGTATGGTCCTGGAGGCTAAGGTAGGAACGGGGGGAAGTGTGAGTTACTCTATTGAGGAGGATCCATCTGAGATTGCACCCTCCATTTAGAAAGATCCGTCTAAAATTCAGGATGCATCATCTTTTCAAGTACGTCTATGAGCCATGTCTAGTAGAGACTTGATTATGGGTGTGTCGTGCACTATATTTATATTCAGAAGGCTACAGGGCATTTAGGATAGTCACGTTTTCTTCTAAATCTAGATCGTACGATAGATCAAAGTCGTAAGGATTTAGTTCTTGAATCTCATCTTGTTTTCCTTTTCAGTGATACATATGATGAGAAATATTATGTCTAGTAGGAGACTGAATATGGCTACGGGGGAAGGTACCAGTTGGGTGCCACCTACTAGTATGGTCCTGGAGGCTAAGGTAGGAACGGGGGGAAGTGTGAGTTACTCTATTGAGGAGGATCCATCTGAGATTGCACCCTCCATTTAGAAAGCTCCGTCTAAAATTCAGGATGCGTCATCTTTTCAAGTACCTCTAATTCTGTTGGAACTAGAAAAGATAAGAAAAGCTCCGGAATCACCAAGGCCATTGGTCCCACCATTGGACCCAATTGACCAGAATATGAGTGGAATAATACAAATCTCTACACGACCGATTTTCCCCCAAACTTGGAACCATTATAGAGCGTCTATGAGTGTTAGATCTTCTGAGAGACTATGAAGTCCCCAGTCTTGGAAATTTGTTAACCAGGGTTTGTTAGTATTTATTGGGTATGAGGTAGATGGGGATAGTGGCAGGCCAGAAGGGTTAGAGTATTTGAGGATTATATGAGGTTACCATAAGATGATAGTCTGTAGGCATATCTGTAGTTGGCTAGATTATTACTACAGTGTGTTCCTGATCAGGGATCTCAAGTAGGGTCGAGGCAGGATTTGCAAGCATCGGGATTCTAGAATCACGGACTGAAAATATGAGATGTGGGGGGGTAGGAGAATGTTGAACAAATTAGGTCACTTTTACCATATTGTCAGCAGTGCAGGAGGATACATACAGGACCATGCCTATGAGGCACAGACACCTATTTTAGATGTGGTACCCTGGGGAGATTGTCCATGGTTGCTCTGATCATTGTGTCGTCAATTTGGTTGAACACATGTTGGATTATGTCGAGTAAGTACTAGAGATTGTTTCTGGTATGGGATAGGAGCCATAGAATACACAGATGTACAAGGCTTAATCGAGGAGACCGGGGTATGGGCAGAGAGAGGACTTTAGATTCAGGCACTACGTGAGGTTGCAGGATAAATACTGGTGCTTTAACTATTTTTCTAGAAATGTCGATATATGTATCCTCATTAATTAATATGAACTTGTTATTCATTAGATGATGACAACCCCTAACGTTTAGATCATAGATTCCATAGCATTGCTTACGGGGTTATGATAATTCAATAGAAATAGGTCATGATCATAGAGCAGAGACTATGGTAAAATGCTAGAATAGATTCACAGTCATGATCACATTGATGTTATAGCATGCTAAAAAGATACGAGACCTCACTAAGGTGAGATAGATGCAAACACTGCTCTTCCCTTTGTAACATTTATGTTAATTAGTCCCCGGACATATGTCATAGTATGTTATTCGGTTGTGAGAAAAGTTCAGATGTGCATTTTCTGGTCCTTATGATAGGGGACCACTGTATATATATATTGAGAGTTGTCATAATATACACATTGAAGATGAACGACAAGGGTAGGGTACATAAAGCATATCGAGAAATTCAACAGTTAGTCGTTATTAACCAAGCGGAGATGTATGATAGGACTAACGAATAAGGCCGGTTAGGAAACAAGAATTAGAAAGGGAAGAGTATCTCGTTGGAGTTTTAGGACAAATGAGAGACAGAATGCTAGTGAAGCCAAGTGAAGTTCTACGAGTAGAGAAATATTTTTTGTAGGAAGATAAGTTAAAATATGACCACAACAAGATATATGGATCGTGTGATAGTATGTTGTATAAATATGGCGGTCTCTCTTGCGACTACCAACTATAGCAACTAATAGTTATCCCAAGAGACGGTTATGCAAGTCGGACTTAATAACAAATCTATTTTTGTCTTTCTTCATTTTATTTAAAAATTGCTATGAGAACTGAATCGATGATTTTAACAAAACTTATCAGACGATTGATATCCTCCCACGATGTAAGAGTACTAATGTTAGAAAGTAACTCAAGGCAAGCCAAAGTCGAGTTAAGGACTTGAAAAGTTTTAGTGGAGCTTGGCAACATCATATTAACATAATTGAATGACTGGAAGTCAAAAGGATAGATAATGTAAGAATAATTGTTGAGAGTCGATCAAAAGAGAATTTTCACGATCAAGCTTCGTAATGCAAGTCATACTCGTCAAGGTCTAGTGTATTAGATGAATATTCCACCCTATACACACAAGTAACACTGGATCCCTTAAGACGAGGATTATATTTTGGGGAATTAAGTCACTGGAAATGAAACAAATCGCAACAGGGTGTGGAGGCTATAGTTCAACCTATAAGGGGAGGAATCCTAAAGTGCTAGTGTTAATTATGCCCCTTAAATGGGAGGAGGGAGCGATGTAGTAGAATGCAAAGTAGAAGGGTGTTCCACTTAATAAAAAATAGACAAGAGGACTACAATGGGATTAGAAACAAAGAAGATTATAATGCATAATAACTTGGGAAGACCGCATAAATACGAATGATGAGACAATTAAAGAAGATCAATTGATGAGAAGTACACCCGGACATTCAATATTCCGGAAACTAAGGCGGAGGAAAAAAAGAGATGGGAATAAACGAACATGAACTTAGGAGAGTTGCTATTGTTAAGAGATTAAGGTAGACAAATTTAGAAAATTAGTGATGATTAAGAAGAACCTAGTTATATCTAGACAAGGAGCTATAGATGGGCCAACGAAGAAAAAAAGATAGCATCATTGATCTTAATATACGAGGTTAAGTTTCAAGACTGCATAGTTATAGCTCTCATAAAGTATGTTCGGCGGGTAAGGTAAATGATCATATAATGAAGTAAGTTCAAACTAGAAACCATGGGACTCTGAATGTGGAATAAAGCATGGGTGGTGTTTTATATAAGGTTGCTAAAGTGAAAATGTGATGATAAAGCTTAAAAGAAATAGAAAAAGGTGAAAATGAACTTATAGCCCAAGTTTCCCCATAATGTCTAGTTCTTCAGAAACTGGTAAATATTTAATAAGAGAGTGGATTGCTGATTTATTACCCATCGTGTGCTGTAACTAAGGAGTGAGAAGTGAGGGCTATGTTGGAACCACTCATACACGGAGTCCTATGATATGTAAGAATTAGGGTAAAATATGATATGCAGATAGCGAGTATCAAGATGGGTCGGGAAAAAGAGAGATGCCCTCTACATGAATCTAATCGTAATGCTCGTATATAAAGTGGGGATATGTAGTAGTTATGTCAAGACATTCATATCATGGAAATCCCATTACCCTTAAACAGAAAAATGAAAGTGATAACAAGGACAATGGCGTAGATCACCCAAAAGACATAATTAGGTTTTCACCGGTCCAACTTATTGAACTCTAATGATAGTGGATCTACCTCTCAAAAGACACCAGCATCACCGTTAGTAAGGGAGTGAACTTCAATAATAGTACTAATCGGGACTTAAGGAAAGGTTTAATAAAAGGAAAGACCATGGAATCGTGAAGGCAATATTAGGACTATTTCTAATAGAAAGTCATGCCGCAGTAAATATCTAAAAGAAGGATTTCATAACATAGGTTGTCTCTGTACCACCCCCTATTAAACATATGGCACAAGTGCCAAAAAATATATTATGAGCATGAATGTTAACCCTTAACAAGGGATGGGAATAATTCAGAATTTAAGAAGTTTGTTACACATTAGATCCAGCGGATGTGTTCAGTTTACGACTAACATCTGAAGGTTGTGTAACGGTTCAACTTAATGTACTAACCAAATGCTTCTGGAAATATAATGATCCTATGTGAATTACACTTGAAGGGTAAATGAGATAACCGTCTACCGCTTATAGGAGTTCGCCTACAAAAATAATGGTTAGTAAATAGATGGTAGATTGCTAAGAATTCACATTTCTTTGACCGGCCTATCTATCTTATTTTTTTATTTTTCTTATTTTTGGTTTTTCTTAAAGTTCAAGCCATATGAAAAAATTCAATGAATTGGGTAAGAAGTTATGAATTGAAATTGATGTCGGAGTTAGAGTGTGTCCACCCAGTGTTCCATGTGCCGATTCACAAGTTGAGAAAAGAGGATGTAGCCTTCATTAAATATGATGGAAAAAATAAGAACACTAAGGAGATAACCTAGAAGCGGAAGGATAAAGGAAGACCAAACATCCCTACCTATCCCAAGACAAAGTTACCAAGAAAACTCAAGTACCACAAGAAATAACGACAGCAAAAGCAACCCTATAAGGTAAATGAAAACATGGGAGTGTTCTTTTTATATATGAAGACATGGTGAAATCTAGTACATAAGTATGATTCTTGTATAGCCCTGTAAGGCTTGTAGGTTGGATTTTAGCTATTTGCAGTTTTGAACGATGTATGTTTTATAAATAAAACTCTGTCAAACTTTTCGTAAGAAGACCTTGATAGGACCTCTACATTCGAGGATAAATGTTCTTAAGGGGGGGAGGTGTTACACCCCATACTTTCATGTTAGAATGTGTGGTAAGTGAATTAATATAAGCCGAAGAGGTTAAGTGCCTTTAAAAAGATAATGATGAGTTTAAACAAGTGTTAAGGAAGTATTGTGAGGGTTGCAGGTTTAATAAATTGAAAATATTATAACCCGTACTTTTAGGATAAAATAGGAGTGCTTAATATGCTAAGGATGTTTTATTTTAAGGTGTTTGAAGTGTTTAATAGTCATATGTTATCTTTTGAAGTCAAGAGAGTTGTAAAACTAAAGTCGGCAAAAGTTGTTGCAAGTTATGTTCATAAATTAACTGAAAATTTGGGTAAGATGTTGCACAACTTTTCTCCCAATATATTTTTGTTCACGGGGTGATCCACCCATGAAATTGAAGGTCAACGCATCAAGTTTCTAACATATTAAATCCTTTGTCTATACGATGTTGGAGTTTAGAGATATTTGCATTTCTGTGAGACTGTGTAGTCAGCCCCTTTGGGACCCACTTGAGGTGGTGCATAATTCGATCCTAACCTCATTTCTCTGTATTTTCACCTCCAAACCAAACCCTAAGCTCTGTACTAAAGTTACTACATTATCCAAGAGAGAAATGCCAAGTAAACAACGTGATTTTGGCATCGGGAATCTCGTAGAGCAACTAAGATCCTTGTTCTTATTGTTTTGGTGAAGTTATGGACTGCTCTAGCTCATGTTAGAGGTTGATTTAGGTGTTTAAGGTAATTTTTACTTCCTTCGCATGTGTTTAAGCTTGTAGAAGTTATAGCTAACTTGTGGAGTTGGAAAATTCAAAAAATGAAGCTCAGAAGTTGTGGTGCTTGTGGACTGTTAAACTTCTTCTTCGTGTGGCTGACTTGGAGGATTCTTCATGTTGAAGTAAGCTCATGTAGGGGTTGTTCTAAGGTGCTTGAGGTAAGATTTCACCTCTTCTTCCTATGTTTGAGCTTATGTATGTTTTTCAAGGTTGTGGAATTTAGAACTTGTGAGATAGTGAGGGACAAATCATGTTTGAGATGTAGTAACTTGTAGGACTGTTTTGAAAAGGTGTTTTCAGGTATGTTGTGGCTATAAAGTTTTTGCAGTAGCTCGTGTAGGTTGTTATTGCTGCTATGGTCATATTTATAAAGAAAGAAAAATGTTTAAATCTATAGTTTGTTAATCGTAAAGCATAGCTTGCCGCTCGTAGTGATTGTTGAATTGTTTAATGAGCTTGTTCAGAATATTATGGTTATTGGGCTATTTTCATATTTTCTTAATATTTCGGGAAGCTAAGAAAATAGGGGAGATGCTTTCCAATTTTGTATAGAAAAAAATTGTATCATTCCGATACGATAATTTAACACTCATATCGTGACGATAGTATTGTTTCCATTGTTGTAGACTAACGATTTGTGGGATTATCTTAGCTTGTGGTTGGGCAGTACACTATAAGTTATGTAAGGCTTATCCACTTCCTTCTCTTGCATGAATCTGATGAACGTAACGTAAGCGAATGTCCTTTCAATAAATGGTCTTAGAAGCTAGAAAATGTGCAAGTTGTTCCTTCCATGGAAATGCATGTTGATATATGACCATGCTTATGTTCCGATTCTTGGCTTCTAATGTGAATCATATGTTGTGGTATTTCCTAATTCTTATAATATCATATGTTGACGAGGTAGCTCACATAATGTATATGGAGGTTTACTGACCTTACATCACTCCGAAAGGTTCAGACTATCATTCCCTTTCCTCCGGAGGATTACTGACCTTACGACACTTATATGTGCACACCACTGTAGTTCGATACGTTATGATGATTTTTGCCCCAAAGAGCGGCTTGATGATGATGGAACCTTATAGTGTGACCTATATATATGTGTGTGTGTGTTTAACTAAAGTATGCATGACATACGCACTCAGTGGCATTTCAGAGTTGCATGTTGTCTCTCCTCATCTCTATTTACATTACTACATTTACTTTTCGGTCATATTTCCACGGCTTTAGCAAAATATGACATGCATCCATGGGTAGGATGTCACACCATATTTCACCCTCATAGCCTCCAATTTGGAAGTTAACAAGGACTTGGTTGTCTACTCTTAGTCTGTTTGCTTTATTCACCAATCGAAGGCTGTAGGGATTGGGATAGACACGGGTCGGCAATTGCAATTTGTTTACCATATCAATGGAAGCCATGTTAGAACAACTTCCTCCATCAACAATCATGCTACACACTCGGTCCTTCACCTTGCATCATGTAGAAAATTTGTTCCCTTTGTAATTCTTTTACTTCTCCTAGTTGCATACTCAATACATGTTGGATAACTAGGCTCACACCATCTTCCGCAAGGGTATAGGCCTCCTATTGACTTTCTTCCACCTCGGGTTCTTCCACGGCAAAGGCGTCTCCATATTCTTGGTGCTCATCTAGTGTCATGACTCTCGGGTTGGGGCACTCTCTTGCATAGTGTCCAAGTCCTTGAAACTTGAAACATCTTGTGCCGCCTCTTTCGACTCCTTTGGTAACTTCTATTTTTTTTCCTTGTCCTTTCCCGTGTCGTCTTGTTTATACAAGGGATTGGAATAGGATGTGCTAACCTTCTCTTTAGCACTTGTGGTCTTAGTATAAGGTCTTGTGACAACCTTATTTTGTTGCTGCTCTAACCTATGTTCTAGATGGCACACATCTTCAAATGTAGTGTAAGTGGACACTTCCACTTTCTGTTGGATTGCCGCGCTTAGTCCGCCAATGAACCGTGCAATGCGTTGCGGCTCTTTTTCTTCTAAGTCACACAACATTGTGACCCTTTCAAACTCCCAGACATACTCTTCAACCTTAAGAACACCTTGCCGAAACTTAGTGAGTTTAAGGTAAAGTTCTTTCTCATACTCTCTCGGCAAGAACTTTCTTTTCTAGTGCTTTTTTAACTTCACCCAAGAATCAATCTTTGTCTTGCCATGTCTTTTTCGGCTTGTCTTTAGATTTTCGTACCACACGGAAGCAAATGATTTTAGCTTCAATGTGGCAACTTTAAAGCATTGATGGTCATCATATTGCTTGAACTCAAATAGTCTTTCAATGGCTCCTAGACATTCGAGAAACTCCTCCGAGTCTAAGTTTCCGTCAATTGTCGGAAGATCGAACCATAAGGTTTAGTCATTCCCCCTTTCAAGCCTCGGTTCCTCATCTTCAATATGTAGGGTTTTTTTTTGGGAAACTTCCTTCCTGGATTCAACATCGTTGATGACTACACGATTTGCGAATTCTCTTCTTATCAGTTACATTTGTTCACAACCATTTCAGATAAGGCCCTCCTAAGTTTGTCATTTACTTGTGCCATAGACGCAAAGTGTAGGACGGGATTATCTCACTCTGTTACCAATATTATGTATATAATTAAGGGTAAGTGAGGATAAGAGGTTCGGGTCATGGTTGTGTACGGGTCAACCCAAAATTGGAACACAAAGTGGAGTTCTCGGATGATGTGTTACTGTCGGGCAGTGGGGTATTCGATGGCTGTTTTGGGTAGTTATATGGGAAATTGGGTCAAGGACTTTTATAAGGCTATTACGGGTGTGTTGAGGGTCAGGGTGATGTTTGGGTCTTTGGTTGTTTGGTGGTGGCGAGGCTCCGGAAATGAACCAAAATAGTGAGGTCTCGGTAGGGTTGGTTTTAGTGGATTGTTTGTGGTTGTCGAGTGGAGACGGTTGGATATGTGTGGGTACGGGTAGTGACTCTTTTAGTGAAGATTAGGGAAGTGTTTTAGGACGTGGTGGTGAATGGAACAAAGTGGTTTGGACAAGGGATGAACACGGAATACGAGGAGCAAGTCCGAGTACAAATGAAGTCACAATCAGTCGATATAAGGCTCTTAGATAGAGACACAAGGGATTTATTGCTCTTGTCGACACAAAGTATATGGTGGTAAATTAGACAAGGATTAGATTGAGGTTTTCTGACTACAATGCTCAATACTATCCAAGTGAGGATGACCGGAACCTTAAAAGTAACAAGATAAATGATCCTCTCGGAGGACCAACTAAGAATTACAATCCCGGGTTGAAACACCTTAGCAAAGTGAGTAAAACTGAAGTTTTATATATCAACAATAACTGCATATTACAATGCCCTAAAGGTCATATTTATAGTAGAAAAAGGGATCATTCTAGAAGGGAAGTACAAGGGACACAAATACAAGCCATTCGGCCAAGGTGGAAACGGGGGAGGGGAAGGGATCTTCAGCTGAGGGGAATGAATATCGATCTCCTATGTGCTGTAGAACCTTTCTCGGTGGCTTCCACATATGAACTAGTTAATTCTTAAATGAACTTTTTGGAGAGTGTTGAGATTCATCTCCCCTTGGCATGCATCTTTGGCCAATCGGTTGGGGGATTGGTTTGACTAACTCTTCGAAATCTTCAAGGTCATCTTGATGTCTTCCAATTAGGGAAGTTCATGCATGAATTATCCTCTTGAAGAACACACCTTCTATATGATGTATTTTCTTTTGCTACCTTCTTCAATTGTCGGCCAAGTCACCTTTTGGATGAAAACCCCTTCGACCTAGTAAACCCTTCCTTCATAGTGCATTGAATGCCTCCTAAGGAAAGATAGGGGTTATTACATGGCTTTAATGGTGTCCTAAGTAAACTAGTAATTAATCAAAGAAACTAAAGACAAAAAATTAAAAGCATGGTCTCGGCCAAGACCAACACTTTAAGGACGAATAAATTCAATACTCTAAGATAATCAAGTGTTGTCTCCTACACCGACCCAAATCCCATATATTTCTAGGCCTTTAGCCATGGGTTGATAGCTAGCCATTGGTATCTTTGGGGCTTCACTCATCAACTTGAATTTGGGAACCAAGTCTGGGACCCTTCTTGCATCACTTGAGTTATTTTAGTAATTGATTAGTAGAACTGAACTCCTAGAACGTTAAATTGCATATTTCACTTTTGAAATGACCATTTTACCTTTGTGGTCCCATTTCCCCTTTCTCCTCTATTTGGTTTAGGATCAAATGATAGTCTAATGTTATGGGTATTGCCAGTTCAGTTTCTAACCTAGATCTTAATAATGGCTAGATTTTGAGTACTATCGCGACCCTCAGAAGGGAAAGGGTCAAGTGTGATCATTGTGACTCCCTCTCGGCATCCAGATAGGTTATGACTTATCTTCTAGTTAGACTTTGGTTAGTGAAGCATAAGTAGAGTTAGTTATTATTGGAGAAGAAAGCATGTACGTCTTCGGGTATGAAGTTGACTGATTTGTGGTTTGTTGCCTATTCGTGATTTTTATTTGCTGCCTAGTGTGGGATAGTGGATTGCACTTATTTTCCATATAGCCCTTGTGATATAGTTGTCTCTCACTTATCTTGGTATTATCATGGATATAGGAAATGATTTGACTTAATACTAATAATGTGATATGTGTCCATGTGGAATGATTGTGGATTGATATAATACACTTGATATTGTCGTTTGTATTTCATTCATTCTCATTTCCATTATATATTGCTATTATTTGTGATCGACATGATCGTTATAAGTGAAAAGGAAACATTAGTGATTCTTGTGACATATTGATAGCATAGCCATCTTTGAGGTGTGTGTGGAATGACTAGCGGTGTGATTGATAGTAGAGTCATCTCCAGGATGTGTGTACAGAGTGACTAGCATATGGACTTTGTAGGTCCCCCGTCGGTCATGACTATCAGGACGTAGAGATATTCCGCTCGTAGCATATGTGTGCGGAGATTACAATTGGTCATTGCATTGCATATTTACTCATCCTTACATTCACATATTCTTGGATTCTGACTTGATTCTCTATACTTGGGTTGTTTATTCTTCGACTATGATAGTGTTTGTACTTGATTCTGAGCATGTCTATTCTTTAGTTTCTTCCTTTATGTATGTTAGCTAACTGTTATCGACTTATGACACCTACCAGTACATAGTGTTTGTACTGATACTACCTTGCTGCATTCTTTTAAGTGTAGAGCACGTGACCGATTCCACATCTACTCCTCGAGACTAATCCTGAGGTTGATGTCGACTCTTCTAGGGTGAGTTTGCTTTATGAATTCGCAGCCCGGAGACTCCTTCCTTATTACTTGTCTATACTTTTATTAGGAGATAGTATTCTCAATTTAAGACTTACGTATTATTTCCAGACATGTATTGATTAGTGGCTCTTGTACTGTATTCAGACTAGTTCTGATACAAGAAAGACCACAGATTTAAACTCCCGACTTGATCCACTAAGTAGCTTGCCTAGGATGCCAACAAATCACCATCTACCTATGGATAAATATCTCAAATGGGATGAAATGTGGAGTAGAATGAATGCCATCAAGTGAAGATCTAAGAAGCAAGTTTATTTGGCATTTGTATGTAGGTCTTGGACAAAGACCATGTTTGTTTTTCTTTTAGCTTGTCTTTATTTCTTATCTTAGCTTTTAGTTCTTCTTAGGACACATTTAATGAGCCATGTAATAGGAAGGAATGACTAAACCATGTAATAAGGTGACTAGGCCAAAAAGTGTTCCAAGAGGATGACTAAGCCGAGAGGTTAAGGACAAGTTGGAAAGGACAAGAATGATCTAGAAGATAAGGCTTTCAAGAAGGAAATTCATGAACCAACTATCTCATGAAAGTGACTACTTGAAGGAATCAAAATCTTCTAAGGGGAAAGTCAAGAGTTGGCCGAAATGGTTCATCAAACAAGTGCAAGGAATGGATGCTTCTAAACACATTTCAAGAGGATGAGATTGTTGGAAAAATCAAGTTCATGCATTCTTCCACTTGGAATCCACAAGGGGAGTGTGAAAGATTCATCCTTTTTCCCCAAGAAAAGCCAAGACCTTTCACATTGTCTTGTTTGGTCAAAACACCCTTGGTCTCCAAGTAAACCCAAACTCGTTCCCATTTGTTCCTACTTGACCGAAATTGTCAAGTAGTTTGTTTCCATTAGTTTGCGTTCTATAATAGTCCATGTTGTACTATAATTAGGACTCTTAGGGACTTTTAAATATTCAGAGTTGATTGAGATATAAACTTGAGTTTTACTCATTTGCTAAGTTATTCAACTTGTGTGTTTTTTATCTTAGTTGGTTTTGTATGAGCCAAACCCCTTAGCGTAAGTTTAACTAAGAATGTGTGACTTAGTTGAATCCAAACTATGGTTTTCCTTTGGTGTAAGTTTGGTTAAGACTTGTTGACTTAACTAAACCCAAGCTTAAGGAACCCCCCTTTGGTGCGAGTGGAAGTTGGGACTGTGTGACCCAACCAAACCCAAACCTCTGGGTCTATCTTAAGGTTTCCGGACAACCTTACTTGGTTAGTATTCGGGCTTGTACTTAGCAACCCCGGTCTAGTCCTTGTTCAATTGGTCACCCTCATCAAGTGGTCTACTTGGGCATTATAAACTCCATTGTCATTATCCTTACCATATCGACCGTACCTCACTTGAGCCATACCGACCGATTCAGCACTTAACCAAGTCAATCCTAAACTCACTCGAGGTTGCTACTCGCAACTCGTGTATAACCCTTGTCCATACCACCAAATACTGATCACCCTCACCTCCCAAAACACCTCATAAACACTCACAATAAATTCCAACATGTGAAACCAAGTGTACCTCCCTGTTCAAACACAACAACACCAAACAGTCCACAAAGTCAACCCTTATCGAACCTCACTGGTTCAGTTCTGTTCCATTACCTTAATACCATCAAACCATAAAAACCCAATCATCAAGATCACCCTCAGTCTGTCTATAACCTCCCCATAAGACACCCTGATCCAATTCCCCATATATCTAGCCAAAACAGCCTCCAACACCACACTACCCCGCCGTAACACCCCAACCGAGGACCTCACTATTTAAGGTCTGTTCTGTGGCCTTTAAACTATCAAAAAACCGAACCCCAAACATTACTGAAACCCTCAACACACCCATAACCATCCCACAAAGTACCTTAATCCAACTATCTTTTAATCCACCCGAAATAGCCAACAAACACCCCACTGTCCAGTCAAATGGAGAACCCGAGACCTCTACTTTAGTATGTATTTTCGGGTCAACCTAAACATAACCAACACCCGACCCACTTACTCATCAACAACCCTCCTTACTTACATCAGATTGATATCAAAGCAAGGCCATCCCGTCCCATGCTTTGACGCTATGGCTCACATAAACAAAGAAGAACTAAGGAGGCACGTAAGTGATGTTTTTACGGAACAAGTGCGGGTCTGAAAAGTAACATGTTTGAAAATCATGCACCCATCTTGAGAAAAGAATGTGATCTCCAAACCTTTGATGGATATGGGGACCCAAAATAGTTCATTGAATGGTTGAAAACCATTGAGGGATATTTCAAGTACCGACAATATGACGATCATGAGTGCTTCAAAGTTGCCAAAGCAAGGCTCAAATCATTTGCTTCTGATTGGTATGAAAATCTAATAACCAATCGAAAAAGAAGTGGCAAGACCAAGATTAACTCTTGGAAGAAATTAAAGAAGCATATGATGAGAAATGTTTTGCAAAGGGAGCATGAACAAAGTCTATACTTCCGACTCCCCACTCGTCGTCAAGAAAAACTTGAAGTGGTGTCATGCCGCACCTTTAGAGGCATGGTTGAGAAACCACAAAGGAGAGGTGCTCCAGAGTCTTACATAGAGCCCTCCAATGTCAAGAAAATGGGCAGCACCCTTTTCATCAACACTTTGCATGGTCACGAAGTTGCAGAGAAAGATTAAAAGGTAGAAGAGGGTACTACTTCTTTTACTAATCCATTATATGACCAAGGAGTTGTAGAAGAAGACACTGAGAAGGTAGAGGTCACCATGGGGATAAACAAAAGGAGAAAAATGTGTTTCCAATGTCGAGAATCGGGACACTTTGGCAAAGAATGTCCTAACCCCCAGTAGTGACAAATGAAGATGGTGCGAAGTCCTTGGAGGAATCCGAAGCCGAGGAAAGTTCTGAGACCCCCTTACTTGATGCAAAACGTTAGAGGGAGAATTAAGAAGGGGAGTTCTATAGATGATGATTCGGAGGAACTCTTGGAGGAATCAGAAGATGTATGTGTGAATGGTTTTGCATACGGGACACTATCAATGGAAGATGGTGGACTTGCTCTTGATTTATTTTCAAGTAGTTCATTGTATACTCACCAAGGATATAGATGCCAATGGAAAGAATTGTTATGCGAAGCATGTAATCGAAAGATCCTTAGCCCCCATGCAGTGCCTATCTTGTTGGTGTCGAAGAAAAATAAATTTTGGCACATAAGTATCGGCCACCAAGCAGTCTACAACATCACCATGATGTCAAAATCTCCTATGCTAAGAATGGATGATTGTTTAGGTGGGTTGAGTGGAGCTAATGTGTTCTCCAAGTTGTTAGAATCAAAAAGTGACTGCCATCTAGTGTGGAACCGAGAGGAAGTTGAACGAAAATTGGCTCTCAAGATCAATGGTGGATGGTGCGAATGGTTTGTGGTGCTACTTGGGTTGGGTAACGTTCCAAGCTTCTTCATGAGGTTCATGCATAAGTTATTACAACCTTTAATGGACCATATAGTTCTGCCTGAAGGTATTCTTGTGAAATCTCCCGAAGTGGTAACTTCTTGAAGTTGGGCCGAGTCTCTGGGTATAATTGCGGAAAATAGTTTCCTTGGTACGGCTTCTTATTCTCATCATATCATACAAAATTATTGTGACCTTTATACCCATACCAACGAGCCAATAAGAAAAGATGAGTATGATTGGTTCTGAAGAGCAACAAGAGTCTTTGAAGCCGTAAAGAAAATGATTTTGGGATCCCCGGTCCTACCTATGAAAATCCGTGAAAGATCATTGGACGTCAAACATGAAATGAGAGTTGGTTCCATCTTCCGCCCAAGCACAAAATTGAATGGTACACCGTGCCATTATTCTATCCATTACAAGGCATTATATTATATGAGAGGCATGGCACAATACAGACACCATTCGAAACTGTTTAGCTTTTACTCGGATCCATATTTGGCATATTTTGAGGAAGGCGTCCACAAAATAAAAATTCCGGATTAATCTAATGGTGGAAGTATTAGATCAACACTTGTTAATGAAGGCGGCACGAATTCAAGGATGAATTCTTTCAAAGAAGGAGAGATTGATGCAAGGAAGACTACAGACTTAAACTCCTGACTTGAGCCATTAAGTAGCTTGCCGAGGATGCCAACAATTCATAATCTACCTACGGATAAATGCCTCAAATGGGATGAAAGGTGGAGTAGAATGTATGGCATCGCGTGAAGATCTAAGAAACAATTTTATTCGGCCTTTGTATGTAGGTCTTGGCCGAAGACCATGTTTGTTTTTCTTTTAGCTTGTCTTTATTTCTTATCTTAGCTTTTAGTTCTTCTTAGGACACATTTAATTATCCATGTCATAGGAAAGAATAACGAAACCATGTAATAAGGTGACTAGGCCAAAAAGTGTTCCAAGAGGATGACTAAGCCGAGAGGTTAAGGACAAGTTGGAAAGGACAAGAATGATCTAGAAGATAAGGCTTTCAAGAAGGAAATTCATGAACCAACTATCTCATGAAAGTGACTACTTGAAGGAATCAAAATCGTCTAAGGGGAAAGTCAAGAGTTGGCCGAAATGGTTCATCAAACAAGTGCAAGGAATGGATGCTTCTAAACACATTTCAAGAAGATGAGATTGTTTGAAGAATCAAGTTCATGCATTCTTCCACTTGGAATCCACAAGGGGAGTGTGAAAGATTCATCCTTTGTCCCCAAGAAAAACCAATACCTTTCACATTATCTTGTTTGGTCAAAACACCCTTGGTCACAAAGTAAACCCAAACTCGTTCCCATTTGTTCCTACTAGGCCGAAATTGTCATATAGTTTGTGTCCATTAGTTTGCGTTCTATAATTGTCCATGTTGTACTATAAATAGGACTCTTAGGGCCTTGTAAATATTCAGAGTTGATTGAGATATAAACTTGAGTTTTACTCATTTGCTAAGTTATTCAACATGTGTGTTGTTTATCTTAGTTGGTTCTGTATGAGCCAAACCCCTTAGCGTAAGTTTAACTAAGAATGTGTGACTTAGTTGAATCCAAACTAAGGTTTCTCTTCGGTGTAAGTTTCGTTAAGACTTGCTGACTTAACTAAACCCAAGCTTAAGGAACCCTCCTTTGGTGGGAGTGGAAGTTGGGACTGTGTGGCCTAACCAAACCCAAACCTTTGGGTCTATCTTAAAGTTTCCGGCCAACCTTACTTGGTTATTATTCGGGATTGTACTTAGCAACCCTGGTCTAGTCCTTGTTAAATTGGTCTCCCTCATCAAGTTGTCGACTTGGGTATTAAAAAACCCTTTGTCATTATCCTTATCATTCGACTGTACCTCAGTTGAGCCATACCGACCGACTCAACACTTAACCAAGTCAATCCTAAACTCACTTGAGGTTGCTACTAGAAACTCGTGTAAAACCCTTGTCCATACCACCAAATACTGATCACCCTCACCTCCCAAAATACCTCATAAACACTCACAATAAATGCCAACATCTGAAATCAAGTGTACCTCCCCGTTCAAACATAACAATACGAAACAGTCCACAATCGGAACCTTACTGGTTCGGTTCGGTTCCGTCTTCTTACTACCATCCAACTATCAAAACCCGATCATCAAGATCACCCTCAGTCTTCTCTAGAACTTCCCCATAAAATGCACTGACCCAATTCCACATATAACTACCCGAAACAGCCTCAAATATCACACTGCCCGACCGTAACACCCCAATCGAGGACCTCATTGTTTCAGGTCTATTCTGTGGCCTTGCCACTATCAAACCACGAAACCCCAACGATTACTACAACCTCAACACACCCGTAACCATCCCACAAAGTTCCTTAACCCAGCTCTCTTTAAATCCACCCAAAATATCCAACAGATACCCCACTATCCAGTCAAACCGACAACCCGAGACCCCTACTTTAGTATCTATTTTTGAGTCAACCCAAACATAACTAACACCCGACCCACTTACACATCAACACCCCTCCTTACATACATCAAATTCCTAGGGGAATGTTGTTGGATTTCCGCCTTTATGTTATTTATGATTGAGAGTTTTAATATTTTATTCTATCTATTTTTTATTGTTAAATAAATGATCAAGGGATAGGTTCGCCTACCGAGGTGGGAAATGGTAGGTGTTCGCACGACTAAGTGATTTGGGTCGTGACATTTTCTCCACTATTCGGATGATAAATCTATATAAGATTATACAAAAATTATAAAATCCACAACTAATATATATTTTGTCATTTAATTTAAATTATGCAATGAACTTCCATACTTACAAAATCGTACGACAAATCTGAAAACTTCGTATATGGCCTCATTGCCCTCCAGATTTACAAAGTGACTGTCCAACATATTGAAGATTTTCATTAGTTTCACACTTATTAATTACCCATGTAATTCAATATCATATATAATTCGACACTTACATAAGATACGCTTGAATTTAAGGGCAATTGAGCAAAATATGTATCACAGCTGATTGCATCTTCTTACTACTCAAGGTTCATTTTGGAGGCTTTTTAAAACCTCGGCCTGGTTGATTAAAGATGGACATTAGTGGGTAGTCAGGATCAGCCTCACCCTCATCATTGCAGTTGGGCCTTTTTCTCATACAAGACACTTGATCTCCAAAGTATTAAGAACAACAATGACTTGTTTCCTTAGCAAGATAGGATTCGTAAATAGATCCTTCAATCTTAGACCTCTACTTAACTATTTTTTGCACTTCCCAATGGTCCTGCACATGCTTAGTATCATGTTATTTAGTAATTAGTTAAAAATAAAAATTAAAGAATGAGGTAGTAAGTTTGGTTCATTATCTCTCGAAATGATACATCCACCTGTATTGAACTGGGCCTCTAAGGCGTGCCTATTGTGCAAGATGAATGGGAAGATGTTCCATCACATCAAAAAAAAAACCGCATGGAAAGATATTCTCGAGCTTAGTCCTAATGACTGGCATATTCTATAAGGTTATCTTCCATCAAAGTGTTAGAACACAAATCCTTGAAGAACAAACTTAACTCTGTGATTGGTTTTCATATTCGTTCTGGTAGGGGGCTAAATGCAATAGGAATCAAGGTTTCCATGAAAATGTGGTAATCATGACTTTTCATCCAAATCATTCTTTCTTCATTCATATATGCACACTTGTCAAAATTCGATGCATAGCCTTCTGGAATCTGAAAATTATTAACCCACTGACAAATCTCTCATTTCTTATCGAAAGTGAGTAAAAAACTAGCCTCGGGATTGAACACTATCATTGATTCCTACAATGACAATTCAGGGTGCCTACAATACTCATTTATGTCCGTTATAGCCTTTGTGTTATCTTTTGTCTTGCCCTTAACATCCATCACAGTGTTGAATAAATTATCAAAATACTTTTTTCAATATGCATCACATCAAGATTATGTCGTAGATGATTATCCTTCTTAGCAACTCCCAGAATATGTTTTTTTATTCCAATTATGTTCAACACCATAACCATGTAGTCTATAAGATGTAACTTCTATAACCTTAGGCAAATGACAAACCCTTCCCCAAATTTCATCTCCTGACAATATTCGAGGTGGGGGATGATTTCCAATTTTATTCTTTCTAAATGCCTGTTTCATTTTCCTGAATTCATGATCCATAGGCAAGAATTGACGATCATAATCAAACTATGAATTTTTACAATCATGTTTTAAAGTGAATGTTTTACTGTTTTTCATGCAATACGGATAAGATAGCTTTCCAGCAGTCATCCAACCAGTAAATATCCCTGATAGCATCCATGGCAGCTCAACCATCACTAATGGACATGGATGAAGCTTTTGAAGTTCCAAGGAGACCCATGACAAGATCTCAAATAAGGAAATTTCAAAACAAGGTCAATGGATTGCAATTAACAATTAAAAGTGTCTTGTGATGGAAGAGGAGGTCCAACCCAATTAAGATATTTTTCTCAAGTCTTACATCTATTTGGAGACCCAAATTAAAGTCCAAAATGAGATGAAATGAGGCCCAAATCAGCCCCAAAAGGAGAAAATCGAACAACTCAAAACTAGGTTCTAGAATCTATATTTAAGTATTATTTTAATCTATGTTGACTTGCATTGGTCTAAGTGTGGGAAGCCTTTTAGGCACCTAGGGAATATCATTCCTATTTAGAGTTCTTTTAATCTATGTTGACTTACATTGGTCCATGTGTGGGTAGTCTTCTATGCTTCTAGGGAATATAATTCTCATTCATTTCCATCTTAACCAGCCCCTTCTTTACTACTATATAAAGGATGCTTTGTTATTTCATTAAAACTTACATTTTGAGATTCTTTGTTATTTCATTAAAACTTACATTTTGAAGAATATAATATATTTGAGAGTTCTTTTGAACATTTATGGCAGAATACTTTGGAATTTATCTTTCAACCTAGCTAGTTCATAGTTCAAGGTAGTAAGATAACTTCTTCTTTAATATCTTTCATATCTTCTTGGTATTCTAAGAAGGCGATTAGTATACATACTAATTGTTGTCTAACGTTACTCAAGAAGCGGTCAAGATCTGAATTCTATGTTTGATTCATTTCTCAAGTAAAGGCGTTTGGTTCATCCAATAATCATTTGTTGTTACTTGAATCTTGTCAATCTTCAGAATTTGCATTCTTGAAGTTCATGGAACTATTCCCTTAAACTTCTCATATCTTTATTTTTTTAGTTTTTAGATTCTTTTTTATTTTTCTTTCACACTTCTAAAAAAATTATTCTAAACTTGGGATCTCCCTAACCTCGTTGTTATCAAGTGGTATCAGAGTGGTTCTATCAAGATTTCTTTCTTGATAATCTTGGGGATTTCTTGAACAAAAAGAGTAAAACAAAGTAAAGAAAATAAAAAAAAATTGAAGAATATAATATATTGAGAGTTCTTTTCAACCTTTGTGGCATTTCTTTGGGATTTATCTTTCAACCTAACTAGCTCATAGTTCAAGGTAGTAAACTTCTTCTTTGATATATGTGATTTTCTTCTGGTATTCTTTTTAAGGAGATTAGTTCTAATTATTAATTGTTGTCTTCAGTTACTGTCACGACCCCTTTTCAGGAATCGTGGTGGCACATACACATTTCCACCGGTAGGCGAACCACTTCCCACTTAAACAAACAATATGAAAGAATGCAGAAATATAATCAAATCATTAATATACCTCCAAAATCTTGTTTTGATACAAGAGCACTAATGTGGAATACAATTCTGAATGAAGGCAATAAAGGCCAAAACTGAATAACATAATCAAAATGTCTAACTACGTCTTTTGAATCCAAATGTAAAGACAGAGTAGGAGAAAAAGCATCCAAGGCATGCCGAAAGAAGCATCCTCACCTTGGAACGCAGAAATCCACTTGCCCGGATGCACACTCAGGCTCACGAACTAAGTACAGGGACCTGTATCTATATCAGAAAAGATGCAGCAAGCATAGCATGTGTACACAACTTACCCCTGTAGACATCATAGGCCGACAACTACGAAAGATACGTAACAGAGATAATTATCAAGTTGACACCGAATAAACCTATACTCGATAGTTCAGTAGCCCATAAGTCATGTTGTACACATATCAATACACCGAAGCAAGTAACATTATTGACATAAGTTTTCAATCACAGTCATGTACAATCGATCCAGTCACATATACAATTACTATCATAATACCCACCGACTAGTACTCTCTCGTGTCCAGGTCATATTCAAGCTCACCCCACATATCCAACTTAACACATCAAATAGAAAATAAAAACTTAGATCACAATAACCTTTTAAGAATACTTACCCAGATTATTATAATTGAATTATCCATGAAGACTTTAACACCCTTATTATCATTAACCTTAGACTTAGTTAAGATTCTATACAAGTATCGTTTGACTCACATAGATCATTCATGATAACTTTCCTAATAGCAGCACTTATCACAAGTTAGACTGGTACCCAATCACACTGTCAATTATCAGACAACACATAATGCATAAATTTTCCCTAGATCTAGATAATAGTCCTGACATATTGACACTTCCCGACCACAGTAGCAGTAGACATCAAAGACTTAGACTTACAAATTATAACAACAAAACCCATGCATAAGAAATCAAGCCACACCTGGCAACAAATTCAATATTAATCCAAATGTTCATCGATCCAATTATCCAGGTATCCACAAGATAAGCTTAATCATAGCGATCATTCTGGTCCAATACAATCAATTCAATCTAAGTAAATCAGGGTTTCATCCAAGTTCCAATCACCAATCCAATTCATGTTATCACACCACAAATAATCAATGTATGGATGGATTTATGAATGAGGATACAATGCATATACAAGGTATCTTTCCATCAATTGATATACACACTTTACAGGGGTATGCCATATGAATGTTACCCATGAAGGACCCGCGAAGTCCATATACCCCTCCGCTCCGGAATAACTCATCAGATCACGAAGCCCAGCTCTTGGCTTTAATAATATCAATTGTAAGTGTGCAACCCCTATCCCCGCATATCATAGCTGTTGCAGTGTGCGACCCAAGCCATTTGTATCATCATCATCTCAATTTACTCATAATCTCATGAGTACTTTGCCTTTCCGATCTCTTGGACCCATAACATTTTTATACCACTCCAATATCAAAATCATCATAATCATGAGTGTATGAATGCAAATGACAATTTAAGGCAAGAAATAAATATGTAATTAGATGCAACCAAATACAGATATGATTATCACATGCTTTTAGAATTCAAAATCAATAATCCAAGTACAATCAAGTCATCACATTATAGCATGTCCAACAACAATACTTCAAGTATAATCAAGATATCACATTAGAGCATGTCTGACTATAATATTTCAAGTATAATCAGGGTATCATATCAAGCATGTGTGATGAATAAATGAGGCAATGTCAAATATGACATTGAGCCCACATAATAGCGACAAGCTCAAATAACAACAGTCGGAATTGACTTAAGAGTGATTCCCCAAATCACCGATCAACACAGTTCATCACCGGTACCCACTCAAATGTTCATCACAACCGTCTGAGTGGGACCCCAATACACACCCACTACCCCTCAACATTTATAACTACTATGTACTTTTATAGGAGTCTCAAAAAACTAAACCGTAGCATACCTCATTACCGAACATGAGCGCTAATAAATAAAGTCTCAATGATCGCATTGCCCTTCCACTGCGCCTCGCGATAGTCGAAGTCTATCCACGTATATATTATTTATTACTACAAAGCTTATGCAACATACAAGGATATAAATCTTATAAACACAATTTTAAATTACCAACCCCAGCCCATATCATCAAGACTCGAACTTTTATACTCGAAAACCATTATTATACACTAAGTTATCATATCCTTAAGTTAATTGAAAAACTATACACATTTGAATCCCCAATTGAACAAATATTCAGAAAGCCCCAAATTGAAACCTTAGAATTTTCCCATTTTTGAAAACAAGCTTCTATAATGAAATTAAGCCTTAAAACATGATAATCTAGCATATTCCAATCCTAATTCAGAATAATAACACCATTTAATCTATAAACCTTCATTAAAATCCATCACATAATTCTCTTATTCTCATAGACACTTGAAATTCATTTTCCCCAACTCAAAACCATGCTAAACCGCCATTAAAGAGCATAGAGACATACACTTAATCCATAAAGGGAAGAATCGATAACCTCAGGGTTGAAATTGCTACTACAGATCTGAATTCACTTAGTGGCAGCTCTGGTATCGAGGTTTCCTAATTTGGGAAAGAAAATTCTAACCTAAAGAATATATAGGCACCTGGTACAATATTATTGCCCCAGCAGAATCGACTCTTCTGAAGTGGACCCGCTGTAGCGGAAAACCCTTCGATGGGGCAAAGGTCACTTGACACCTCACCCCTCGCCACGGCAGTCCCGACTCTACGGCAGTAGAAACCACTCATCTCTTAACTCTCACTTTGGAGAGTCAACCTCTCATCGAGGCACACTCACTGGAGCGGGTACTAGTGTTGTCGTGGCGGACACCAGACACCAACAAAGAGAAAATTACCCAAAACTTCAATCAAACACTCCTGGGATCCCCTGGACCCAAATCAGATATGTTCGTCTATGGTAAACAGTGCCACAAACTAGCTAATGCCCTCGTATTTCACAAAAAATGAACTAAGACATACTTTTCTTAAGAATCATCTAAGAAAACCAATTATCTGAACTTTACAAATAAGGCCAAAAAACATATATGATTGCCTCGGGAAGTGAACCAATGACTCTACTAATTCAGGTATGACCCTCCAGAGCTAGAAAAAATTATGGAACCCAAAAACGAACACAACTAGATAAAAGTTAACTCTGAGTCAAACTAACCAACTCTAAGTTTTTAGTTTTTGGTTGTCATCCGACACTCATATAAATGTACCTCGGGATTCGTGCCACTCATCCCTGCATATCACAAACCCCACATAAAGATCATGGAAAGGGTAAAATGGTCAAATAAGGGTCTTTAGCTAAAAACGACCGGACGGGTCGTTACAGTTACTCACAAAGCGGTCAAGATCCTAATCTATTATTTTTTATTCGTTATCTCAAGTAATGGCGTTATATCTCTTCTTATTAATCTATACATTCTTACTTGGATCTTGTCAAGACTTTAGAAATTGCGTTCTTGGAAGTTCTTGGATTGTTCCTTCGAATTTCCCATATCTTTATTTTCTAGTTTCAGATTCTTTTCTACTTTAAGCACTTCTAATATTTTAATTCTAAATTTGGGATCTCCCTAACCTCATTGTTATCAATCTCATACACATAAAAATCGTTAATAGTCCACATTAAAGAAGCACACAAGATGAAATTTGTCTTAGTTGATACATCATATGTCACTACACATTCATACCACATTTTTCAACTCATCAATCAAAGGTTGTATATAAACATCAATCAGAACTTTTGTATTATGTGGACCAATAAAAATACAATTTAGGAATATGTGGGACTTGTCATACACATCTCAGGAGGAAGATTATACGGAGTAATAAATACATGTCATCAATAATAAGGTGCAACAGAAATAGAGAATGGCCTGAAACCATCTGCACACAAACACAAATGAATGTTCATTGGTTCAGTAGCAAAGTCAGGATAAGTTCTATAAAAATGTTTCCATGCTTCTCTATCCGATGGATGACACATAACACTAGGAGCCCTTCTATTTTCATTGTGCCATCTCCTATGAGGAGCAGAACTCGGTGATGCATACAACCTTTTTAACCTAGGTATAAGAGGTAAATAATGCATCGCCTTGATTGGAACCATCTTCCCACTTGGAACCCACCTAAAATGAGCATGTCCACATAATTACAATGTTCCTGCCATACCCAAAATAGTGATAAATATGAGCAACAGTGCTTACCGACTCTGTACCGCAATTTCGAGAAAGTGGAGTGCGACAACCAACAACTGAATAAGATAACCTACTGAGGAGGTGTGTCCGTCTGTCTACCTGCACATACAGGCATGAAACACAACGCCCCAGTAAAAGAGGTGTCAGAATGAAAGAATGTACTAAATGTATATGGCATAAGTAACTTAAATAAAGGCATCAAGGTACAAGGGAAAGCAAAAGAAATAACCTATCACTCTGAAGTGCTACTATGGACCATACTGTGCATAAATGAGATATAATCGTGTATATTACGCGGTAGGCCTTGGTAGGCAATAACACAGTAGGCTTCTATGGACAATATCATTAATATAGTATATTGAGTATATAACATCGTAGGTCTTTATTGGCAATATCAATACATATATAAATACATGAGAGCCATCTAAAGGGCACATAATACTATGTGAGACTACCAGAGTGACATAAGGTCGTTACACCTTCAACTGTCCTTATGTGGACAACACATCATTTTACCTTTCTATATGAACTAGTGAGAAGAGGTAAAACATAATGTTTTTAACTTTTAGGAAACCAACACGGAACCTTGTTTCATCAATATAGAAGTGGTACTATAGAGTGCAGAAAGTATTCCCGATAAGGGACAAGTAAGGTACAATAACCAATTGACAGAATAAATCACAAGTATATCTCTAATGACTAAGGATAGAGTCTTTATTGAACAACATTTATTAGTTGTTGTTTCTATGTCGATCATGCCGAAAAGAAAAGAGAGTAAGCCCTACATACCTTATCACATTAGCTATACAAATTGCACAAGCTCTCGTATGCTCTACAACGATTATCTACATTATATGAATAATTTGTATTAATAACAGATCCATAACTTACAAGAAAACTCATTTAGATATTTTGTCGTGCACCTTACGTGCATAGAGTTTGTAAGATCTTTTATAGCTTAACCTATACTTATACCAACACCACAACTTTCTTTACTACTCTTCCCCATATCCATAACTCAATCAACAATCCAACAACCTCATATTATACTCTTATATCACATAAAACAGTCCAACAACAACATACTTAGTTTTCAAGGTTTAAGAGAACTTATTCGATAAGAATTCTTCGACAATCTCACTCTAATCACTTGCATAATCTCAGGAATAGGAAGGAGGAGGTAGAACTTACCTTCAAACTCTAGAATCACTCCAAAGTAAGAGTTACTTCACTCCCAATATTCTCCAAAATCGACACAACAAGGAAGAAGATGATCTACCGATGATCATTAGATTTCTTACGTCGGATTTGCTTAGTTTTTCCTTGATTTTACCTTAGATCACATAAAACCACTTAGAGAGAGTTTAAGAGCTACTTAGGGTTGTAAAAATGAAGTTAAATGAGCTTTAGGTTGAGTTGGGTCTATTTATAGTAGGTTTAAAAATTTGGCACCGACACAGACCGTAGTAGGGCCTACGAATTGTAAATCCTGCCTCCTAACCACAACTTAGATCGCAGACCCTGCTAGCTTTCCAAAATTCACTGCATCAACATATTGCACCATTTCCATTTCGCAGAGTGCTCTGGGAGGTGACATTTTATTAATTTTCATTAAAACTTACTTCCGTTGATCTTATACACCTTAAACCTTTATGAAACTTACTCAACACATATGTAAACCTTTATTAGTCTATTGGATGGGTTCTACCATCTCCAAGCCTATGTCATCTAACATTACTATAATAACAACTCACAAAAATATGAGCTGTAACATCCTCCCCCCCCTTAAGAACATTTTTCCACGAATGTAGAGGTAAAATTCTAATTCTCAGGATTCTTTAAAAATCAGGCAGAGTTTCCTCTGTAAACAGGACTATACAAAACTTGTCTAGTATCCAAAAAACATATCCAATGTCACACAGGGCCATATAGAAGCACAATATAACAATATCGCCCCACACAACCATCTATCTATTTAGAAATTGACAAGATTATCCATAACTCACCTCAACTGTCAGATGTCGCAATTTGGGTTGTATCTATCATATCTGTATCAACAACATTGCATGTAGTCGGGAATAGGTGAGAGTATCTGGACTTCATATCCACTTCAGCCTTACACATCATTTCTTCCACATTATTGTTCCTACAGAGTACTGTAACAAAGGCTACTTCTTTTATCTATAACTTGCGGACCTGACGATCTAAGATAGCAACTGGAATCTCCTCGTATGACAAGTACTCTATAATTTGAACATCATTTATAGGGGTAACATGGGAGGGAACTCATATGTACTTTCAAAGAATTGACACATGGAACATAGGGTGGATCATTTCTAACTCTGGGGTAATTCAAGCCTATAAGCCACCTAGTTGATCCTCTGAACAATTTTATATGGCCCGATGTACCTTTGGCTAAGCTTGCCCTTCTTGAAAAATCTTATCACGCCTTTCATAGGCGATACATTCACGAACACCCAATCGCTAACAGCAAACTCTAGGTCTCAGCATCGATTATCTTAATAGGACTTCTGTCGACTCTAGGCTGTCAAAAATCGCTCCTGGATCAACTTTACCTTCTCTACCACTTGTTGTACTAAATTAGGCCCCAATAGTTTTACTTCTCCTACTTCAAACCAGCTAATAGGAGATCTACACTTTCACCCATACAAGGCTTCAAACGAAGCCATCTTAATATTGGAATGATAACAATTATTATAGGCAAACTCAATAAGCAGAAAATGATCTTCCAAACTTCCCTTAAAGTCAAGACACAATCTCGTAACATATCCTCGAGTGTCTAAATAGTGCACTCAACATGTCTGTCTGTATGCGGATAGAAAGTTGTGATGAGATTAACATGAATACCCAACCCTTTCTGGAATAACCTCCAAAAGTTAGATGTAAACTGGGCACCTCTATTAGATATAATAGAAACTAGAACTCCATAAAGCCAAACTATCTCTTTGACATATAACAAGGCGTAGTCTTCAGCCAAATAAGTAATTCGGACAGGTAGAAAATAGGCCAACTTTCTAAGCCTATTAACAATAAACCAGATAGAATCTTAGTTCTGTTGAGAACAAAGTAACCCTGTAATGAAATCCATATTGATTGTATCCCATTTCCGTATCATAATATCTATATTCTGAAGCATCCATCAGGTTCTGATGCTCAACCTTAACCTATTGGCAATTTGGACATTGGGACACAAACTTTGCAGTATTTTTCTTTATCTTTATATCGTTCCGCCAATAAATTTGTTAAAAGTCATGGCACATCTTTGTAGTACCAGGATGAATAGAATACCTGGACTGGTGAATCTCTGCCATAATTTTCCTTCGGAGTCCTCTAATGTTAGGCACACATAATTGGCTTTTATACTTAAGAATCCTGTCATATGATAGCTCAAACAATTGCTTCTTTTGAAAGGTAATCCCTTCTCTCATTATGACCAATGCTAGATCATCAAACAACCTTGCTTTTACTTATTCTATTAAAGATGATTTTGCGGCATCCTGAACTATAGCACTCTCATCCCTGAGTCAAGAAATCATACACTCAAGCTAGCTAACCGATGTAAATATTTTGTCATCTCCAATTTGTCAACATCTACATATCTTAGGCTACCCATGGACTTACGACTCAATGCATCGGCTATAACATTTGCTTTACCCATGGTATAGAATATCAAAATCGTAGTCCTTCAACAATTCAAGGCACCTTCTATGCCTTAAGTTCAATTTTTTAGCCTATATATATATTTTAGACTTTTATGATCCGTAAACAAATCAACCTGAACTCCATAAAAGATAGTGATGCCATATCTTCAAGGCAAATATAAATGCTGCCAACTCAAGATCATGAGTCGGGTAATTCTGCTCGTTCTTTCTACACTGTCTTGAAGCATATGCAATAACCTTGTTGTTCTACATCAAAACATAGCCCAAGACGACTCTAGAGGCATTTCAATAAACAACATAGCCTTCTGAACCTTTTGGAAGTTCTAGGATAGGTATTGATGTCTACCTATCCTTCAATTATTGAAGACTCTTTTCACAGGCGTCCAACCGCTGAAACTTAGCCGCCTTATGAGTCAACTTCTTCAATAGGGCAACAATAGAAGAACAATTCTCCACAAACCTCTAATAATAGCCTGTCAAGACCAAGAAACTACATACATCATTAGGAGTCGTGGGCCTCGGCCAATTCTCTACAACCTCGATCTTCTGACTACCAACTTTAATGCCCTCATCTAATACTATATTCCCAAGAAATGCCACTAAATTCAACCAAAAACACGCATTAAGAGAATTTAGAATATAACTTATGATCTTGGAGCATCTATAACACCACTCGCAAATGGTCTACATGCTCTGCCTCTGATCGAGAATATACCAAAATGTTGTCTATGAACATGATTATAAAAATATTTAGAAATAGCTTGAACACCTGATTCCTCAAGTCCATTAATGCCGCTGGCCCATTAGTGAGACCGAATGACATAAGAAGAAACTCAAAGTGGCCATATCTGGTCCTGAAAGCGGTCTTCAGAATATCATTCTCCTTAACTCTTAATTGATAGTATCCAGACCTAAGTCTATCTTCGAGAAATATTTAGTGCCTTACAACTAATAAAACAAGTCATCGATCCTTGGAAGTGGATATTTATTCTTGATAGTAACCTTATTCAACTGATGATAATCAATACACATCTTTAGTCAGCCATCTCTCTTAGGAACAAATAGCATTGGCGTGCCCCATGGCGAAGTACTAGGTCTAATAAAGCCCTTCTCTAGCAAACCATTCAATTGTGCCTTTAATTCCTTCAACTCAACAGGGGCCATTCTGTAAGGAGGAATAGATATAGGCTTGGTGTCCAGAAGCACATCGATGGTGAAATCAATTTCCCTTTTAGGAGGAATGCTTGGAAGCTCATCAGAGAATACGTCAGGAAATTCATTAACAACAGGAATGGACTTAAGAACTAGAGGTTCTGCTTCCACATTTTGCACTCGTATCAAATGATAGATATATCCTTTTAAAATCATCTTTTGTGCCTTAAGGTAGGAAATAAACCTCCCCTTTGGCATGCAGCGTTACCCTTCAATTCTATAACGGGTTTGCCTAGAAAATTAAAATGAAGAACCTTCGTCCAATAATCCACATTAGCATAAGAAGAGGCAAAACCAATACATACCCATAATGACATAAAAAACAATCATTTCTAATTCATTCAAGTCAGCTAGAGTATAATGATTACAAATCACCACATCACAACCCCGATAGATCCGTCTAACTATCAGTGACTCGCCAACCGGTGTAGATACTGCAAACGACTTACTTAATAACTCAGGTTCTCTACCAAAAATGTCAGCAATGAAAGAGTGATGTACAATAATGTAGAGCCTGGGGATATCTGTTACACCCCATAGCTTTGTATTTTTCCATGTCGTCAATGGATATTGAAGTCCCGGGAAGAATTATGACCTTACGAAAGAATAATGAAGGTTTACAGTTTGTTTATAGAAGTACCAGAGTGTTCAGAAGTTAAACACATAGAAGGAAATACATTTTAATAAAAATAGGAAATTGGGCAACTTGATGGGAAGGTTGATGGACCGTTAAATGTTTGACGGACCGTAAAATTTCCCACCTTGAGCTATCAATTTACTGGTTGTTTGATGGGAAGATTGACGAACCATCAAAAGTTTGATAGTACGTCAAATCAACCATCAAGTTACGGCGGTGCAAATATTTTTATGGGTTTATATTGGGTATTTCGAATTGGAACCTTCATTTCACGCAAAACTAGTTCCAAAATCTCTCCAAAGCACTCTCCATCATACCACCATCACCACCCAATGTGAAATCAAGGTTGATTATGTAAGAGTTCCACCATAAACCCCCTATTTATCATAGAATTCATTTTTTCTACATTAAGTTGGTGTTGAAAAACCCTTGAAGACTGGATTAGTTGTTGTTTTAAGGAGGTTGTGAGGTGTTAAGTTAAACTCCATACTCTTATATCTATTTTTATGGTTAATTGATGATTTTGAGGAAGTTATGAAAAAAGTTTTCATGATCAAAACTTCTCAAATATGTGAAATTTTCATAATAGATATTGTTGGGTTGTTTTACTCTAAATATAAGTTGAACTAAATGATTGAATTAGTCATGTGCATTATGGATTAGGAGAAACATGGTTGTAAGGGTTGGAAGGATTGGAGATTGAATCACATAAAATGTTCTGTATAAGCAAATCTTAAAATAGTCATTTATGCTTAAAGTTGTTGAATCACATAAAAGTTGTTTTAAGGAGGTTGTGAGGTGTTAAGGTAAATTCCATACTCTTCTATCTATGTTTATGGTTAATTGATGATTTAGAGGATGTTACAAAAAATGGTTTTCATGATCAAAGCTTCGAAATATGTGAAATCTTCGTATTAGAAATTGTTGGGATATTTTACTTAAAATATGAGTTGAACGAAATTATTGAATCAGTCGTGTGCATTATTGATTAGGAGAAACATGGTTGGAAGGGTTGAAGGTGGAATCACATAAAATTTTCCGTATAATAAAAGCTTAAAAAGAGTCATTTATGCTTAAAGTTGTTAAAGAACACCTAAATGAGTTTCTATGGAAATTATGTCTTTGATTGCACCGTGAGAATAAATTATATGAGAATCCCTTGTAAAAGAAGGCTAAGAACCAAGGTGTTCAAGGTTGTCGATAAGATGCCTAAGTGAAGTTTCTCTATGGAATTTTAACTCGATATTGACATAAACCCTTATGTGATATAGATAATTATCCATAACACGTGCAAGGCATCACAGGATGTATCTAGCTTCTTCGATAAGGTATGTAAGGCTCACTTTCTTTTTTTTGACATGACCATATTGAAACGATTATTATGAAATGAAATTCAATAAGAACTCTATTTTAAAGGTCCTTTCGAAGACACTAGTGATTTCCCTATCAGTGTATTGTGATGTGTTATCATTCTTTGTCAAGATTACATTCTTATACCAAAAGCATTCTTTTGACGTCTATAAAAGTTGACTCCTTATTGTTTCCTAAAAGCTAAGCTTACAATGTGATTCATAATTCCTATAGAGTCAGTAAAAGAATAACAAATGAAGTGTGAACCCTCATAAGGGACTCAGAGGTACGACCCTGTGTCACTCCGACAAGTTCATAAAATATTTGGAGTCCTTAAAGAGGTAATCATATGCATGCATTATATATTTATATTTCCCTCATAGGCCTATGGCGTTATATACACGATTATATAGATATGAGATTAATGATACTGCCTCTAGAGGTCTATGGCACTATTGTGCAGTTTATACAGATATGATATTAATAGTACTGCCCATAGAGGCCTATGGCGTTATATACGCTACCATATTTCATTTATGCATATTTTGGCCCACTGAGGCACTCAGAGTACAGGTTGTCTTTCTATTTCCTCATTTTAAAGTTAGATATTTCAGTTACAGTTTCAGCGCATGCTCTATTTACAGCATTATACTTATTTACAGTTTCAACCTTACATATTCAGTACATCTTTCATACTGATGTCCCTTTTCGGGGACACTGCGTTCATGCCCGCAGGTACAGATAGAGCATCATATGGTTTCTTCATAGTAGGACTTGACTCGGCTGGCAATTATCATGTTCCTTTCTTTCAAAGCTGTGTAGTGAGCTGATAGGTATGACATATATGTATATGTATATAGTTGGGTATGGCAGGGCCCTGTCCCAATAAGTTGTTGTAAGTATACTCTTTAGAGGCTTGAAGATAGTCATATTGTGTATGATGGACGTGTGTGTCCTTGTCAGTCTCTTCAATAGATCTATTATGTTTATGTCAACCTTTTCAGCCTTGTTATAGATATGTATGGTTTGGGCCTTTTCTGAGTGCAAGTGGTTATATTCTTATTTAGTTGAGCATGTGTCAAAGGCCTCGTTCTCCCATGAGTTGTTGTATATCTCTAAGGTATTAGGATCAATACGCTTGGGCCTTAGGGTACCGGGTATCGGGTGCCAGCCATACTCCCCAAGGTTGGGGCGTGACAAAGTGGTATCAGAGCAGGTCTGTCCTAGGAGTGTCTACAAGTCATGTCTAGTAGAGTCTTGCTTATGGGTGTGTTGCACACAACACTTATAAACAAGAGGCTACAGGTCACTTAAGATGTCACCTTTCTTGAAAATCTAGATCATGCGATAGAAGCAAAGTAGTAAGTCACTAAATCCCTATCTTTTCATGTTAATCTTTTTTTTCAGTAATGCCGAGATCCAAGGGAAGTACTGATAGCTGAAATTGGGTTAGAAATGTGGGAGAAGGTACTAGCTGACAACTACCCGCCAGTATGGATCCAAGGAACATAAGGACACCAGAAAGAAATGTAAGTTATTCAATGGAGGAAGACCCGTCCATAGACGAAGATCTGTCTATGGAAAAAGATTCGTTTGAGGATTCATTTATGAAGGAGGACCCATCTGAGGCCCCCAAGGAATCACCCTTTCATGTGCCTTTGATCCTAGTGGTAGAGCTAGATTATAGGAAGGCCCACACAATATAGAGGACATCAGCACAATAGTCATTTCCATTTGGGTTGGGTGTGACTGGTCCTATGTTTGCAATAGCACCCCCAGTTATCTTCCTAGAGTACATTCATGTTCAGTTGCCCCTGCAAGATAGACCTGTAGAGAGATTAAGAAGTCCAATATCATGGAATTCAGTTAATCAAGGTTCTTCCCTAACAAGTAGAAGTGAGGAAGAAGTAACCACTAGATAGAACAGAAGGTTTGGGATGGACGCAAGTGTTGAAGGTTTGCGTTAGATCAAAGTTCCTGGATAGAAATCAGACGAACACTGGAAGATGTGGAAAGTAGTAGACTGCGATGTCATAAATACAGAAGGATACATGACAGAGCATTCTTATTCGATATCGAGTTATGTTCTGGATGTGGAGCTTTGGGCCATAGGGCCAGAGAATGTCCTGAGAGATTTCAGTTGATGTGCCATCAGTGTGGACATGTGCATTACAGGCCATGCCCTGATGATCTTGAGGGATGTTACTAGTGTGGGAGCAGGAGCCATAGAGTATATAAATGTCCGAGGTTGAGTCGGGGAGAATAGCTGGTACCGATATTACTTAGAATTATGCAATCAATCAAGTATGTTGGTAATTTTATTATGAATAGATGTACTTATACCTATGATCAATTAGTTATTTTGATATAGCAAGTATGACATACAAGGCGTATATAGACCGTGAATCGATGTTAAAAATGGAAAGTGGAAAGTGAAATCACAGTTATGTTCAAGGCTCCAAGCAAGATGATTCAGGAATCGACCATTTATTCACTATACATGTGTCCAACACCCTTAGATTATATAGCATGAGCAGTATTGGGACACAGAAAGAAAATGAACATATGACCTGAAAAAGGGGATTCACAGGCCCAAGGAATTTAGAGGAACCCCAGAAGAGCAGTAAGGAGAATGGATTTCCAGTAATAAGTTACCGGAAGATTTGGTCAGAAGACAGTTGAAGGAAGAAAAGGATGAGACAAGTTATACGTAAAATTAGTAGCCCCAATCCTTTCATAAGGGTTAAACTATTTAGGGAAAAAACCATGGAACGAGATGAGTTTTGTCAATTAGAGGCAAGCGATATGCCTTACTACCATAAAAGATGAAAGTATTCTCGACATTAGTGGAGATAAATTGAGACGAAGGTGTGATTCATAGAGAAGTGGCTACAAAATGATACACGGGTGTTTGCTAAACAAAAGTAGAAGTGTTATGAAAACTTAACAAAGTCGAGGAACATGTATCACACAAATAAACTGATGGAAAGACGGTAATGGTAAGATATCGATGAAATAATTGGGATGAGATTTCCAAGTAACAAGAGTACAAATAAGAGATAAAGGCATAAGTAAAGAAGTGATTCACGCTTCCTGAGCTGAAAATGTAAATTATGACATTCGTGGATGACGGTACCGAAAGTACTCCAAGACAAGAAATCTTTAAAGAAATTCAACTCGGTAATCGCCAAGTTGAGTAATTGGACGGCGGATAGAAAATAATTCTATACCAATTTAGGGGGGGGAAAGACGACGTTCGCAATAAGGATAAAATCCATCTATGACTCAAATTTAAATATGTCAAGCCTTAGGTGTGCCGTGAATATTGATAAAGCGATTAAAGGTATATGAGTGGGAGTAAGCGCGAGTGAAACCCGATATGGGTGTATAATGGAGCAATGAAAAGATGATTTAAAGTAACCGATAAGGAAAAGATCTAAAGAGCAAGAGTAAAAGAATATGATATGAGCAAGCAAGTGGTATTAAATGTGGATGGCCGAGTAAACTAGAAACCTTATAAGAAAGATAATGTAATGGTAATAATGATAAGGACATGAGTTACAAAAGAGACAAAAACATAGCAAATAAGGGCAGCAACATGGATTTGAATGCGGTAACCATGAAGGGAGCAAGTAAGATAAATACCTTGCAGTAAATCTTTCATTGAAAAATAAGGTAGGACAACCTCTAGCATAAGCCATATTGAAAAACTAACCAAAGGATGTCAAAGATTTGCTTCAAGAAAATAGGTGTACAAGAAATACCCAGCAAATGAACAGTCGAATGTGAAGTATCAGGGATTTTTAATGTTACAAGGTTCAAGTACGAGCTCTTAATATCAAAGAAATATCATTTTTGGAATATCATGAGTTCGGAGCTAGTGAATATAGTAGATGCTCTAGTAATAAGGCCAAGCAAAAGAAGGAACAACTTGAAAAGGAGAAAATACCTTGTTTTCAATATTTGATGAACGATATAAATCGAGCGAGGATACTTGAGAAACTATGGGGTATAACTAAGAAAATGATGAGTCTATCTCGGAAAGCATAGCATCGCCAAATAAGTATACAAACTCGAGACATTGTAAGAAGCAAGTGGATCGAATGTAAAGAACATGAAGGTAATGGACCATAGGGCCGTATACCGTTGAACAACGAGAGTTGCTACGGAAGTCCCAGAAAGGAACCGCCCCAAAGAAGTAACAGCTGGCCAACCATAACAGAAACCGGGTGATACCCCCCTTGGAGATATAGGTAAACAAATTCTTCCTTATATTGGGAATTGAGGAGTATCAAGACAAAGCATCTCATCTAAAGCCCTTTTAAGAAGTATTGTAAGATGGAGTGGAGATAATAACGGGAACCTTATCAAGGTCTGAGGATTAAGAGTATCTGGTAGCAGCATTCAAAGAAATGTTGCTTTTGAAATGGAGGGTGAACGGTTTGGAAGAAATTTGAATTAAGGATTGATGACTAGTGAGGGGCATATTACCAGGTAGGTGAATAAAAAATTATACACGGAAAAAGATTAGAACTCTTATCGATGTCACAAGAAATGCGAGGGACCTGAAGTAACGATACCAAATTTAAGGAAAGAAGTATAAAGAAATACTTAGATCAACGGGGAAGCGAATTGAGAGATATAACTTGATAAGGGATGAGGGTTCCGTTTGAGAGCATTCAAGGTCATAATACTAAACTCGGTTAAGAAACATAGCAACAAGCAAATGGAGCATAGTCCAATCAGAGGTGCTTATTCAGAACCTGCTCCAAGAAAAAAATGGAAAAGAGAATTATCGACAAAATAAATTTTAAGACTAGTGAGCTGCTCAAAACCTATGTGTCGTATAAGGATACTATAGAGGAACAGGGAAGGAGAGCAGAGAAAGAAATGGATTCGGATAAGTCTATTATTCTCACATCTTCGATCGTGCCCCAATATTTTATCAGTATCTTCCTTATGATTCGTGCTTATGAACTCTGTCGCCTAAATTCCATCATAAGACAAATCATAACACAGTAAGAAAGGACATAACACTTATGTCAGAATTCAATACCTTTAATGTCATAATACAACGACTCAGAAAAAGTGCAGCCGTCAAATAATGGTATCAAAGAGAAGTACAACTATGTGAAAGTTAAGAATATACCAAAAATGTATAGCAATGTAATCTAATAAAATAATAGGATGGGATAGTCCTTAATCCGCAAAAGCTCTGTCATGAAAGGTCACGAAACTTAAGAACCTCTTTACTAGAATAATGCAGATCCTAGCTTCATGTTAGCATGCATGTAATACAACAATTCTATTCCTATTTGATAAATCGAAGATGGAACATGTATCTTATGTAAGTTATATTTTGGAGGGAGTGTATCGGGTGCAGCTCGGATGTTAGAAAAACATACTAAGGTAAGTTATGGCTGAACTTTCTCTAATCTTTCGTAAGTAAAAGCAGTCGTGTGAGGCCGATTGATGTTATCTTGATACTATGTTGCCCAGTGTGGAATTGGATATATATTTGGGCTAATTAACAGGTTTTGGTTAGTCCTGTTTACAAAGGAAACTCTACAAAAAAATTTGGAAATCGTGAGTGTTAGAATATTTCCAACATTTGCAGATGAATGCTCCTAAGGGGGGAAGGATATTACACCCCATAGCTTTACATTTTGAAGTGTCGTCAATGGATACCGAAGTTCTAAGAAGAAATATGACCTTATGGAAGAATAATGAAGGTTTACAGCTTATTTATGGAAGTACCAGAGTGTTTGAAAGTTAAACTGATCGAAGGAAGTACATTTCGACGAAAATAGGAAACTATGAAACTTGATGGAAAGATTGACGGACCGTCAAATATTTGATGGACCATCAAATTTCCCACCCTGAGCCGTCCATTTTCCTGGATGTTTGATGGGAATATTGACGGGACATCAAAAGTTTGATGGTCCGTCAAATGAACCGTAAAGTTACAGCGGTGCAGAAATATTTACAGGTTTATATTGGGCATTTTGACGTGGAGCCCTCATTTCACCCCAAACCAGTTCCAAAATCTCCCCCATGCTCTCTACATCATACCCCAACACGAAATCAAGGTCAATTGCACAAGAATTCCACCATAAACCCCTTATTTATCATAGAATTCATCTTTTCTACATTAAGTTGGTGTTGAAAAACCCTTGAAGATGGGATTACTTTCTATTTTAAGGAGGTTGTGAGGTGTTAAGTTAAATTCCATCCTCTTATATCTATTTTTATGGTTAATTGATAATTTTAAGGAACTTATGAAAAAAGTTTTCATGATCAAAACTTCTCAAATATGTGAAATCTTCTTAATAGAAATTGTTGGGTGTTTTACTCTAAATATAAGTTGAATTAAATGGTTGAATTAGTTGTGTGCATTATGGATTAGGAGAAACATAGTTGGAAGGGTTGGAAGGATTGGAGGTTGAATCACATAAAATGTTCCGTCTAAGAAAAGCTTAAAAAGAGTCATTTATGCTTAAAGTTGTTGAAGAACACCTAAATGAGTTTCTATGGAAATTATGTCTTTGATTGCATCATGAGAATAAATTATATGAGAATCCCTTGTAAAAGAAGTCTAAGAATCGAGGTGTTCAAGATTGTCGATAAGATGCCTAAGTAAAGTTTCTCTATGGAATTTGAACTCGATATTGACATCAACCCTTATGTGATGTAGATAATTATCCATAATGTGTGCAAGGAATCACGGGATGTAGCTAGCTTCTTCGATAAGGTATGGAAGGCTCACTTCCTTTTTTTTGGCATGACTATATTGAAACGATTATTATGAAATGAAATTCAATAAAAACTCTATTTTAAAGGACTTTGCGAAGACACTAGTGATTTTCCTATCAGTGTATTGTGACGTGTTATCATTCTTTGTCAAGATTACATTCTTATACCCAAAGCATTCTTTTGACGTCTATAAAAATTGACTCCTTATTGTTTCCTAAAAGATAAGATTACAATGTGATTCATAATTCCTATAGAGTTAGTGAAAGAATAACAAATGAAGTGAACCTTCATAAGGGAGTAAGAGGTGCAACGACCCTATGTCACTCCGACAAGTTCAGAAAATGTTTGGAGTCCTTAAAGAGGTAATCATATGCACGCATTATATATTTATATTGCCCTCATAGGCCTATGGGGTTATATACTCGATTATACAGATATGAGATTAATGATACTGCCCATAGAGGTCTATGGCACTATTGCGCAGTTTATACAAATATGATATTAATAGTACTGCCCATAGAGGCCTATGGCGTTATATACGCGATCATATTTCATTTATGCATATTCTGGCCCACTGCGGCACTCAGAGTACATGTTGTCTTTCTATTGCTCTATTTTCAGGTAGATATTTCAGTTACAGCTTCAGCTCATGCTCTATTTACAGCATTGTACTTATTTACAGTTTCAGCCTTACATATTCAGTATATCTTTCGTACTGATGTCCCTTTCTGGGGATACTACATTTATGCCTGCAGGTACATATAGATGCAAGTGGTTTCCTCACTGTAGGACTCAACTCAGCAGGTAGTTTTCACGCTCCTTTCTTTCAGAGTTGTGTAGAAAGCTGATAAGTATGACATTTATGTATATGTATATAGTTGGGTATGGGGGGCACTGTCCCGACCAGTTATTGTCAGTAAACTCTTTAGAGGCTTGTAGATAGTCATATTATGTATTATGGACATATGTGGCCTTGCCAGTCTATTCAGTACATCTATTATGCTTATGTCGGTCTTGTCGGTCTTGTTATAGTTATGTATAGTTTGGGCCTTTTCTGTTATTTAGTTGAGTATGTGTCAGAGGCCTCATTGGCCCATAAGTTGTTGTATATTTCTCAGGTATCAGGATCAGTATGAATCTATCTTGATAGGATTTTTCTAGTAGTTAGCGAGAAGTGCTCGGGCCTTAGGGTGTCGGGTGCCAACCACACCCTCTTAAGGTTGGGGTGTGACACTATCAATGCATTCACATCAAGAGAAGAGACGGATAATATACCTATAAGAATATCAACTAGACGCTCTACCAGCTGATATATTAGTACCCTTCCCAAAAGGGCGTACAAGGGTAGAAGAAGCAACTATAGATCCAGTGCGCTGCATCATACCACCTCCGCCTCTCATCAGACACTCTTTGGAAATATGTCTAAGATAACCACAAGCATAACACATATCTGTCCCCCGCAGCACTGCCCCGGATGGGCCTTGCCACACAAATCACATCAAGGCAAAGGCATCCTCATCTAAATGGAATCCCCTCTATACTACAAGCATGACACTAGTGAACTCTGACCTTGACCAGAATAATTAGATTGATCACGACACTAGCCTTGGAACTGTGGTGGAGCACTGGCTACCGGATAGAATGGGTGATACGATTCCTAAATGGGAAACTCTAGAAATTAAATGTGAAATTGAAAGGATATAAGATTGATAGAATCAATGGAATTCAAAGCAACCTAAACTATATGAAAGCTTAGACCTCAATGAAGTAAACCAAGTCAAGCAACAATCAAGATAGAAAGAAAGATACAATAATTGAAATCAATAGACAACCAAAGGTATATTAACCAAAGAACTCCTAAAGATTATTCAATAAAAGCACATATGCTATGAAGATGATTCCACAAGTGAGAGAACTCATGTGAGAATCATGAACAAGTTCAATAGACAACCAAGAAATGCACCCTAATTGTGCTATCACTCTATAATATACACTAAGCTAATACTACAAAATAGCTAACAAGAGTTTTACTCTAAATTCATCAATCATCAAAAGTTTTATTCTAAGCCTTGAGAACTACTATTTATAGTATTAGGCCTTATTACAAGCTAGGCCAAAAAGTGACCCAAGCCTTCAAATTGCAAAGATAACCAAAATGGCTAATTGGTCATCCACCAGCAAGATGTGCGAAACACACATTTGTTATGCAAGTTGTGACTGTGTTTCACATATGAAACGGGCGGGCTGACTTTTCTACTCTCCTAAGCATATTGTTGAAACTCATGGGGGTTGCAGGTCACACGTCCAACTCACACTTCGTTCCGCAAATCGTGACTTCTTCAATTCTGACACCTTTTCACTCCAAGCGATCATCTAAATGTTGTGTGCCCTCTTATATGGGCCCTCAAGGGTCTCCAATGCCTCTCTTCGCATCCACACAGCTTGTAAAGTTTGGAGTTTCTTGGCTTGTCCTCGAATGAAGCCTTTTGAATGATTTGTGCTCCCCAATATCATATCATCCTCCCATTCTTGAAATGAATTCGTCCTTGAATACGAACCTTGAAAAATCCAAAGATACACACAAACATGGGCCTCATAGAATGGGGGTTAGCACAATCAATAATAACCTTATTAGCATGCCAATGATGCAAAAAATTATGATATAACCATGTATAAATAAGCACCATGGTAAGATTATCCACTTATGAGGCATCAAGAAGTTGAGTCCTCCCAATTTCATGAAATGAGGATAAGGTAAAGAGACCAATAGATTCAAAATGATAAGCATGCGATACTACATTGGTCCTAGAAAACAGTAAGCTTATTCGATCCTCATTTCTCACATAAGACCAGTCACACAAGTTTAATATATCTCCGGGGTCAAAAGGTTAGGCATAGCCTTTGGGGACACTCATAAACATGTAAGTCAAGAAATCTAGTATTTTCACTAACCTTGGTTTTGGAAAACTTAACAATATATGCACTCTCAAAAAAACTATATGTCCCATGAAGATCCCTAACAACATAATATCCACCCTCAATACAAGCATGAGTGTCATCATAAGAAAACCAGTAGTAAAGAAAGGTGTCACTTAAAATAACTTCATCTATGGTGATCTTACATGTAGCATTTCTATTAGGTTCAAGGACACAAGCAATCATACTACAAGGATTTAGAACACCCAAGGAGGAAGTAGCAATTTAGAAACAAGCATCGCCTTCCTTTTCAAAACATTCCTTCATATGACACACATCTCCACCACGTCATTGGTACTCATCACTTGACACAAGGACAAGACCAATAGATTCATTTTCACAAATATCAAAAAAGGTATGGTGTCACGCTCATTCAAATGATCAACTATATTCACATCAGCACTAATCAGAGGTTCATTAAGCACATCACAAGTTACCTCAATTAGTGGATTAATAATACACTCAAATTGATCATCCCTAGCACATGATAATGTACTATCATTCAAATCACAAGTGCCAACACTAGGTGGACACAAATCGACCTTGCAAGAAGAATCAATTCGGTCATCAATAGGATCAACTAGTGTGGGAATTCTCTCAACAATGGCATTACCAATACATGTGCCCACAGAAAAAAAAAAGACATTCAAACCTTGGGGATGAGGTTTTCTCTTTGTTATCTCCTCGAGAATAATATCATTATGTGTCTGCAAAAGAGAATAGACTATACTAGGCAAAATTCTAGTATCTTGGTTACTTTCAACCTCTTTCAAGCGGCCAATCATTTTAACAAGTGCACAAATCTTATATTCCTCAAGAACTCCCCTTTGGCTCTCCTGAGAAAGTATTGTCTCCCTCTCTCGTTTCTCAATTTTCTCCCTTTGGGCTCTCTCCTGGAGCTCCTCGTGATTCTATAATCTTCAATTACTTGATAGGGTGTTAATGAGATGAGGATATTCTTTCGATCCTCAAGCACAAATGAATATTTGTTAGTCTTCCCATCATGTTGCACACCCCTATCAAATTGTAAAGGTCTCCCACTCAACATATAACATGCTTACATTAGCACCACATCACACACCACCTCATCTTGGTACTTGCCAATGCTGAATTAATTCTCACCCGCTTTGTAACCTTCACTTCACCACATTCATTGAAAAATTAGAGTTTGAACCGACTAGGATGTTTTGTTGTGGGAAACTTCTTATGTTCAATCAAAATAGTGCTCACCATATTTGTGAAACTCCTACCATCAATGATCAAAGAGCACACCTTATCCATTATCTTGCACCTAGCATGAAATAGATTTTCCCATTGGTCAAACACCTCCTAGTTATTGCATCCATATTTCTTTATAATATACAAGTCAAGTTTGTTCTTTTCTCCAATTTCTCTTCATCACCACTCAAGGGTTCTTCCTCATGTTCATCTCTCGATTCTTCACCCTTACTTCCAACACCACACTCTTAGTCATCATTGATGTGGTAGCCATTAGGTGTAGTCACAATTAATCTTGATTAGGGCATTCTCTTGCAATATGCACATTACCTTGACATTTATGAAATTAAATAATAGAAGAGTAAGGGAAGTTAGATTTTGCATTGTTAGCTCCCATAATCTTTTCACCTCCCTTAGCTTTTCAATCAACCTTGGTTTGGGAAGCATGAGTAATAGTATTGGGTTTCTCCCAAGTTGATGAAGATTCCCTTTTATATGCATAATCTTGCAACCTATCCTGATCTTCATGCACATGGTGTCTTTCAATACCTCTTTACCTTCCGACACCTTGATTGACGAAACCTCCATGTCTCTCCCCATGTCGTGGTACATTCTACCATCCTTCTTGAGCAACTTCCTCAACCATGTCATCATTTTTTGGAAAGGGGCTTGCTATGTGGATTTTACTTATGCAAGAATTTGACCTTGAAATAAAAGATAAAAAGGGAACGAAAAATTAAGTAGCTGGTCATTTTTCTACATTAGAGAAATCTCCTCTTGAGTTTAGTGAGATAAAAGAAGAATTTCCCGACGAACATATTTTTTCAGTTATAACTCAACCACCCTGGTTTGCAGATTTTGCAAATTACTTGGTTTGAAAGTGGACACCCCGGGATCTTACTTACCAACAAAGAAAAAAGTTAATTTCTAATGCTAAATATTATCTGTGGGATGAACCTTAATTGTTTAAAAATTATGCAAATAAAATTATTAGACGATGTGTATCTGAGAAAGATATGAAACAACGTACTTTATCATTGTCGTGGTGGAGCAATTGGAGAACATTATGCAGCCAATAGAACCACTTTTAAAATTTTGGAAGTTGGGTTCTATTGGCCAACAATTTTTAAGGATGCTCGCACATATATTTTAAAATATGATAAATGTCAAAGAACATGTAACATCACCAAAAGAGATGAGATGCCTTCGCAATTAATATAAGTTTCTGAAATATTTTATGTTTGGGGTATAGATTTCATGGGTCTCTTCCCTTCTCACATTCATATGAATACATTCTTATGGTCATTGATTATGTTTCAAGATGGGTCGCAGATATTCCCACAAGAAAAAATGATGCTCGAACAGTGTGTGAATTTTTAAGAAAAAATATTTTTACAAGATTTGACACACCTCGAGTCATCATTAGTGATCAAGGAATCCATTTCAGGAATAAACAATTCTCATTGTTACTTGAAAAGTATGGTGTCACCCATAAAACAGAAACACCATATCATGCTCAAACACAGGGACAAGTTGAAGTTTCCAACCGGAAATTAAAAAGGATACTTGAAAAAATAGTTGGAATGTCTCATAAATATTGGGCTTAAAATTATATGATGTATTATGGGCCTACTGAACAACGTTGAAAACGCTAATTGGTACATCCCCATATAAATTAGTCTTCGGAAAAGCTTGTCATTTACAAGTTGAACTTGAACATAAGGCTTTTTGAGATCATTAAATTGTGAACTAACTTCTACTGGAAAGAATAGGTTTATGCAGGTGAATGAGTTGGACGAGATGAGAATGGAAGCTTACGAAAATACAAGAATTTTTAATGAAAAAGCAAAAAAATGGCATGACAGTCTGATTAAGCTGAAAGAATTCAAGGAAGGAGACTTGGTTCTTCTATACAATAGAAAACTTAAACTTTTCCCAAGAAAGTTTAAATCTCGACGGACATGCCCTTTTATTTATTACAAATGTAACACCTTATGGAGCAGTAAAAATTCAACAACAAGACGGGGGAGCTAAATTCAAGGTTAATGGGCATAGATTGAAGTTGTACGTCAATGGAAAATTTTAAAAAAATAGTATCTGCAATCATCATCTAGTAAGTCAAAATAAATAAATTAGTCGAGCTGACAACATTAAAGTCAAAACTATTTCTGTATGCAATTTTTTTTATATAATTATGTAAGATATAAATGTGGAGAAATTACATAGAAGTATACTTATTTATGAATATAATTTTATAATTAATAAGTAATAGAATAATACAATACTAATTATTTAAGAAAAACAAAAAAAAAGAAACATAACTAGAGATTACTTAGCAAAAGTTTGTACTACCCTAAGAAACAAAAGTAATGTCATCCTTTAATTTAGTTCACCTTACTAGAGTAGAGTAGGTATATATTTTCTTTACATCTAACAAGTACTAAGAAAAACTTCTTTTTGTCTATAAGATATGGACAAGGACAATAGAAGAATGAATAAAAATTTGAGTGTTCAGAAGAAAATACATTGAACATAATAGATGGGGATTTTGTAATATTTTTACTTCTTTTTTAGAAAAAAAAATGATACTTTTTGTTGTAGATGTATATACAAGTACCTTTATCTATAATAAGTCTTGATGGACCATTCAGTAGTTAAAATAAAAAAAATGGAAGAGGGTGAAAAACTTAGAAAACACGGTACTAAAAATTCTGTGGAAACAAATGTTGATTCTTCTTCTTCATCCACCCTAATTCTACCACCCACCACCCACCTCTTCTTCTTATTCAATTCATTGACACTTCAAATGCCTCCTAAGAGACCCATGTCTGACAGAGATATCATCCCCTCAAGAATGGTACAACCAAAACATGAATCAAAATCCAATTCCAAAAAAAGTATAATATTTTTGGAAGATGGACCTTTTGATGCTTTTGTATCCTCTATAATTAGTCATCATGTTTGGGAAAGGTTTTCAAGATCATCATGAGGTTATTATTTGGAGTTGGTGGAATTCTATAGTAATGTCAGTAGCGCAATAAATCACTCTATGGTTAGAGGCATCCAGATAGATTTCTCTCCTGAAGCCATTAATGCTCTTCATTCTGTTGATATAGTTGATGATAAGATGACTAGGTAATTTCTTCACAATCCTGATCTTGCTTTAATTAAAGAATATTTATGCCCTAGAGGCGCAAATTAGTTGTTTAATGGTGAACAAACTAGTTGTAACATTCCGTAAATCCGAGTTATGTGTGAATGAATTAAATGAGTATTGAAGTGTCATCTTTTACTTATGTGAATTCCTTCGAGATAAATTCGGGTGATAGATAGTCGTTTTGAAGTCAAATCAAATAGTAAAGTTTGTAAGAGCTCTTAAATTCGTCTAAGTTTGAGGTACGTTGTACTTATTCCCAGTTTTTGGATAGTTGCATTTAGTATTTAAGAAACCTAACACTATGAAGGTTGTAGGTCTTTGAAATACCTTTCCAACCATATATTATAGAGATTAATAGGAGCTCTTTTCTAGAAGTTATGTCCATTTTACTGGGCACTATGCAGCCTATGATCGGTACGCAATCAGGCCTTCCGGTGCACGATCGCACACGAGGCAGTGTACTGCCCTTGGTGCATGATCACTGCATTTTGGGCCTTCTAACTTCATGATCGCGCATGGTGGGGCGACGTTTTTAAAGCCTAACTTCGTTATAACTCACCCCCACTCCGTTTTGGACAACTTTTTGAGAGAAAACAACCCTAAGGCTTCCACAAAACATCTAAGGTAAGTTCTTAGTCAATTCTCATCATTATTACATCAATCTAACATCAAATTATCCATAGTTCATCTCTCCAAATCCTAGATTCTTGAAAAATCAAGAAAGAGAAGGAGGGGCGACTAGAACTTCGTCTAAAAGGTATGAACATCGATTTCCCTGATTTCGTTGATGAATTTTAGGTTAGTATATATTATGCTACACGATTATAATATATGAGTGATTCATATGAGTTTCAAGAACAAATTTTTAAGGCTTATAAAAGCCTAGTTTTCGAAAATTAAGGAAAGCTCATAGAAACGATTAAAGTTCTGATCTTTCTCAACTAAATCCATTGTAGAGTGATTGTTGAACCTTGGATATTCCATTTGGTAGCATTTTAGCATTAGAGGTATGTCTCTTTTCAAACATACTTTTTTTCAACCTTTAAAAATATTTTTTGGGCAAGGTTTCATGTGTGTGAGGGACAAGCCATATGGAACCTTTGGTGTATTATAATATATATATGTATCCATGATTCTCCTATTAAAGAGTTATTGAAACTAATTTATAAGGCTTTAGATTTTGAACGTGATTTACCCCGATTAAGGGGCACATTGAACTCGATTTTAGGAAGCTTGGATATTTCATGTGTTGTGGTTTATGAACGGGATTGTTGAATTTGAAACTTATTTAATAACTTGAACTTAGTTTCTAAACCCATAAATCATTTGACATAGCCTAATAATGAAATGATGAACATAATTGATAATAACTATTTGTCTTTGATGCAATGATTTGTATATAAATGTTTGGGCCTATATGGGCAAGCTGCGCTAGTCCAGAGGACGATTAGCCGTTATAAATCCTAACGTATCAATTTAAGTATTGTTGTGTCAGTTCAGAGAACGATTGACCTTCAAGGCATGTAAGCCAGTGTATCTATTGTTGTGCAAGTCCAAAAGATGATTAGCCTCCGTGGGATAAATCTTCAGTGTATCAAATAATTGTTCGCCCGTGAGTTGTCATTTGTTGATTCTTTGGTGGCCCATAAGTTAGCTAGTTGATGATTTTAGGTTCATAAATGGATGACATAATCTTCAGAAATAGCATAATGGATTGAAAGTGATTTAATTCTCTCATAATGGTTTCTACTAATGGTTTCTCTAAGTTTGGTAAACTATTTTATCTCTGAATTCCGAACTTCTTTACTTACATTGTTTTATTACCTAATATTATATTATTTTACATTATTTATTTTTCAGAGACACTCACTTAGTACCCATTTATCAGGCATACCATTGTTTTTTTATGGTGTGTCAGGTAACGAAGAAGAGTAGGTTCGTGGTACGCCTATGACTTAGGAGAACTTACTTCTTTTGAGACTATTCGGTGAGCCCACGTGATTATTCGTGGGGAATCATTCTATATTTATTTGATTGCATTAGTTTTTAGGCTGCGTTCTGAAGTTAGACTTTTTCATTATCATATTAGAGGCTCCATAGATAGACGTTGTTTTGTGTGTATTTGGTTGAGGTCGTTATTCGACTCTCATACGAGTTGCTACGTTTTTGACAAATTATTTACTATAGACTTCCGCTGATCTTATTTCGTAGATTGTGATCATGATTTCATTTAGCTATTTATACCTTTCCGCTGATATTATTTCGTAGATTGTGATCATGATTTCATTTAGCTATTTATACCTTGTTTGATTGAATAATGAAATATTGTTAAAAGCGATAAATGTTTAGTGACTTATAAGGTGCTTTCGGTGTTTGCATAGCACCGGATTCCTGTTACATCCAAGGTGGGTTTGGGGCGGACATGCTTGGTATCAGAGCATAGGTTTAGAAGTGTCCTAGGAATTGTCTGTGAAGTCATGTCTAGTGGAGTCTTCTTTATATAGACTTCCACCAGTATGGAGGTATGACTACTAGGACATTTTTCTAGGTGTTTCTCATTTTTCATGATTTTATATCGTGCTATAGAGCTCGAATTTCTTTAGAATCATTCTAATGTATTTGTTAAATTCATGCCTTGCGGAAATATTAACTCGTGCGGGAGTTGCTAATCTAGGAATCAATGTTGCTTTGAGTTCATCATTTAGTGAAGGACCCGCCAGGGTCCCTAACCCCGCCGTTACTACGGTCAATATTGAGGATCTCTTGCTCCACCTGCTCCTATAGCCCCTGTTGAAGGTGTGACTGATATCGGATCGATGTAGGCTGCGATCCAGATACTCACCACTTTGGTGGCATCCTAATTGCAACGTGGGGTGCAAATCTAACACATCGCGGAAAAGGAACACTTAAGCACTTTTTTAGGTTGAATCCGCCTAAGTTCTTTGATTCGCAAGAAGAAGATGATCCTCGGTACTTTATGAATGAGACTTTCAAGGGTCTAAGGGTAATGAATGCCTATGTTTCTGAAGCTGTGGAATTCGCAGCATATTAGTTGAAGGATATTGCTCATGCTTGGTTTGAAATGTGGGAGGTTGAGCGAGGTATCAATGTTCCGGCTCTTACTTGGCTTGAATTCGAATGGGGAATTTATGGAGAGGTTTTTGTCTGATGAGAAGCGGTTTGCTTTAGCTACTAAGTTTGAGAAAATTGAGTAATGCACTATGTCTGTTCATGAGTGCAGTTTGAAGTTTACCCATCTAGCAAGGTACTCTATGTACATGATTCCGATTGAGAAACATAAGTTGAACAGGTTTTTGCATAGTCTAATGCCACATATTAAGTCTCAATGTGTTGCTGCTATTATGTCTCCTACTTGTAGTTTTTCATCCCTGGAAGGGTTCACTAAATAGAAAGAGAACTAGAAAGGTGAATAGAGGTTAGAAAGAGAACAAAATAAGAAGGCCCGATATGCGGGCGATTTCAGTGGTGCAGATGATAGAGGACAATGGGAAGGGCATTCTGCACCTGATCAATGTGGTGCTCAGTCTCATGTTAGTGTTTCGTCTAGTGGACAGAGACAAAGAAGCAAGAATCAGAGCAAGTATTCTAAAGGGTGGAGATTGAAAATCATTTGGAAGGGAGGATCATGTATGTCATCATTGTAGAATAAGGGGTCATATCAAGAAAGATTGCAGGAAGTGGCTACGTGAGATGGCTAAATCTTTAGATCAGAGGAATAATTTGTTTCGACTAATACTAGTAACACTCTTAGTGCTCTTGGAAATGGGGCTGGTCAAGTAATTACAAACAATATTAATAGGGGACAAGCTCGACTTTATGGCTTGGCTCCTAGAGAGGCAACTTAAGCCCCAGATGTGGTGGTCACAAGTATTTATAATGACACGTTCAGTCATTTTTAGCTAAAGACACTTATTTGACTATTTTACATTTATCATGATCTTTATGTAGGGTTTATGATGTGCAAGGATGGGTGACATGGATTCTGAGGTCCATTTATATGAGTTTCAGATGAAAGCCCTAAAATTGGAAAATTAAAGTTGGTTAATTTGACTCAAAGTTGACTTTTGGCTATAAGGGTTTGTTTCCACATTCTATCGCTTCCAGTAGTTCCGAAGGGTCATTTATGACTTAGTCGAGTAATTGGTTCACTTCCTAAGATAATCGCATATATTTTGTGGCCTTATTTGTAAAGTTTTGATATTGGTTTTCTCGGGTGATTCTTTAGAGAAGTATGCCTTAGCTCAGTTAATTGTGAAATCTGAGGGTACGAGCGAGTTTGTAGCACTATTTACCATAGGCAAGCATGTCTGGTTTGTGTCCGGGGGGTCTCGGGAGTGTTTTGGACATTCGTTGCAAGGTTAGGGTTGTTGTTCATGATCTGGTGTCTGGTGTCCGCCACGGCAGCACCAGTATCCACCACGGCAGCACCAGTGTCCACTTTGCCATGTCAGCCTCAGTGAGAGGTTGGCTCGCCGAAGCGGAAGGTTGAGTATTGCATGTTTCTGCTATGGTGGATGGTCTGTCTACAAGGGCGAGTCCGATGTGGCAATAGGTGAGGTTTTAAGTGACCTTGCCCCAGCGAGGGATTTTTCCACCGCAGCGGGTCCGCTCCAGCGAAGTCGATTCTGCTGGGGCAGAAATACTGTTCGAGCATCCTATAAATATTTTTAGGTCAAATTTCTTTTCCACAAATAGCAAACCCTCAAAACCAGCGTCGTCTTGGAGGAATTTCAGAGCTTTATGAGCATTTTTTACCTTAAGGTAATAGACTCTTCATTTTTATCGCTTAAGTGATGTTTATAAACTCTTTAATGGTGGTTTAGCATATTTTTAAATTGGAGAAAATAGATTTCATGTGTTTATGAAAATAACAGAGCTATATGGTTGATTTTAATGGAGGTTTATGGATTATAAAGTGATATTATTATGAATTAGAATTGCGTAATGATAGATAATCATGTTTTTAAGCTTAATTTGATTATAGAAGCTTGTTTTCAAAAGGAGTAAAATCTAGAGTTTTAAATTGAGGCTCTTTGATTATTGTTCAATTGATGGCTCAAATGTGTATAGTTTTTAATTAATTTAAGATTGTGATTACTTTGTATATAATAATGGTTTTTTAGTATAAAAGTTTTAGTCTTGGTGACGAGGACCTGGGTCAGTATTCTAAAGTCTTGTTTGTAAGGTTCATGTCCTTGTATGTGGTGTAAAGCTTTATATTAATGAATTATAGGTACATGGATAGACTTCGACTATCACGAGGCGTATCAAAGAAGGCAAGGCGATCATCAAGGCTTGATTTGTTAGAGCTCCTATTAGGAAATAAGGAAGGCTACAATTTAGTTTTTTGAGACTTCAATAGAAGTATGTAGTAGTTATGAATGTTAAGGGGTATTAGACGTATTTGGGAGTCCCACTCCAACGGTTGTGACAAACGGTTGAGTGGGTACCGGTGTTGAACTGTGTTGATGGGTGATTTAGTGAATCTGCCTTAAGCTAATTAAGATTGTTGTTGATTCAAGTAAGGAGGGGTGATGTTTAGTAAGTGGGTCGAGTGTTGGTGGTGTTTGGGTTGACCCGAAAAATGATGCCAAAATAGGAGTCTCGGGTTCTCAGTTTGGGCAGGACGGTGGGATGTTTGGTGGCTGTTTCGAATAGATTCAAAGAGAGTTGGGTCAAGGCGTTTTATGGGGTTGTTGTAGACACGTTGAGAGTTATGTTGGTGATCAGAACTTGGTGGTTTGATAGTGGCAAGGCCAAGTAAAAGACCTGAACCGGTTAGGTTCTCGATAAGTGTGTTAAGGTCGGGCAGTGTGGTGTTGATAACTGTTTTCGATAGTTGTATAGGGAAATGGACTTAGGAATTTTGTGGGGTTGTCACGGATGGGTTAAGAGTCATGATGATGTTTAGGACTTGGTGTTTTGATGGTGACAAGGTGATGGAACAGAACTAAAACCGTGAGGTTATCGGCAAGTTGTGTTATGCAGACTGTTCGGTGTTGTCGGGATTGGACGAGACTTTGTGGGTGGTTTCGATTATGGACCTTTGATAGGGATGTTTATGGAGTCTTATTAGATGTGGTGGTAGAAAGAATAAAGGGTTCGGACGAGGGATGAACACAGAATGTGAGATGCAAGTCCGAGTACACACCAAGTGTTGGAGGTTTGATTTGGTTAAGTGAAGTGGTTCGGTTTTTATAGTTTAAGTGAGGTGCGGTCGATGAGCCCAAGCATAGAGACACGGGGGTTATACTGCCTAAGTCGACACCAAGGATATGGTGACCAATTCCACATGGTCTAGACCGGGGTTTGCTAAGTGCAATGCCCATGAACTAGCCAAGTGAGGGTGATCGGAAGCCCTTTTAGTATGTTCATAAGCTTTATATGATCTTCTACATCAACTTCTACATGAATTCTAACACTACAAACCTTCCAAATTTTCCTTCCTTAATCCCAAAACTCATCCCAAATTAGAAGTTACTTCACCTCCAAGAATTCTTCGAAATCAACACAACGAAGAAGAAGAGGATATGATGATAACCACGGGATTCTCCACATCAAATTTACGTAGTTTACCTTTGGATTTAGTTCTAAGATGATAAAAGACCTTTGAGAGAGTACATAAAATGTTTTAGGGTCTGGGAGTGATATGAAATGAAGCTCCAAATCGAGATATTCAATTGATAGATGAAAAAGAAAGTGTCACCGCCCTAATGTACGTCGGGTATCTACGGTCCGTATATCAAATATGGTCTGTACATTGGACCGTATAAAAATGTATGGTCCATACAATCCGGTCGTACATCAATGGGCAGAAATATAAAATTTCTCCCATGCTAGATACGGTCCCACCATCAATTTTATACGGCCAGTACATTTTTGTACGGTCCGTACTTCTTAGGATACTTTCGGAAAGTTGTCGAATTTCATCAAAACGTATTCTCTTAGGTTTGTTCAACTTTTATACATCCAACACTTCAATAAATAATTTTTAACGCCTCATTATCCTTCCGTAAATTCTCATACGTTTTCGGAATACTTAATTTGATGTAAATCAAACCCCGTACATGATTCATCAACTCAAATTAAGAAGAAGAGTTCCAAGACTGTCCTTGGAAGGCAATAAAACCACACGACCAAACGCTTAGACATGTATGGAGTTTGGAATGGCATAGGAGACAATGTTTGACTGTCTCAAGGAGTTGTATTTTATTCGGCCTTAAGTGTTAGTCTTGGCCGAGATCTTGCTTTTAATTGTTGTCTTTAAATTCTTAGTTTAAGTATTAGTTTACTTAGGACACATCAAAGTCATGTCATAACCCTTATCTCCATATTAGGACACAATTAATGCACTATGTAAGGAGGAGAGGTGACTAGGTCGAAGAAGCTTGGTCCGAGAGTGACATGGCCGAACGTGTACACGGCAACAAGAACTAAATGCACCAACAATCCGTGTTCCAATTACTTATTTATCCACATTTATATCTCCCACAACACTTAATAAACATCTCCACAAAAGGCCATTGTCCGCATATATCCTTAGCCCAATGCAAACACCACCAAATATATTAACGTCCCACCCAAACTCCCTTCTCACACACCCTCACTGTCTTGGTGCACTTCCCAACCTTAGCTCCACCAAACCCCGAGCATTATCCTGACCCTCTACCCATCCGTGACAACTCTACCAAGATCCTTGACGCGACTCCTCCCACACCCATCCGAAATTACCACCCAACACCCCATTGCCAGCCTACCGAAAGACCGAGAAACCCCAATCTTGCCCTGCCATTTTGGGTCAACCCGAGTACAATCAGGACCCGAACTATTTACCTACTCAAAGCCCTCCGTACATATATCAGATTAGTATCAGAGCCAAAAGTTCCCATCCCACGCAATAATGTTATGGCTAACATGAATGAGGAACTTAGGAGGGCCATATCCGAATGATTGGAGAACACATGCAACTTCTAAGGTGAGAATTTCAAAAGCGTGTCGTGATTCATGACGTAGAATCCGGAGAAGAAGTGGCCCAAAATAATCCTAGGCATGCCAACGATGATGTACTAGTGGAACAAAGACACAAAAGGTAACACGACAGAGCCTTGCGGCTTGATCTCCCTACGTTCGTTGATAATTTAGATCCGGAAGAATTTCTCGTATGGCTAAGAGACGTTGAGAGATTGTTCAAGTTTAAATAGTATGATGACCAAAATTGCTTCAAAGTTGCCATATTGAAGTTAAAGTGTTTTGCTTCTATATGGTACAGAAATTTAAAAGCAAGATGTAGTAGGCACGGCAAAACAAAAATCAACTCTTGGGCAAAGCTTAAGAAACACTTGAAAAGAAAGTTCTTGCTGCAAGAGTACAAATAAGAACTCTACCTTAAACCCACCAGGCTTCGACAAGGTGTCCTTAAGGTCGAAGAATACGTTCGAGAGTTTGAAAAGGTCATGATGTTGTGTGACTTGGATGAGAAGGAGACACAACGAATTGCACGATTCATAAGTGGATTGAGTCCGACAATACAAGAGAATGAAGAGGTGTCCACCTACCATACCTTTGAAGATGTGTGTCATTTGGCACTAAAGTTTTAGCAACAATAAAAGAGGGGTGCCTCTAAACCATATCCTAAGCCCATGAGTACCAAAGGAAGGGGTAGTACTTTGTACTCCAACCCTTTATACAATCAAGATGAGATGGGTAATGGCAAAGAAAGGAAGGTAGAACCGGCAAAGGAAGCTGGAGGAGGTGGTAAAAGATGTTTTAAGTGTTAAGGCCTCAGACATTTTGCAAGAGAATGCCCGAATTCGAGGGCCATGACCCTTGAAGAGTACCAATAATTTGGTAGTGTCTTCGTTGTGGAAGAACCCGAAGTGGAAGAAAGTCAAGGGGAAAATGAGACCCTTACGGAAGAAGGAGTAAGTCTTGTTCTCCAACATGTGTTAAGCATGCAACCGGGAGAACTTGAAGAGTCGCAACAAGAGCAAATCTTCTACACACGGTACAAGGTGAAGAACCGAGTGTGTAGTGTGATAGTTGATGGAGGAAGTTGCGTGAATATGGCTTCTCTGGAAATGGTAAGCAAGTTGCAATTGCCAACCCGTGCACATCCCAAGCCCTACCGTCTTCGTTGGGTAAACAAAGCAAATGGGTTAGAATTATCCAACCAAGTCCTTGTTAACCTCTGAATTGGGGGATATGAGGACGAGTTGTGATGTGACATCCTATACGTGGATGCATGTCATATCTTGTTGGGAAGGCCATGGAAATATGACCGAAGAACGATCCACGATGGGGAAGATAATACATATGCCTTCCACAACACATGGATGCATGCCACATCTTGCTGGGAAGGCTATGGAAATATGACCGAATAACGATCCACAATGGGGAAGATAATACATATGCCTTCCATAAGGATGACAAGGACTTCAGGATAAGACCCTTACCACATGGTAAGGTAAGGGAAATAAATGTTCAACAAACTCAAAGGCTTCAAACCAAGCTCGAGACTCTCATGATTGCGGAACAATGAAAATAATAAGAGTCTAAGAATGGGAGGCCGATGGAAGTGCTAGTGTGTGAAGAAAAGGAAAATCTTGTGAAAGAAATGGAAGAAAGTGTTGGGACGATACAAGGTTGGACCCTCTTCACCAACTCATTGTATGATCCTACAATTATTGGAGAGGAGGCCAACTCAAGGGTTGCGGAAGTTGCACTTCCAAATGGCCCAACAATCAGAACAATTCCAATAAATGATGTGGATCATGCCCTCAACATGGTATTCGAAAACAACTACTTAGCCATCATGATCCGAGGAGTACTTCCAAGTTAGCTACACAAGGAGACTTTGTTTCATACACGGCACCGATCGTGTTGGTGCTTTAAAAGAGTAGGACTTGGTATACACTACTTCACGAAGTATCTTTGAAGAACGGCTCACAACTATTCAAGGGGGAAGTCAAGCGAATGGTGGTCATCGAGGACCTACAAAAGAGGAGCGAATGGCTTGTGGTGTTGCTCGGAATGAATGGTAAACAAAACTATCCCTTGAGTCTCATGCAAAAAGTTTGATTGGCTCGGGAACACAACTCGTTATCTGTGAACCTTGGTGTTAAGCCCTCCAAAGTAGGCCAAGATTGGTGCAAGATCGCAAGTGTCTATGGGAGGACTTCTTCGTATTCCCCTATAATCCAAGGACGAGGTTCTGTTGACATTTCCACTCCGATCATAAAATAACTACTTGAAGTTGTACTTGCGGATGATTCCAATCTAGACCAAGAACCGCAAACCGTAGAAGCCTATGATGCAAAATTGAAGGATGAACATCACTACCAGTGGACATATGATTCGTTGGTCCAATGGGAAACATATTTGATAAATGGTCCCTTCAAATGATTGGCTGAGTTTCGAAGCTCTTGCAAGAAACCAAGTCCAATTGAAATCATAAATGAGAAGTTGTATGATCAAGAGTTGTCCTCGTACGTGATCCCCAAGAATTTGAGGACAAATTCATCCAAAGAAGGGGAGAATGATGTAAATCAAACCTCGTACATGATTCATCAATTCGAATGAAGAAGAAGAGTTCCAAGATTGTCCTTGGAAGGCCATCAACACACGACCAAAAGCTTAGAAATGTATGGAGTTTGGAATGGCATAGGAGACAATACTTGATTGTCTCAAGAAGTTGTATTTTATTCGGCCTTAAGTGTTGGTCTTGGCCGAGACCTTGCTTTTAATTATTTTCTTTAAATTCTTAATTTAAGTGTTAGTTTACTTAGGACACATCAAAGTCACTATGTAAGGAGGAGAGGTGACTAGGTCGAAGAATCTTAGTCCGAGAGTGACATGGCCGAACGTGTACACGACAACAAGAACTAAATACACCATCTAGAAGGTGTGGTATTCAAGAGGATAAACCGTGTATGGATTTCCTCCATTTGAGAACACCACGATGAACTTGAAGAAGACAATGAGTTGGTCTAACAACTCCAACCAATCGGCCAAGAAGGCATACCAAAGGGGAATGTCTTTCACCACTCTCCAAGAAGATCATTTAAAGAGTTAACTAGATCATATGTGGAAGCTATCAAGGGAAGTTCTAGAACACATTGGAGTTTGGGATTCACTCCCCTCGGCCGAAGACCCTTCCCCTCCCATGTTCCTACCATAGCCGAATTAGTTTGTAGTTTGTGTCTTTATATTTTCCTTCTAGAATGGTCCTTTCTCTACTATAAGAAGTACCCTTAGGCCATTGTAAAATTCAGTTGTTGTTGAATGAAAAACTTGAGTTTAACTCATTTTGGCTATGTCTTTCAATCCAGGATTGAATCTGTTAGTTGGATCCTCCGGGAGGGTCACCTATCTTGTGTCTATGGTTTCGATCACCCTTGCTTGGTTAGTGTTGAGCCTCGCGGTCAGCAAACCTCAACCTAGTCCTTGTGAAAATGATCATAACATACTTGGAGACCACATGAGCAATTAACTCCTCGTGTTACCATCCAAGGACCCACTTGCAACTCATGTTTTGGGTGAACAAATTTTAGGAGTAGACTGCGAATGAGTGCTGAACCAGAATATGATTTTGAAACTTTGGTCTAGGTTATCTTTTTCTTAATCCTCAGGCTGAGCTATCTTGAAGATGTCAAACTAAGTAAAATCTTAACGCTTTGCTTTTCTATCAGATGATTTTCTTCTGGAAGACTTGCAACTCATGTTTTGGGTGAACAGATTTTAGGAGTAGCCTGTGAATGAGTGCTGGACCAGAATAGGATTTTAAAACTTTGGTCTAGGTTATCTTTTTTCTTAGTCCTCAGGCTGAGTTATCTTGAAGAAGCCAAACTAAGTAAAATCTTAACGCTTTACTGGTTAGAGCCTGACCAAAAACATTTGTCAGCTAACTTCTGTCATAGCTAATTTTGATTGTACTTTTCTTCTTTATTTAAAATGAAATTTATTGTTCTGTCAAGAATAGGAAAGGCATCTACCTACATGGTTTACTACGTCATTTCGATTGCAAAGCAGATGGGTTTTCGGGGGAAGATTTTAGGAGATAGCTTCGTCCATTTGGAGGTGAAGGAGAGAAAAATAATTTGCTTTTACTTTTTTTGTTTAAGAAAGATAAACTCACATTGAAGAGTTCTAGCTATATAATGCAGTATAATCATTGTTTACTCTTAGGCCCACAATTGTATTAGCTTATTGCATAATCATGTATGCTTCAGCATTTTTTCCCCTGCTATTCAAGTGGACTAACAGGGGTGTTTAGCAATTCATTCAAAGTGTAATTATGCACATATCAGGATGTACATTGGCTCAATGTGATTACAGTCAAAATCTGGTGACAGAGTGTCTTCAGGAACTATGTAGAACCTAATATTGGTTGCCTTGCTGATTTCATTGTATAGTGACATCAGTTATCCACGTATTGTTACCATGTTTTGCTGCAGCTGAATATTGTTCACATTTTGTTCCTTTTAGCTTGTGCAACATCTGAGCTTGATTTCAGCCAGAACAATTTGTGTGACTTTAGAAACATTTTGTCCTTGTTATTTTATTGCCGGAAGTTGATTGTCGTTTACTTTGATTTTATCGGTGAAGGGTCCATTCAAAAATATGTATATGAATAGTCATATACATTTTCACTGTAAACCTACTCCAACCTTAAATGCTTAATCTACTTACTAACTCGATTTTCTCATGTTCTTTGCATGTTTTTTTTTTGTGAATTATTTTTTCATGATCAGTTTTCTGCTTTAGGAGCAAAGAGCTGAGTGTGACTAGTGTTGGAAATTTACTAAATGTGGAAATACGTATATCCCATTAATTTATGACTCAAACAATTAGGCCCGCACGTCGAAAACATCATTTCCACACACGTGCACACGCAGTGCCAAGTACCGCAAATTTTATTAGTGAAAGAAATATTGGTACGTATGTAATACGTTTGAGACATAGAATTATGGACGGTTATTGGCCAAATGACAAAGTATTCCGCGTTGGTAAAAGAAGGAAGAAGTGTACAAAGTATAAAATGAAATGAGTCGGAAATCGCTGCGGAGCCGTGAAGGGCCGCGGCGCCTCCCAGGCAGCGCCGCCGCGCAAATTGGCTGGCCAATCACTGGAGCTGGTTTTGGAGCATTGACTCTCCATTACTTGCCACACGAATTCTGCCATTATTTGGCTGAATGTAACCCCTCAATCAAGTGCAATTACATGGCTATTGAAGGCCATTAGTTGGCTAGTTGAGGGGTCTTCTACTTACACTATAAATTGAGGCGTTTGGCTCAATTGAAAGACACTACTCATCACTTAGAAAATACTCTAGAATTTTCAGAGTTCATATTCTTCCTCTCTAGCAAAGTTACTAAACTCAAAGTTCTTCATGAGTAACACTTGAGTTTCCTTTGCTCACTTGTTAAAGTTATTATTGTATTTTGGGAGACTATTGCTCAAAACCGTAAAAGGAGATATACGGGGCAATCTTGTCTTAAAGACAGTGCCATCACTCGACTCAGCAAATCACACAAGCAGTTTGTAAGGTTTTGATTTCCAGTTCTATTGTAATAGTTTGTTTATCTTTTCTATTATTGTAATAGTTACATACTTCTCGTTCCCTACAACAATTGTATCCTAATAATTTTAAGACAAGATTTGTTGTAAGTAAGTTAGAAAGATGACTGGCTTAAATCAAACTGCTTCTGATTCTGCTGCTGCTGCTCAAGGCAATCCCTCTGCCTTCCCCACTGCTCAAGACACTCCTAATACCTTTCCGGTTGCTTAAGGCTCATCCAACGCCTTTGCTGCCGCTCAAGGGAATGTTGTCGTTCATCCACCCGCTGGATTTCACCATGAACGCCCTGAAAAGTTCATGGGGTCAAACTTCAAGAGATGGAAACAAAAGATGCTATTCTATCTGACTGTTATGGGAATGACACGTTTCCTAACAGAAGATCCTCCACAAGCTGGAGATGAAATGGACCCTTCGCTTTCTGAAACGGGTGAAGGGGGCCTAGGTATCCATGTCATTAATGGCATGAAGATAGTTCTTGATGCATGTAGTCATAGTGATTTCATGTATAAGAATTACATATTGAACTGCTTGTCAGACCCTCTTTGCATGGTGTATTGCACCGTTGGCACAGCCAAAGAGTTGTGGGAGAAGCTACAAAAGAAGTACAATGCACAAGATGCGGGTACTAAAAAATTTATCGTTGGGAAATTTCTGAAATTTCAAATGGTGGATAGTAAGACAGTGATGTCCCAAGTCCAGGAATTCCAAATGATTCTACATCACCTGGATTTGGAAGGTATGAAGCCAAAGAAGCAGTTTTTTATTGAAAAGTTACCTCCTTCATGGAATGAGTTTATGAGCTACTTAAAGCTCAAGACAAAGGAGATGACCTTTGAAGAACTTATTATCAAACTCCAAATTCAGAAAGATAATAAGAAGGTCTTTCCTAGGGGTAAACAACCCGCTGAAGAGAAAGCAAATATGGCTGAGGCCAAAAGGAACCAAAGCAAGAAGCGCAAGTTCCAGAAAGACGGCAAGACCCAAGTAGCGGAGAAGTAAGGAAACTGTCACCATTATGGGAAACCTGGTCATATGATAAAAGACTGCCGCAAGCCCAAGACTGAGCAACTAGAGAAGGCCAATGCTAAGGTCAAGGCACATGTTAACGTTGTCAAAGACCAGTTTCTGGACGACATAATTGAGGAGTTCTCAGCGGTGGTGCTAGAAGCAAACCTGGTTGAGAATCTCATGCAATAGTGGATGGACACAGGTGCTACAAGACATATTTGTTCCAATAGAGATGCATTCTCCACTTATACACCGGTGACAAACAAGAAGTTGTTCATGGGCAACAACGCTTTATCTGACGTGCTGGGGGTAGGAAATGTAGTTCTGAAGATGACATCTGGAAAGGAGCTTACTCTGAAGGAAGTGATGCATGTTCCTGAGAATAGAAGAAATTTAATTTCAGGTCATTTATTGGTTAGTGCTGGTTTTAGGCTAGTGTTTGAGTGTCACTAAGAATAAAATGTTTGTGGGAAGAGGATTCGTCTGTGAAGGCCTCTTCAAAGCAAACACCATGTCTGTATTACGTACAAGCAATAATATTGAAGCCTCTTCTTCTTACTTGCTTGAGTCCTCTAATTTATGGCATCATAGATTAGGACATGTCAACTACAAGTCCATCCAAAGGTTGGTAAAGTTGGAGTTTGTGCTGTCTATCGACGTAAACCCTCAACATAAGTGTGAGGTATGCGTAGAGGCAAAACTCACAAAGCTTCAATTTTGATCCATCGAAAGAAATACCGCTCCTCTAGAACTTATTCACACAGATAAATGTGATTTGAAGTTTGCACAAACTAGAGGGGGGAACAAGTACTTTGTGACATTCATTGATGATAGCATAAGGTATTGTTACCTTTACTTGTTGAAAAGTAAGGATGAAGCCTTTGAAGCGTTCCGACGTTACAAAGCAGAAGTTGAGAACCAACTAAGCATGCGGATTAAATCCATTAGTAGCGATAGAGGGGGAGAATATGTAGCTCAATTTGAGAAATATTGTGCCCAAGAAGTCATTGTTCATCAAACGACGGCTCCATACTCACCTTAATTAGACGGTGTGGCAGAACGTAAGAATCGCACATTGAAGGAAATAATGAATGCCTTGCTCATCAATTCCGGTCTTCCCCAAAACACGTGAGGAGAAGCTGTCCTTACCACTAATACGATTCTTAATAGAGTCCCACATAAGGGTAAGGACAAAACTCCATATGAATCATGAAAAGGAAAGAAACCCACCTCGTTTCTTAGGAAATAGATTCCCTTGAGGTCATCCTTAGAGTTTGGTGATTGATTTTAATACTAATTTGGAGGTTTTATCTAATTAGAGCTTTAATTGCCAAATTGTGTTGATTTTGTGTCAATCTAGTTATCCTTTTCCTATTCTTGTTATTTTCCTTGTTTTCCTTTTTTTATTATATCCATTAATATCAGAGCTTGGTTATAAATTTGTAACAAATCTAGTCTTGGTTGTTGTTACTACAAATTACTCAAAATAATTAGTTAAATTCGAAATTCCAAAAAAAAAAATCAAAAAAGAAATAGTAAAAAAAATCCAAAAATCGAAACCCCAAAACTTTTATGTTTATTTTGTTGTTTTGACACTAGGTTCTTATTCCTTGGTGTTATTTGAGTCTGTATATCAAGTTTCATTCGATTTGGAATAATTTTTAAGATTCCACCATTGTTGGAGCTTGAAGGTTTGAAACTTGAAAGTGGATCTGTTGAAGAAGATAAAATCGGGGCTTGAAGTTATTTGGGTTGTGTGTACTAGTGAAAGAGAGCCTAGATGTAAAATTTGGACAAATTTAGAGTTGATTTGAACTGGGTTGAGGATTTGAAGTTCTTTTTATTCTTGAAGATCTTCAAGTCTTCATAACGAAGAAGACCCCAAATATTCCAAGTTAATTGTCAGTTGAGCCAAAAAGAGAAAGTTCTAGATTGGGTAGGGCCCCAACAATAAAAAAATGCTAAAATTATTAAAGAAAATTATTTTTGAAAATTCCACGTCAGTAGTGTCGCGTCAGCGCTGCTTCAGTGCCACATTAGTGACCACCTGCCGCATCATCTGCCCATGTCAGCCACGCGCCAGGATGAAGCCCAGTCGCATATCTGACGCGCGTGCGCCTCAACTTCAGAGACTTGCACATTCAGCAACTTGGCGCCTTACCCAGCGCTATAATGCTGAAGTCTGTTTCTGCCTTCTTCAACAAATTTCAAGTCATGCTTTCACCAAAAATCCTTCTAGTTTGATTTCTTCTCCTAATTTCTTTCATTAATTTTTCTAATTAATTAACAACTAGAAATTAATCCTACTTTTTGTTAATTAATTCGTGAGTACCACTTCTTTTTTGTCCGAATTCTTTTCGTTCTTTTTTCGTTTAAATCCTACTTTGTTTGAATTTCGTAATTAATCCTACTTTTTGTTAATTAATTCGTGAGTACCACCTGAAGTGCCTTTGTTTGAATTGAGTCATCCTTTTCTTCGAGTCAAAAAAGAATCCACTCTTGACCTCAAGTAGCAATCGGAACCTTGTGAGTCAACCGGATTAACAAGAATACAATCATTAGCCGACGTAATTTGTGAGGCAATCAAAAGGTGTGCATACTAGAGTATTTTGTATTTTAACTAACTTGACGCATTTTCATGCTTTGTTAAGTGTCTTTAATAGGTACAATGGCACATTCAGGAGATGAAATACAAGTCTCTACCGAGGAACCAACTTTGAGTCAAATGATGAATGTGTTGGCATCCATTACCCGACAAATGAGTGATTTGGATGCTATATTGGGAGTCGTTGAAGAAAGGACTAGAGAAACGTCCTCAACTCCCCAAAACAACTTCCATGTTCATACGAGTGGCTTGCAACATGAATCCTCATCCACCCTATCACCCGGAGCCATTCACCGGATGTACAATGCCACTCCACCGAACACCCTACCACCAATCCCACTACGAGATGGCAATACCATCACACCACCACCAAATAACCCTCAACCACTACAAAATAACCCTCAACCACTCCCAAATCCCCGTCAAACACTTCGTCAACCAATGGGTGATGAGTTCCAAGAGGAGCTAGGAGGTGAGGAAGATCCACATGACAATCGAATGAGGGGCTAATGATTACAATTTCAATGTCCTCAACAAGGTAGAGGTGAAAGGAATGACCCTATCCCACAAGCGGGTAGGCAAGGAGGTTATCAAGGGCGAGATGGCCACCAAGGCAATGATTTCTATGGTGGTAACTACGGAGAAGATCAATAAAGGGATCAAGGGCACCATGGGCACATTGGGGGTCGGGACACGAGTCTTAACTCCATCAAGGTCACTCTTCCAAGCTTCAAGGGGCGTAGTGACCCCGATGTGTTTCTTGATTAGGTGATGCAATGTGATAGAATCTTCTTGAACATGTCCGAGGTGAAAAAAGTGTCTTATGCTATAGCTCAATTTGAGGGGTTGGCATCCACATGGTAGGAAACTCAAGTGAAAGCAAGAAGGTTGCATGTCTTAGCTCCTACTCCCACTTGAGAACAGCTAACGAATATCTTGAGGCATAAGTATGTCACCAAAAGATACATGCAAGAGCAACTCAAAAGGTCTACACTTTGAGACAAAACAACAAGAGTGTGGAGGAATATTATGATGAGTTCCAATTTATGAAGATAAGAATCGACTTTGAAGATGACCCCTTAAATGCTATGACTCTATTCCGAGCCGAGTTGAGTAAAGAAATTTCTTCACGATTGAGACTACACAACTATCGTGATTTTAATGAAACTCTTAAAGCGACTACTGAGATAGAAGGGGGGTTCAAGGAAGATAAGATCGACAAGTCTAGAGGTTACAAGGGTTCATAGAACAACACCAAAGAAGGGGGAACTTCTTCCTCCAATTGGCAAAAGAATAAGGGGTCCATGCAAGATTCCAAGAAGCCCTTTGTCAAGAACCACCAAGTTGAGAAGCAACCTCCAAAGTTTGCTCCGAAAGAGGGAGGTAATAATACTAAACCTCTCCAGTGCTTTAAATGTCAAGGTTACGGTCATATGATGAGTCCGATTATCAAATCCCTCTACCTTTGTGAAAGACATCGACCTTACACGTAAAGGAGAAAGGTACAAGTTCTGATTCAAAATGGAAGTTCCTAAGCTAGAAGAAATGGGATCAGGGCTGGGAATAGACTGACTGTCAAAGAGTTTTAGCCACTCTCCTATTAAGGAGAGGCGTGAAAGCCACTTTCTTGACTATAAAATTGGAAAAGGGAAAAATGAATGTCCTAATCGTAGAGCTTTTATTATGAAAGAAACTTGTAGTGATAATGATGAGAGGGAGTGTGAGAAGGAGGTTGAAGTAGATAATTATGAGAATGATAAACTTATGGATGATGATGAAGATTAGCAAGATGAAATCACCATCCCAAATGGTTTGGCAAGGAGAGTGATGACATGTATGGCCATGCCTCAAGAATGGAAGATTACCATCCCAAATTATGTGGTAAGGAGAAATATGATAAGCAAGGCCGTGGATGATCCTAGCCAAAGGAAAATTCCATTCCAAATGTGGCATTAACCAAAATATGTGTTATGATCATTGATAGTGGGAGTTGTGCAAATGTTGTAAGCACAACATTGGTTGACTTCTTGAATCTTCCCACAATCAATCATGACCATCCTTATAAACTCCAATGTTTAAATGAATGTGGTGAATTGAAGGTGAATCGACAATCTATGATTAAGTTCAATATGGGGAAGTATCAAGATGAGCTTTTATGTGTTGTTGTCTCCATGCAAGCTTGTCACCTCTTACTTGGAAGACCTTGGCAATATGATAGGTCAACCAAGCATGATGGAAGGACCAACCGGTACTCACTTGTGTACAATTGCCTCAAACATGTTCTATGTCCTATGACACCCTTGTAAGTAAATGAAGTTTACCAAAAAATGAGGGAGTTGAAGGAGAAGAGCAAGGGTGGGGGTGGGGAAGCAATGTAGTGAGTAGTGGAGAAAGTAGTTTTCAAAAAAGTGAGAAAATGAAGGAGTCGAGAGGAAATGAAAAGGTGCCCCTTTTGACAAGTGTAGGGGAAATTAGGAAGGAGATGGAGGAGCGACAACTGGTAGTCCTTATCATGCATAGGGACTACTATTTGCACACTAATGAACTAACCCCTACTTTTCCTAGTTTTATTTCTTCTCTTTTGTAGGACTATGATGATGTGTTCCCCTCGGAACTTCTACAGGGATTGCCTCCCTTAAGGGGAATTGAGCATCAAATTGGCTTTGTCCCCGAATCTTAATTGCCAAACAAACCTGCTTATAGAGCCAATCCGGAGGACACCAAAGAGCTTCAAAGGCAAGTGAATGAACTCCTTAAAAGGGGAGTTGTGCGAGAAATTATGAGCACATGTGTTATGCCGGTGATCTTGGTCCCAAAGAAAGATGGGACATGGCGCATGTGTATTGATTGATGAGCCATCAACAAGATAACGATAATGTATCAACATCCCATACCTCTTCTTGATGACACGCTTGATAAATTGAATGGTTCATACATCTTTTCAAAGATAGATCTTAGGAGTAGATACCATCAAATCTGGAAGAAACCCAAAAATAAGTGGAAAATAGCACTCAAGACCAAATTTGGTCTATATGGATGGTTGGTGATGCCTTTTGGTCTCACTGACGCTCCTAGTACTTTCATGCGCTTAATGAATCATGTAATGAAACTCTTTTATTTGGTAAATTTGTGGTTGTTTATTTTGATGATATCTTGGTGTATAGTAAAACCATGGATGAGCATGTTGATTATTTAAAGTGCTTAGGCAAGAACAACTTTATGCTAATGTGGCTAAATATTCCTTTTGTATTGATGAAGTTGTGTTTTCTTGGGTTTTGTTGTGTGTTCAATGGGCATTGAGGTTGATGAATCCAAAATAGAATTAAGGATTAGCCAACTCCTAAATTCATTGGTGATGTGAGAAGTTTTCATGGATTGGCTAGTTTTTATAGGCGGTTTGTTAAAGGATTTAGCACCATAGCCGCTCATTTGACCGAGGTAATCCGAAAGGATAAACGTTTTTCTTGGGGTGAGGAGTAAGCTTGCCTTTGAGACCTTGAAACAAATGTTTAGCTCCACACCATTGTTGTAATTACCTGATTATTTAAGATTGAATGTGATGCTAGTAAAGTAGGTATTGGTGTTGTTTAATGCAAGACAAAAAACCCATCGACTATTTTAGTGAAAAGCTTAAAAGTGCGACGTTGAATTACTCCACCTATGATCTTGAATTGTATGCTTTAATTAGATTTTTGGGTGATTGGCCCAAATGGCTAGTTCAAACCCGTCTAAGTAAGTTAGTTCATTGGGATTTGGCTTCGCTCTTTCCTAGGAAACTAGAGTGGTTTTTCGAATGACTGGGGACTCGAGCAGACTACTCGAGGTGAACCATTGTCGACTGTTGGATGATCGTGAACCACCTTCGTCTTCAACGTGTTCCAAAGAAATAATTTTTTTTTCTAAAGGACAATTGCAAAACTGCATAACTGTCTTTGAGCATTGATGCAAGTGTGTATGTGTATCATTTGACAGAATTATGAAATGCATATATTTACAAGAAAATAAACACAAGCAGTTATTCACAATTAAAAGCATGTTGTATTCAAACCCTTATTGTTAGAACCTAGAATTATCCCCAGCGGAGTCACCATCGGTTACGGTTCACATTTACGCGAGACATAAAAACTACTAAGAGGTTGTTGGACTCTATTCGGATATTTATATTTTTAGAGTTGCCGCCTAATTTATAGGAAAATTAAGAAAATCAAGTAAAAGAATTTTTTTAAAATATAAAAAATCCTTTAAAAACAAGAGTTCAAGGTAAGGGTTCAATGATCCCCCGAAGAAAGCGTTCGACACCCCGATATTAAAAATCCATAGAATATGATTGACCTTTAGGTAAACTGATATTTCAAAATATCAATTGTCAAAATCATTTCAAATTTATTTGTCCATTTAAACAAATTTTGAAAAGATGAACTCTTTTCCATTTAAAAAAATAGTCCAATTTTTGTATATTTCAAAACTTGACAAAATTATATAAAGTTTTTGCAAGTCCAATTTTTGTATATTTCAAAACTTGACAAAATTATATAAAGTTATAAAAAGTATATTTCACTCCGCCTGTGACTCGAGAACCTTAAATCATTAAATAAAATTATTGGAGGGTAAAAATTAGGTGTCAACACCATCTTTTTACCTTTGCAAGTACCGTGTAATAGGTTTTCGTTGGTTAAATAGTTATTTAGTTTGGATAGAGACGGAATGTTAAAGGAACATGTTTGAAGATTGTAAACCTTTATACGGCTCTTGATTTAATGAAGTTTGAGAAAATCCCTATAAGAGATAGGTAATGATTTTTGACTCCCATGAGCAAAGAGTTTTCTACGTGAAAATTCTTGTGTTGACTTATTTATTTTCACTGCATTACCTTCTTGCATATTTACTATAAGATCCGGATTCTTAGAATAGAAACCTAGTTGTAATGACCTAGTCAGTTGTTGTGAGAACCGAAGCTTTATTTTATGTGTCGTTCATTAAAGAAGCTCCATAATAATTATTTGGACCTGCTTGAAAAATTTAAATTCAAACGGATATCATTTGGTTCACATTGGGAGAAGGTTTTATTTTGGAAATCCCAATATTTAATTATTTGGAATAATTGTTCGTTTTGGAAAATATACTCAGATTGGCGAACTGAAAATTTTGCTAGAGTTTTAATATTATTTATGACCTTTAAAAATTAACGTAATTAATTTTAGAGTTCGTTTGGTTAGTTTTTAACAATTAAGTTGGTTTTAGTACTTAATATGCTTATTTATGCAAAAAGATGGTCACAGAAAGAAATAAGATCCGGATTGGAAATTTGTATATTCTATTAGCTTCGTATTGATGTTTATGACTTGTGGGGATAGGTAGTGTGATTCCCTGAGGAAATCGAATAAAAATTGTGAAAGGAAATCTAAGTTTTGGCATTTTAAAGTTCTAAGTTTAAGGAGTTTGACCAAGAGTTGACTTTTGGGTAAATGAGCCTTTTTGAAGTTTCGTTAATTCCATTAGGTCATGAATGTGATTTATGACTTTGTCAAGTCATTCGTTCGATTCTCGAGAGGTTCGAGTGTGATTTAGGTGGTTGGTTGAGAAAGTAGCTTTTGAGATGATTTGGAGTTTATCACGGTCAACATCGGGTCAAGACTTGGCCTCGTTTCAGTATTTTGAGGGTTCGATCAGGTCTGTATGATGATTTTGTCTTGTCCACAAGTTTTGGTGAGATTCCAATGAGTTTCAGATGGATTTGGATTGTGTCGCACTTGTGTTTGAAGTTTCGACGTCGTTTCTTTGGCCATAAAGGGTCCCATATTGATCAAATAACCTTTGATTTATGTTTTGGTTGAACCATTGGAACCGTTTTGTAATTACCATAGAAAAAAGAATCGTCGAATTCAAACATTATGAGGGAGTTATACCCATTTTAGTGTCAGAACAGATTGTTGGTGCTGGTGCGTCGCACCTGTGAAGTGGGGTCCACACCTGCGACCCTGCAGGTGTGAAAAATATTCTGTAGGTGTGCAAATGACACCTGGAAGGCCGTAGGTGCGACATTTTGGCCGCAGGTGCAGAAAATGCTAAGTAATTAAAATTCAGACTTCGTCCATTTAGTATTTTGAGCATATCTTGAGTTCTAGAGCTCCATTTGAGGTGATATATGTGGAGTTGTTCATGTATCAACGAGGGGGGTAAGTATCTAACATTTATTTTGGTATTTATCCATAATTATTTCTGTCAGTTATCATTTTTATCCGTGTTTGAGTGATATCTGTGGAGTTGTCGGTTATCATTTTTATCAACGAGGGGGGTAAGTATCTAAATTGAGTGATTTTTTTATCTAGACTATATAAGTTATGGGTAAATTAATTTTCAAATAAAATTATAGTTTTTCCCTTGGGGGCTCGGGGTCACCTTTTTGGGGACAGTTTTGGGTTCCGAACTAAAGTATACCATTATGGGTATCAAATGGACTCGTTTAACCTCGTAGAGAATTATTTTTACTATATTGAATCTGATTTTACAATGAAATTATAGTTTTGACCTTTGGGGTGACTCTTTGGACCTAAATTATTATCTTAGCAACATGGGTGTATAAGGACTCGTATACTTACATAAATTACGTATTTCAACAGTTTGGGATTATTCAGAGGCTTTGAAGATGGCCAAGGTCATGTGGTGATCGCTTGAGCTTCGGACTTCAAACCAGGCAAGTTAAGACTTTGTACCTTACTTAAGCGTCATGGTTGGTTTAATTAACTAAATAAGAGGGCATAATGAGGATAAGAGGGCATAATGAGGATAAAAGGGGGTCCCTATACTTGTGAGGTGACGAGAACTTTATTGGGTACTGGTGACATATTATAGGTACTTGCGCCTTTAAATTATGTAGTCAATGCCATGCTTTGAGCACTAGCTGATAGAATAGTATGCTCCTTTGGATCCGTGATTGGAGTATGAAGCCCGTACTTTCAGCATTTTATTAAACGCTTGTCTTATATGTGAATGTGTGTCCCTATCATTCCTTTTATACTCATTTAGAAATGGAAAATAAATAAAAGATCAAGTATTTATTGTGTAAATGGCTAAAGATTTAATCTTATGGCATAAATTGACTAAAGGTAGAATCTTTATTGCATATTATGGCTTGTTGTTGTGCTCGGGGTCATTTATGGTATTGGTTCCTCTTGGAATGGCCGATATAAATTTGGATGAGTGTGATGGTTGGTTTGTCTCATAGGACCTTGGATGGTAATATTTTGGATAATAGGTGGGCACAATATATAGAGAAGGTGCAGGGTGAGTTTGGAGATGGAGAAACTCATGCACTTGTCCCAGAGTAAGAGTAGGTGAGGTTTTAGGACTCTTACTTGCATCAATGCCAACATTCGAATGGGAGTCCTCACTCAACTTGCATGTTCAACATTAACCAACCTAGTCTCCATACTACCCATTTGTTATGTCATTCCTCTTATTATCGTACTCAACCTCTTCAATTCCCGAAGTATATGGGACATCGGGTCCTCTCCATCATGAGGATGGCTTCCGGAATTCATCATTGTACCTACAAAACTCAAAAAACAAATTAGAAGAAAAAGTTCCTCATGTCGCTTGTGTTTTTCGCTCAAGTCTTACCTAACTCTAATGTTATTCCAATATTGGTGATGAACCTCTAACACAATAAAACTCACACGTATGTTAAGCCTTGTGGAAGAAGGGATTCTTATTGAATAGAAGAAAGGACGACTCAAAATCTAGAGGACGGAATCAAGAAAGTTCACCGAAATTAATCGAAAAAGAACGAAAGAAGTGGGACGAAAAAAAAGTGAAAATCAAGAATTAATTAGCAAACAAGTAAGATTAATTACTTGTTATTAATAAATTATAAGGATTAGAGAAATGAAAATAGGAGAAGAAATAAAACCAGGAGGATTTGGGTAAATGGCTTAAAATTTATTTTGGAACAAGCTGAAGCCTTTTCAGTGCTATAGCACTCACTAAGGCACTGGTATATAATCTATGTATAGAATGACAACACTCTGAAGTAGTACCCAAGCGGCAGCACGACACGACTAGGCGTGGCTGGCTGAGTTGGCGCGCACACACGGTTGCCACGTGTGCAGGTGCTGCTGTGTTGGCGCTGATGTGGCTGGCCTTTCTGACTTGGATTTTTTTTATTGAATTTTTTAAAAAAATCTGATAATTGGCCAAAATTGGGGGGCCCACCAAACCTACAACCTTCCTTTTCGGCCATAGAAACACTTTTGACCCTTTAATTTTTACTTTTTTGGATCAAATAATCCTTTTGGGTGTCTTTATCATGCATTTATGAAGATGACTCAAGAAAATGAAGAAGACCACTTTTCTGATCCCCCTCAAACCAACTCCAAATTGCACTAAATTTTAGACCCGAGTTCCTCTTGTTTAGTACAACAAAACCCACAAACTCTTGAATCCAATAGAGCTCTCTTTCACAAAAATCCACTTTCAAGTTTCTTTCTTTGAAGCTCCAAGAATGGTAGAATGCTCAAAACACCTTCAAAATGAATGAAATTTGAAATTTATGCTCAACTAACACTAGAGAATAAGAATCTAGTGTCAAAATAACAAAATTAATACAAATGTTTTTGAGATTTTGAATTTTGGGGAATTTGTTTTTGGGATTTATGACTTTTTTTTATTTTTCTAGCACTAAGAATGAAGAAATGATGGAACAATTCTCCTACCAAGTTCTTGATAACAAATAATAGAAACCTAATTGGAAATTCTAAGAAACTCAAAACACACAAACAAGGATAGAATTAAAATTGAAATTACAAGGAAAGAAAGATACAAGTGAGACACAATTAATTGAAATCAAAGGCAACCAAAGGTATGTTAAACACAAGACCTCCTTCAATTGAATCAACTAAAGCACCTACACTATGAAAGATTTCCACAAGTGAACAAGTTCATGTGAGAAATCATGGAAAGGGTTCTTCAACAATAAAGTAATTACACTCTAAAACTAAATTACCACTAATTATATGTCTAAGTAGAATTCTAGAGAAATATCAATTATCATCCAAAATCAAGCTAAGCATCAAATGAAAACTAAGACAAGTATTTATAGTCTATGCCTATTACAACAAAGTCCCAAAAATGGCCTTTGCACAAATAAACCACATGGGCTCTTCTTTACTTGAATTGTAATTCTATCAACTTTTTGTGGTGGCCTCTAAATTCATGCATGTGACCTCCAATTGCACGTTATTCTCTTCTGCTTCCTTCCAAGACATCATCCACGCCTTGTCAATTCCTGGTTGAAGCTCCTTAAATGCGTCCAAGGTTCCCCTCTTCATGAATATAACTTGTAGATCTTGAATCTCCCTAGTTGGGGTCATATCAGAAATCTATCTAGCTCGCCTTGGAAATCGTGCTACCCATCCTCATGAGTCACAAACCCAAAAAAAAAGTCTATGGAAAGGATAATTTGGTCAAGTGAAGGTGTTAAGTCAGAAATGATCGGACGGGGTGTTACAAATGGAAAAGATGATAATAAAATACTAATAGGTATTACAGTAGGAATTAGTATATTTAAGTTTGTATATTATATACAGTATATAGACAATAAAGTGTTGAATTTTCAATATGATTTTTGTTAGTATTAATTATAAGCAACGAAAACATAAATCCATTGTTTCGGGGGAGAAAATTAATTGCGTAAATAACTAATACTGCAATTTGTTGCACAAGAAGAAGCAAAATCCCCTTCATCGAAGGACCAAACCGAAAAGATAAACTTGTAATTTTCCTTACACATAAATAATACCACATCATTAGGTCAAGTTAACTATAGCTATAAAAAGAATGCCAAGAGGCAATCTAATATAGGGGTTTAAAGAACCACAAACAAGAATGCTCCGTTTATGTGCATGTTCTTGTCAATTTCCATCAGTCACAAAGGGTACGTATTATGTGTCTCATGTGATAATAGATCTATTACGCGAGGTTGAATGGTCAATTATTCTGATTGTTTTCTGGGAATGTTAAGCCGAACTACAATAATTATGTTTCAATCTCAAGCTTAAAAAGATATTCTATCTGATAATAATTTAAACAAAAGAAAGGCTTTTGGTATATATCTCTTACACATTCTCTTTTCATGAATTTCATTGTATTCTTTAATGAATTTGTGAATAAGGGCTTGAGAGAAATGATGTTATTCCTCCTACTTTACCGTAAAGTATCTCATTAATAGTTGATTATGTGTATATGTAGGATTTGAAGGGGCATTAGAACAAGTGGAAAATGCCAGAATTATTCCCCAACGGAAGTTGACTTATCCAAAAATTGTAAGCTCAATTGACAGGATAAACACAAGGCAGAATTCGAATGATAAATTATTCAAAAGACATAAGGTATCAAAAAGGTATATAATTGCAGCCTCGTCATCAGGACGCTGTGAAATATCCTCTAAATATGATTTCTGGAAGCAATTGAACGCATTCTATAAATTTTCTCGCCCCCACACTATATTTGGAACAGTAAGTAAATTAATTGCCTTTTATTTTCATCTTCTTTTCTTTTTATTTGTGGAAGAAATGGTAATTATATGTACCTTTGATTGTTTACATTTTATGTTGGTATTGATGTCCTTTTTATTTCTTAAATTTCCCCAGATAATAGGGATTAGTTCAGTCTCTATTCTTCCAATAAGATCGTTAGCAGATATTTCTCCCACATTTTTTCTGGGGCTATTGAAGGTAAGACTTGGTTCAGTTTGATTTGGGCATAAGATATTTTATAATTTCTGCATAAAATAATTTCTTTATCCTTATAAGCGCTATAAAATAATTTTTAAAAGTTTCACAAAAGAAAAATGGTTAATGCATTTTATGAACGAATGAAAAATGATAATATGTCCTTTTTGATTTTATTAAGTGTGTAACGTGTTGTTTGTTGTATTGTAGGCGTTGATTCCATCGTTGTTAATGAACGTTTATGTGGTAGGGTTAAATCAACTCTTTGATGTGGAAATAGACAAGGTAATTTAATTTGATTTTTGCTTTCCTTTCTTTTTTGTAACAACCAAATTTATTAATGTTATTGTTTGCTTTGGACCTAGGCCCATACGGCTCTAAACGCAAAAAAATAGTCTATATATTACTTTTTTATGTATATATATATACTCGGTGTGTCTCCCGCGTGTGTTTTACCGATGTGAGATTTTTTAAGACGTTACATAGGCATCATTGTTGTGGTTTGTCCCATCATCATTTAAAAGATGTTGGATTTGCCCAAACTAGTTGAGATTTACTCCACTATCGTTGAATATTACACAAAGTAATTCTATTATTATATCCCCAGAGGAGACAATGTAATATGATCACTAGTTGATTGGATTGTTAAGTTCTTTACTATTTTCCTTATTTTTCATCTATTGATAAGAGGAAGTGAACGTTTAACAGGTAAACAAACCAAATCTGCCCCTGGCTTCCGGAGAAATTTCAATGGAACGAGGCATGGCAATAGTTATCACCTCCCTGCTCGTGGTTTGCAATTTTCTCCTTCCTCCATTTAGATAATTGATTCACTATAAATGAACTTTTCAATCTATAGTGTTGGTTATGTATAACTATGTACTACTTACTAATTTAGCAAGAAAATTGATTTAATCAAAGATTCTAATGTACAAATCAGATAGTATCTTATTCTTTGTCCAAAGTATATGTATTTGCTTAACTAAACCTAATCATTAGAAGTCGAAGAGGTAAAAGATGGAGTGTGTTATATGTGTTGACGTTTTAATTTTGAGGAAATGAATAGAACATAGTTTTTTTTTAAAAGAATAAAAGTAAATCCCGCATTATGCTATGCTTTGTAATGAGTATAAAAATACTAAAAATCTCCTTGCTAATGAAGTTCAATGTTAATTTGGAATGACCCAACATAACAAGGTAAACATTAATTTGGATGGATATTGGATTCTGAACTTCAATTTTCAGAATATAGTCTTAAAGCAAATAACAACTAATTTTAATTTGTTAGGCTCTTAGAGATAAATTATTACATAATTTAGAATGCAAAGGGTACCAATCACCAAACATAATTTAGTCTATGATTTGCAGAGTTTTGGAATGGGAATTAAGTTTCAATCTCCACCATTGTTAACTGCTCTCATTGTTAGCTTTCTTCTTGGAAGTGCATATTCTATAGAGGTAACTCTCGCACTTCATCATCCTAAATTGTTTGTCCTATTTCCATTCTCAATTGTAGATTTGATTAATATTTAAACTTTATCATCTTACATTAATTCGTCTTTCTAAACACACTTCAAAATCCAGAAACTAGCAATAATATACAAGTCTGAATTATTCCATTGAAAAATGAAAAAACAAATATGTTTATGTTATTAGTGAACTTTATTTTTATTTAATTTAACAATAATATTTGACCGTATCCACCTTTTTGAAGTTACCTTTACTTAGATGGAAAAGAAATGCAGCCTTGGCTGCAATATGCATCATGGTTGTGAGGGCTATCGTTGTTCAGTTTGCTTTCTTTGCACATACACAGGTAGCAACTTCAGATAGTCCAAACTTTTAATGTCGTTATTTACCATGAACTTGTTCACCTTTTATCAAAATATGTTATTATGAAATAATTTATCTATAACCTTTTTCTGTAGAAGTATGTGCTGGCTAGGCCTATGCTCTATACAAGATCCCTGATTTTTGCTGTCACTTTTATGTGCATTTTCACTGCTGTTATTGCACTATTTAAGGTAATCTTAGTTTGAAACGTCTATAAACTTGAGTAATATATTTTGGGTAAACTCCACACATGGCGTTTATGCTAAACCAATAAATGTAAGATATTTTTCAAATTCTAGGTGATCCAAATGTTGTCAGTTTGATACTAAAACCTTGTGATTATATCGTCTTTGACAGGACATTCCTGATGTCAACGGTGATAGAAATTTTGGTATACAATCATTGAGTGTGCGCTTTGGCCAAGAGCGAGTTAGTAAAATTACATTCCATACTTGTCTCATATCAATACAGTTTACAACATTAAGCTCCATTGCAAGTACATAGTTTTTCCTGGATCTGTCTAACTTTACCTTAAAAGTTAGCTCAAAATAGAAAGATTTGTGAAACTTCCTATAAGCTGCCCAAGACCTTTCTCTATCCAATGTGGAACATAGATGCAACTTATGCAGTGCAACTATATGTCCTCTTTACTAAAAGATAGCCTTTAGTCAAACTATAATTAAATTACGAAGTTGAAAGGGTCATCGCTATACAAAACTAATCTAATTGTTTGTTTTCATGCAAAAAAGGTGTTTTGGCTATGTATTAACATGCTTGTAGCTGCATATGGAGCTGCTATGGTGATAGGAGCTACTACTTCCTCCCTTTCCAACAGGCTTGTCACTGTACGTCTACATTTTAATTCCTTTTTTCCTTAATACATCACCTACATTGTTATAACACATGAACTACATCTACATTTAATTTAATGCAGGTCTTGGGGCATTTTTTACTTGCTTGCTTTCTATTATTTCAAGCTCAATCAGTCGATATATCAAGTAAAGTATCAGTAACTTCTTTTTATATGTTTGTATGGAAGGTGACATACTCTCCTTTAATCTTTTGCTTCCTTTCTCTACTTCCATTTTTTTCCCATTCTTACAGTAAAAGATTAAAGGGAAACTTTGCATAATAGCTTTAATATAAATCTAAAACCTTATTGTATTCATATTTTTTACCCATGCAGCTTTTCTATGCGGAGTACCTACTGATTCCCTTTGTTCGCTAAGGTGGCAGATTAAACAAGGCATCTGAGAAATTAATATGACTTTCAAAATTCTTTCAATTGTCATGCAAATGTATACTATTAGCTCAATTGGAATGTGATTTGCTTTATCAAAATTGAGGTCTTAATTGTCCTAATTTTGATTTAGTAGGACTGAAGTGCCAAAAAGCACTTGTTCATCCTAGTCTAAAATCCTTTAGCAGAGTTCTTGGACTACATTTTTCCTTTTTTGTGAGCTTTAAGTGGAAAAGCATTGTCTTGAACTTCATGAAAAAAACTCTACCCCATTTCTTATTCATTAAGAACCAAAAAAAAAAGACAATGCCCCGTTATACACTCCTTTTCAGCTTGGTGAGATCTTGTTGATTTTAATCATTCGTTTATTGATCGTTTTTTTTTTGTTAATAGTCCACTATTGTGGTGGGAATTAAGGCCATACCCCAACCCATATGTTAAAATTCAAAACGAAAAAATATAAACAAGAAGGACATAGTGTCTAACCTTCCCAAATATAATAACTTAATTAGTCATCCCCATCACTATTTATATAACAACATCAGGACCTTTCTTCTAAGCTAGCCTAATCCTGAAGATCGACATTTATATTGATCTATCTTATATGCTCTCTTGCCTCCTTAGGCAATTCAGCAATACAAAATAGAATTCTCGGTATAAGAGAGGCAACATGTAATTTTCTTGCATTCTTAGTACAAAATAGGAAAGATCTGGCAAAGGTTGTTACACCTCATTTTTTTTTCGCGCCAGTATGTGTCATGAGTAAAGTAACTGTCACACCCCAAACTGGGGGTATGGCCGGCGAGCATATAACTGTATGGGCCAGCAGGGCCTCAAAATGACCAACACAAGTGAAACTGAAATATGACAATATGATACACGACAACAAGTCCAACATATATATATATATATATATATATATATATATATATATATAGCAAGGCTAACAAAGACATAGCAAAACAACTATACATACAAACCCAATCTACAAGCCTCTAAGAAAAATGTAACTGTGATATGGTCGGGCGGCCTACCCATAAACTGTATATGTAACTAAATTCAACTATAACTCTGACTCGGTAGCTTCGGATGAGGTGAAGCTTACCACTCATCAGCTCAACTCAACAGGCTCTTACTGGGGAGATCTATCTGTAACCCTACCTGAACCTGCAACATGACAAGCAGTGCCCCCTGCAAAAAGGACGTCAGTACGAATAAAATGTACTAATATGTAAAACATGAAAAGCAATATGAAAGCATAAGTTGTAAGGCAGGGTATAAGAAACAACCTGACGCTCCGATAACCAGGAAGCCACTGTGGGGAACAATAAAACTCAGAACTAAACTAAAACTTCTATACATATTTTTTAATATATAATTTGCCATCAGCTGATAGCCCGAGGTGTGTATATTAGGTACTACCCTCATGTACTTGTCTGAGGTGTGTGTATGAATGCATATATAAATGCATGCCCTCTTGTTATTACCCAGGGTGTTATAATGTACATGCAAAACTGCCCACCGACTATTGGCTCAGTGGTGTGAATAGTATACTATAATTGTAATATCGGCACCTTTGACCACTTTGTAACTTATGACTCTTTACTTTGCTCTGGAATAACTCTTGTCGACACAATAACTAACTTTAGAAACACTCATTTTGGAGGTCTATGAAACTCAAGTATATCGTTAGCAATCAAGAGATATAGAGTACGGTAATGATATGAGAAACTACTCCCAACAAGGGATACGCGACATGTGAATGGAAATACTATTTTGACTGAAGGAAACAACCTTACATACCTTATTTCGATTGATCACGAGCTTCCGAACGTTCTACGAGCAATAGTATAAAATAAAGGAATAACCCGAATCAAATTCGGATCAATGACTAAAAGAAATATTCACTTAGGCATTATGTCAAAAACCTTGTGTACACAATCTTAAGCAAACTTTACAAGGGTAGTTGAAATGCTACGACTCCTTTTCTTCAACAACCATAGCATCAACAACAGGTAGTTGGAATGCTACGACTCCTTTTCTTCAACAACCATAGCATCAACAACCAATTATATTCCATGATTTCTTCAACACTTATCTTAGTATGTATAATCTCAATAACAATACCACATCACTTCTAATACTACAAGAATTATTTCACAAGTTCTTGTCTACAATATTTTTATAACTTACCAGTTATCTTCTTCAACTTGCTAACTAGGTGTAGAGGGATTAAAAGACATCAATGAAGTGATAAAATGTTACCTTAGCAGCAAGAACACTCCTAACAAACTTTCCTTCAAGATTCAATTAGCTCCTAAGCTTATCCAACAAGATGGAGAGATCAACAAGATATAACTAATATCGATGGCAGTTATTTATGCGCACACACATCCAGGCTCTAACCTGAGGGCAGACATTAATATATGCATCCATACATACACCTCAGACTATTACCTAAGGGCATTACCTTATGTAAACACCTCGCGCTATAAGCCGAGGGCAAATTATATAATAAGACACATGTATAGAAGTTTCATTATTCACCCTAAGTGTCACCCAGGTTATCAAAGTATCAGGTTGCTTCTTATGCCCTGCTTTTATATCTTATGCTTTCATATTGATTTTCATGCTTTACATACCGGTACATTCATTCATACTGATGTCCTTTTTCCCGAGGGTGCTACCTTTCATGTTGCATGTTCATATAGTGATGTCTATACGAAGGGCTTTGAGTAGGTAAGTGGTTCGGGTCTTGGTGAGATTTGGGTTAACCCAAAATTAGGCAAGGAAGGTGGGGTTTCTCGGGTTCTCGGTAGGCCGAGATGTGGGGTGTTTGGCGATGGTGTCAGGTAAATGGAGAAGGAACCGGGTCAAGACGCTTTGTGTGGTGGTAACGAGTGATATGAGGATAGGGATGGTGGTCGGGGTTCGGTAGTTTAGTGGTGGTAGGGTCATGGCACAAAGCCGAAATTGTAAGGTTCATGATTTCTTGGGTGGGATGGATGAAGGCCGATTTAGGCGGAATGGTTTAAAGGTGTGTTAAGGAAATTTGGGAATATGTCTCGGGGTTCTTTCGGGATAGGATGGTGGTGGTGGTTTGGTGTTTTGGTGGTGCTTAGGTTGTGGAAACAACCTGAGACAGTGAGGGTCCGATGGGTGGGTTCGGTAAGGACATTAGTCTGTATGATGGTGTTGCATGGAGTTATGGTTGGTTTCGAAGGAAGGCCGTATGAGAGGATGTTAATGAGGTGTTATGGGATATAGTAGAGTGGGGAAACAAGTAATTGGAACAATGAATGTATATGGATTGTTGGAAATAATCCAAGACACAAACCAAGTCTCAATTCGGTTGATATGTGGTTCTTGGATGGTAACACGAGGAGTTAATTACTCGTGTGGTCTCCAAGGATGTTGTTGTCAATTGAATAAGGACTAGGTTGAGGTTTTTTGACCGCGAGGATCAACACTAACCAAGCAAGGGTGACCAAAACCTTATAAAACATAAATGGTTCTCTCGGAGAACCAAGAAACCCTCCGGAGGATCAACTAAAAACTTACAATCCCGGATTGAAAGACTTAGCAAAATGAGTAAACACTCAAGTTTTATATCAACAACAATTCTGAATTTTACAATGGCCTAAGGCTTCTATTTATATTACAAAATGGACTATTCTAGAAGAAGACAAAATGACATAAATTGCTTGGGAGTTCAGCCTAGTGTGAACAAATTTGGAGTGACTTGGAGAGCAAGGTGTTTCATCCACTGCTTCCTCTTCTCTAGGCTGAGATTGAGGTCTCCCATGTAACCATATTCATGAATTTGTTATCTCAAATTCTACCAATAACTTCATCTTTTTGGAATGTGTTGGAAGCTTCTATTCTTGGTATTTGTTTTGATGAACCATTTCAGCCAACTCTTGAACTCCCCTTGGCCGATTTTGAAGACTTTAATGTAGCCAAATTCATGAACTAATTGGTTCATGAATTGTCTTCTTGAAGGCCTTAACATCTAGATCATTCTTGTCCTTGCCAGCCTGTTCTTAACCTCTCAGCCTAGTAATCCATTGGAAGACCTTTCGGCCTCGTCATCTTCTTCCCTATTACATAGCTTATTAATTGTGTCCTAATGAGAATTAAAAGCTAAGCTAAGAAATATAAACAAGCTAAAAGGAAAACAAACATGGTCTTCGTCCAAGACCTACATACAAAGGCTGAATGGAAAATATGTTTCTTAGATCTTCACGTGACAATTCTAATTCCATTCCATTTTCCATGCCATGTTAGGAATCTAAGTGTAGAATGACGTTTCATTGTTGGCACTCTTAATAAATCACTTCTCGGCTTAGGATGAGAGTTTAAGTCCGCGAGCTCACTTACATCAATCTCCCATTCTTTGAAAGAATTTGTCCTCAAATTTGTGCCATCTAAGAACATTGAAAATTCCTCAACATGAAATTTGGAATTTCCATATCCACCCGGGAATTCTTCTTTATATAAAAGATCTGCATATAAGACCAAGGGCTTTGGATCTAAGTAGTGCTCCCATGGGACCAAAGATCTTTCCGTATCAATTCCGCATCAACGTCCTTGACGTAGGTAGGATAATCGAGTCGGTTGCCATCTAATTCCATCATAGAGGAAGATACGGGTCCTGTGTCAATTCCATTACCATATTCTTCTTCAAGTTGTACACCGATATTCAAGGGCTCAAGCCAATGCCGGGAAGTTACCATCGTGGTTAGAATTTCGTACATGCCCTCGGATGATGTGGTGTAACCTTTGGACCATTGTAGCCTCTTGTGCATGAATCTCACGGTAGAAATTGTAGAATTTCACTATCTACATGGCATGATGAAAGTTTTTCCCTGTGGGTAATCGAGAATTAGATCCAAGTTCACATCTTTCCATGTTTATTCCAGGACCAACAAAAGAATATACGATTCTTGGTAGAAGAACCTTCTAACCCTTTGACTCGTAGACCACTTTCTTACTACAACTTTGAACTTGGGGTCTCATTCAGGGAACTCCATTAACACTTCCAATACTATCGACCTTGGTTTAAGCAAGGTCAACATTAGGTGCCTTTGAAGAAGTGTATTCGCCGCCATAATGGATATGTCATCTTCATTTCTTATGGTGGATGTAAGAGTTTGTAAGTGTGCTACCCAATTAGCAAGCCTCGGATTCAACTTCATTTGCACCACATAAAATTCCATGTCATAAGTATGATAAGGACTTAGTATGCCATCCAATCTTCCACTAGAGGAATCTATGGACTCTTGGCCTTGAAGTATGATGACTCCAATATCATATTCCACTCCAAGATTCGGAATAGGGGTAGTATGGAAACCATTACCTCGGGTGAAGTGATGGTAAAAAGAAGGCCAGCCATGGAAGTTTCCTACCATCACTTGGTTTGTGCTACATGTGTGACAAGTCTCATCTTCTTGTGGCACTAACAATTCGGATGCCGCACACGGACTATGGCTCTATTGGACAATTCCCTTGTAATTCTTGCCCTTTTTCTCGCAATCATGGCCTCTCTTGGATCGTGTCTATACGCTTGATGGTTAGGTAATGAACTACTTAGAAATAAACCAAGAGCACGTTCAATGCCTTCCACCGTTGGTGACTCGTTTACAAGCTCGTCAGCACATACATCTTCCAAGGGCTCCTTTAAGACGGAATCGATAGCACTCCCCTTCTTAGATTCTTTCTCTATCTTTAGTGCATCAAGTAAGGGAGTTTCGACTTTGTGCTTCTTTGCCCTTCGGATTTTTATGTCTTTCACCTTACTAGGTGACAACGGCACCCACCAGATCTTTTTATAATTATTTCAATAGGAATAGCTATTCCTTTCTTCATCATGTTGTTCCTTCATGCCAAGTTTCCACAGTCGTCCCAATAAAATATGGCACGCATCCATAGGTAGTATGTCACACCATATTCTATCTTCATACATTCCAATCCGAAAGTAAACAATAGATTTTTTTGTTACTCTTAGCCTTTCGTCTTGGTTTAGCCGTTGGAGAGTGTATGGTTTAGGATGGTTAAGGGAAGGTAGGTCCAATTTGGTCACCATTACCATGGAAGCCGCATTGATGCTACTTCTCCCGTCAATGATCATGTTACACACTTTGTCTTTTACTTTGCAGTGAAAAAATCGTTCACTTCGTGTCTCCTCTTGTTCGTCAAGTTGAACGCTTAATACTTGTCAGAGAACTGAGTCTTCACAAACCTCTGCAAGAGTAACATCTTCCTCAACATCTTCTCGATCATATAACGAATTAGAGAACAAGGTATAGCTTTGTTCTTCCTTTAGGCATTTCTTAGCTTCGATTTGTTTCATAGTAAATGTGTCCTCACAACCGTGAGGTTCTTCCTTTTTCACATCTTGGATCGCTTTATTCAACCCTGGAGTGCTTACTTATGGTATAACTCATAAATTCCTTTTTTATTGCTTGCTCACGTTTGGCCAAAACACGCATACGATCCTCCAATACTCTTGTTTAGTGTAGGCCATAGAGTTATCACATGGGACAGGAACGCTTGGCTCTGATACTAATTTGATGTATATAAGGAGGGATTTTAGTGGGTAAGTGGTTCGGGTCTTGGTGAGATTTGGGTTGACCCGAAATTAGGCAAGGAAGGTGGAGTTTCTCGGGTTCTCGGTACGCCGAGATGTGGGGTGTTTGGCGATGGTGTAGGATAAATGGTGAAGGAATCGGGTCAAGGCGCTTTGTATGGTGGTCACGAGTGGTATGAGGATAGGGATGGTGGTCGGGGTTTGGTAGTTCAGTGGTGGTAGGGTCACGACACAAAGCCAAAACAATGAGGTTCATGATTTCTTGGGTGGGATAGACAATGGGATGGATGAAGGCCAATTCGGGTGGAACAGTTTGAAGGTGTGTTAAGGAGATTTGGGAATATATCTTGGGGGTCTTTCGGGACAGGATGGTGGTGGTGGTTTGGTGTTTTGGTGGTACTAAGGTTGCGGAATCAACCTGAGACAGTGAGGGTCCGATGGGTGGGCTCGGTAGGGACGTTGATGTGTATGATAGTGTTGCGTGGAGTTGGTTTCGGATGAAGACCTTTTTAGAGGATGTTAATGGGGTATTGTGGGAGATAGTAGAATTGGGAAACAAGTAATTGGAACAAGTAATGTATACGGATTATTGGAAACAATCCACGACACAAACAAAGTCTCAATTCGATCGATATGTGGTTCTTGAATGGTAAAACGAGGAGTTAATTGCTCGTGTGGTATCCAAGGATGTTATGGTCAATTTCACAAGGACTAGGTTGAGGTTTTCTGACCACGAGGCTCAACACTAACCAAGAAACGATGACCGAAACCTTATAAAAGATAAATGGTTCTCCTGGAGAACCAAGCGACCCTCCCGGAGGGTCAACTAAGAACTTACAATCCCGGATTGAAATACTTAGAAAACTGAGTAAACACTCAAGTTTTACATCAACAACAACTCTAAATTTTACAATGGCCTAAGGCCGCTATTTATAGTACAAAATTGACTAATCTAGAAGAAGACAAAATGATACAAATTGCTTGGGAGTTCGGCCTAGTGTGAACGAATTTGGAGTGACTTGGAGAGAGAGGTGTTTCGGCCACCTATTCCTCTTCTCTAGGCCGAGATTGAGGTCTCCCATGTAACCATATTCATGAATTTTTTAGCTCAAATTCTCCCAACAACTTCATCTTCTTGGAATGTGTTGGAAGCTTCTATTCTTGGTATTTGTTTTGACGAACCATTTCAGCCAACTCTTAAATTCCCTTTGGCCGATTTTGAATTCTTCAATGTAGCCAAATTCTTGAATTAATTGGTAATGAATTGTCTTCCTAGAGGCCTTCACTTCTAGATCATTCTTGTCCTTGCCACCCTGTCCTTAACCTCTCGGCCTAGTAATCCATTGGAAGACCTTTCGGCCTTGTCATCTTCTTCCCTATTACATATCTTATTAATTCTATCCTAATGAGAATTAAAAGCTAAGCTAAGAAATACAGACAAGCTAAAAGAAAAACAAACATGGTATTCGGCCAAGACCTACATACAAAGGCTGAATGGAAAATATGTTTCTTAGATATTCATGTGACAATTCCAATTCCATTCCATTTTTCATGCCATGTTAGGAATATAAGTGTAGAATGATGTGCCATTGTTGGCACTCCTAATAAATCACTTCTCGACTTAGGATTAGAATTTAAGTCTGTTGGCTCACTTACATCAGGTAGAGGCACAAATAAGCCTCCATAGTAGAAGGTTTTGAGTTCAGTTGTTGGTTCGTAACCTTCATTTCTTTCAGAGTTACTGAGTTAGAAGTTGTGAGTCGAGTCTTATATACATACAGTTGATGGGTAGACAGGGGCCCTGTCCCGATCATAAGCCAATTTTAGTTCTTAGAGGCTTGTAGATTTATATGTCATGGTCTATTGTTTGTTTATGGCCTTGTTGGCTAAGATATTGGTCAGTTGATCTGTACGATGACCTTGCCGGTATTGTATATGCATGTACACAGATACTTCGGGTTATTTACCCTTTTTATTGAGAAGTCCAGGTGATGTCATGTATTCATTTTTGGTGGCCTCATCAACCCTATTGGTGTGTTAGTTATACCTCTATACCATTCACTATTGTTATGGCCTTGTTGGCCAAAGTTTCTATTAGTTCGCAGGTTATGTTTCAAAGTGTTATGCTCGGGTCCATACGGTACTAGGGGCCGGCCACCCCTCCAAGTTTGGGGTATGACAAACTTGGTATCAGAGCAAGTCGTATTTTAGAGAGTCTACAAGCCGTGTCTAGTAGAGTCTTGTTTATGGATGTGTTCTGCACCATATTTATAAACAAGTGCCTACAGGGCATTTAGGAATCAATTACATTTCTTTTTTATTCCGTATCGTGCAATAGAGCTGAGTCATAAGAACTCGATTCAATCTCGTACTTCTGACAAATAATGGGAAATCCTTACCAAAATACGTATGCACTAGGTGTGCTTTTATCATGCTAAAGTTTTAGAGCGTGAGCAGTTGTCTCACCCATATATAAAGAAAGTAAAGTGCGAGTTTTAGAATGCAAAGGCAGTAAAGTGAAAGAGATATAAAGTACTTGAATATAGAAGATTGTAAAGATATTGTCATTTAGATAGAACAATATAAGCGTTGTTATCCAACTCTCGGCAGTAGTAGAATTACAGTGAGTAGTATCTACTCCAACTTATGATTTACAGACATCGACGGACATAGTCATATAAAGAAGTGAGGTTTTGGGATCTAGTAAGGGATAGTGTAATTCTTAACATTGGACAAGTCGTTAGAACATAATGGAATTACCGGAGAGTAATAAGAATATGTTGACAACACCTCTTTACAAGATATGCACATGATATACCCAGGAATAAGTGTATGCGATGTGATTATTCCCCTCAGTGAGACTCATGTCTGAAGAAAATAAGAGGTACCAAGTACCAAGAGAATAAGGCTGGTCGAAGAGGGTGATGTTATGAGTGAATGAATATTCTGTTAGAATTATCCATAACAAGATAAAAAGCGATGGTATTAGCAAGAGGTTGCTAGAAAGATAAGTGAGACACATGAGTATATATGAGGAATGACTGAGAGCCATAAGGTAAAGTATGGTAATGCGACAAGTTCATAGCCAAGCAGAATAAGAGGTAAAAAGAAGTAAATGCTGAGTTGTGAAGAGGAATATGTTATGAGACTAAGTCTCCATTACGAGATTTGAATTTACAAACATCAATAAAATATATCAATCAAATGATTTAGCTTCCTGAATCAGGAAGTATCGATATTGGGAAGTACCCTAAGATAAATTAAATATGAGATAGAAACCTAAAGGATTGCTGTAAAATTGGGTGTTGTGGAAATTGCAAGGTAAACGATTCAGTAGTCCCTGGAAGAGGGCATTGTTCTAAGGCAAGTTTTAAGTTATTAAAGTTTGTAGATTTTCGAAAGGTGTTGAGGTAACAATATGACTTTTCAGAAATAAAATCCTTGAGCACAAGGTGTGCCCATCATCTAAAAAGGGGAGATACTATGATAAAGTAGCAAAACAAAATAACATGTTGGTTTAGTTATTGAGTAAGTGAGAAGGGTTGCAACAAAGTGTTTCAAGATGAATAAGATTATATTTATCCAGATTCTACGATTGTGTCATGATGATAGAATTATATGTAAGCGTAAATTCTAAGAAAGAAATGGAACAATCTCCTAGCTAGCGGAGTTAAGCGACGGTAAGAGCAGCCAAACATAAGAGGTTCAGAAAAGAATAGCATGAAGTATACAAAAATACATAAATGTATAGGCCCGGGAGGGGTTATAACTTTAGAGCTAATGAATGAAACATAAGTGGAGTTAACAATCGGAAGATGATTTATGTACAACCTAGAGAGAGGCTAGTTAAGTGGCCATATGAGCCGTCAGATGATACAAGAATTATACATCACAGAATGGTTCTTGCATCTGGAATTTTAATTTAACAAGTAATTTATCATAACTCTTAGGAGGTATTTTAGACAGGAGTAGTGACCAATAAGATAGAGTGTACACCAGTTCTGAAGTTAAAAATAACATGATGTCTAGGATTAATGCAAGAATTTAATGGTTGTGTATAAAACTGATAATATCAAAGTAAGGATGGAAGTGAAAGTGATTAAGAATAATTATGGGATGTTTAAGAGCGCCTAAGATCCTACAAGGATATATAATAATGAGTTTGCAGTTTAATATGAACAAGAAGTTTAGTATAAAAGTATATTGATAAAGATGGTAGCTAATAGACGAGGGATGATAATTTACTCCGAGTATAGTGGTTTAAAGTGTGGGTTAAAAAAATTGACCAATAACGTTAGTCCCTTCAGAATATTGGTATGTATCTAATAAGGAAGTACGCCAACAACTTATTGTTAGCTATGTCCGGTGAATATAGACCTTAATAATACATGAGACTGTCACGATAGTACATAGATACATGAGTCCTATTAAAGAGAGTAATATTCCTTGAGATTGAGAAGTAAGTAAATACAAGCCAAGATGATATAGTTGAGTATGGCCCTCTACGAGAGGGAAATGACATAGAAGCTAGACCGTAATGGAAGAGTATCCCACAAAAGTGGTAAAAGAGCATTGATCTTAGAAACAACATAGTTACTATTACTAACCCAGTGGTACTAACTTTAGTGGCAAAAGTGAAAGAGTAGCAGTATGTAGATTCTGTCCTCATATAGTTTATAGAGAAAGTTCAGCAGAACAAGGTGACAGCCTTAAGGGCATTATAAGATAATATTTATACGTAGCTTGGCTTACCTAAAAGATGAAAAGACAGAATAGCCAATGAGCTCCATTAGGTAGAAAATTTAGGTGTTCAACTTATGGACTCCGCTGATAGTAGAGTTGTGGTACAGAATGTAATCGCATTGTCCCTTGTGATTGGGGTAAATAAATGACAATACGAGGATCTTGAGTTAGTGATAACAAAAGAGAAAGTTCCATGGTTAAATAATCCAATGTTTTAGCTTAAGGGAGTTGAAGTTCTCCCATACAAAGGTCGATTATATTCCCCAAATATAGCTGGTCTACAGGGCAAGATTATGACAGAGGTACATTAGTCCCACTATTCTATTCATCCTTGTTCGACAAGGATATACTATGAGATCAGAGATATACATATATATTAGGAGAAGAACATTGCTGAGTTTGAGGCATAGCGTCCCAATTTTTAGCAAGTAGAGATGGAGCATAAGAGGCCTACAAGGCTAGTACAAAGTATAGAGATCTACTTGAAAATGAAAGATGATTAATATGAATTTTATTGTGGAGTCTGCCCACTCTTATTAGAAATATGACTCCATATGTGTGATGGTCAAAAGATTTATAAAGTTGACTCATTTCTTGCCAGACAGAACCATTTACATGGCCGAAGAATATGCAAAGCTGTATATTAAGGAGACCGTACGACTTTATGAAATTCTAATGTCTATTATTTCAGATAGAGGATCTCTGGTTACAATAAACTTCTGGAGTTCCTTCCGGGGAGGTTTGGGAATACAAGAGAACCTTAGTATAGTTTTCACCATAGGTAGGTGCCCAGACAGAGCGCACGATTCAGACATTCGAGGATATGATGCAGGCAGGAAAACAAGATTTCCAAGGGAATTGGGATGATCATTTACCCCTTACCTAGTTTGCATATATTAGCAATTATCATTCCAGTATAAAGATGGCTCTTTATGAGACCTTGTATGATCGGGAGTGCGGATCTTCTATCGATTGGTTTGGCATAGGGGAGTCAGAGTTACCTAGACCTGATGTGGTCTACCAGGATATACAAAAAGCTAGCCAGAGTCACCGGAAACCACTTATGGAAGTGCAATGCCTAGATCTAGAGTTTGTGTAAATTATTGGGTCTTCCTAAGAATGTCGCCAATGAAAGGCATAATGAGATTTAGTAAGAATGGGCAATTTAGCCCAAAGGTACATCAAGCTTTACAAAATTGTTCAAATAATAGGCCAAGTGTCCTACGAGTTAGAGTTGCCTCCGAATTTGGAGTCTATGCATCCAATGGTCATGTATCTATATTACAGAATTGCTTTATGATTATAGGACATTCGAGTTGAAATTTTTTTAGTGTAAATCAGAGATATAGATGTATTTATATGAGGTAAGTTACAACTTTGTGATGTTTTTATTAAAATTGATAGTTGTGTGGAGCCAAAAGTTGTTGTGGATTGATTGTGGCCCTGTATGGCATATATATTGTGTTTTCTGGCAGTGTAAAAAGTTGGATATAGTCCAGTACACAGAGTAGAATCTGTCAAAATTTTCATAAGAACACTTAAGAGTTAGTTTCTCTCCTATCCCCCCTCTACATTCGAGGACGAATGCTCCTAAGAGGGGAAGGATGTTACACCTCATTTATTTTTTCACACTAATATGCGTCGTGAGTAATGTTATGAAATACAAGTGAGGATAAGATCCCATATTCAGATGATAATGAGTTTAAACAAGTGTTAAGTAAGTTTCGTAAGAGTTTGGGGTGATACGAATCACAAAAAATATTTTTTGATGAAATTCACCAAATGAAAGTGGATTGTAATAGACTGTACGTTTGGGGTAAGAATAACAGTTCTTAATATGATAATAAGGTATTTTTATGAGGTATTTTAATCATAAAATAGTCATATGATATTCGTTGAATTCAAGCAAGTTGTAAAACAAATGTTGGCAAAGATCATCTCAAGTTACATTCATAAGTGCGCTAAAATTTGGGTAAAATGTAGCAGAGCTGTTCTCTCAATATGATATGAATTACAGAATTCTACACACATTAAATTGAAGGTCTACTAGTCTAGTTTCCAACACATTAAACCGTTCATCCATACGACATCGTAGCAGAGAGTTATTCACGTGTTCGTGAGGTTGTGCAGGCAACCCCTTTGGGAGCCACTTGAGGAGGTGGAAAAATCCAGCTCGTATTTAAGTCTTTTCTAACTTGTTTTAACTCAATTTTCTAGACAAACATATTTTATAACCAATCCTAGAGGCTATCCAAGAGATCCCCCATTATCCTAGAGTGAATCCAAAGGCAAACAACGTAAATCTTGCGTCGGAAATACCGTGGTGCTTGTAGAACTTGAGTTCTCTTGTGGTGGTTTATTTGAGGGTTTCTTCAAGGTAAAGTAAGATCGGATTTGAGTTTTTCTTGCTGTTATAAGGTAAGGAATCCTCTCTTCTACTATTTGATATTTTATAAGTTATGGCTAGCTTATTCGATTAGAAATCCGCAAAGTAATGGGCAAAAATCATAGTTATGTTGTTGTCAATTGTTAGACTGCTTGGGAGGGTTCTTGCAGCATTTTATGGCTGGAAAATAGGAGGAGAAACTAGAGTATATTGTTTTTGTTACTATTGACATATTCCTGAAAAAAGAAAGAGGGAAAGGGTTTGAAAATATGGTCTTATTAGACATGAACCGAGCTTGCCGCTTGACATATCGTTTGTGCTGGTTGTATTCCATATAGCTACTAGTTGTTGTTGGGTTTTTTGTGCAATATTGAATGTGGGAGGAAATGTAACAAAAGTAGGGGAGGTGCTACCCGTTTAATAGAATAAGCTTATCGTTCATTGTACGATAATTGTATCTTTCATAGGTTAATGATAGTGTCACTATCGTTGTTGTATGTTAAGGTGCAATGAGTGGAGTTCAACATGGTTATTGACTGATTTATATAAGGTATGTAAGGCTATCCCTTTTCATTTAAAGACATGAATTCCAACGTATAACGATTTCTAAATGAAACGTCAAAAGAAGAGTTCTATTCAGATGTTGTTTGTCCCTTGTAGGGAGCATTTCTTTGTATTGTTGTCATGTTCTATATCAATTGGTTGGTTGTTGTATATCTAAGTTTCATAGACCTCCATAAGGAGCGTTTGAAAGAGTTAGCATTGAGTCAACCAAGAGTCGTTCCAATGTAAAGTAAAAAGAGTTTATAAGTTTCAAATGGGCCAAAAGTGCCATTACTACTACAATGTCTTATAAACACCACCGACCTAATAACGGTGGGAAGTTATATATACATATACAATACACACCACCAAAAAAATATCGATGGACAATTATTTATACACATACACACCGCGAGCTATAACCGAAGGGCAGCCATTTATAAATGCATCCATACACACACCTTAGAATATTACCTGAGGGCAGTACCTATTGTAAACACCTCACACTATAATCCAAGGGCAGATTATATCAGTTATTTATGCGCATACACACCCCGAGCTATAACTAGAGGGCATATATTTATATATGCATCCATACATACAAATCAGACTATTACCTAAGAGCAATACCTTATTTAAACACCTAGGGATATAAGTTGAGAGCAAGTTATATAATAAGACACATGTACAGAAGTTTTAGAACTGTTTCATTGTGCGCCCTTAGTGGCACCCAGGTTATCAGAGTATCAGGTTGCTTATTATGCCATTCTTTTACTGCTTATGCTTTCATATTGCTTTTCAAGCTTTACATACCGGTACATTCATTCGTATTGACGTTCCTTTTATTAAGGGGTGTTGGATTTCCTATTGCAAATTCAGGTAGAGGCACAAATAGACCTCCCTCGTAGGAGCTTCCGAGTTCAGCTGTTGGTTGGTAAACTTTGCTTCTATTGGAGTTACTGAGCCAATTTTTTTAGCTGAGTCTTATCTACATACAATTTACTGCTTATGCTTTCATATTGCTTTTCATGCGTTACATACCGGTTCATTCATTCGTATTGACGTTCCTTTTATTAGGGGGTGTTGCATTTCCTATTGCAAATTCAGGTAGAGACACAAATAGGCCTCCCTAGTAGGATCTTTCGAGTTCATCTGTTGGTTGGTAAACTTTGCTTCTATTGGAGTTACTGAGCCAAATTTATTAGGCGAGTCTTATGTACATACAGTTTTTGGATAGGCGGGGACCCTGTCCCGACCATATGTTAGTTGTACTTCTTAGAGGCTTGTAGATTTATATGTCGTGGTCTGTTGTTTGTTTATGGCCTTGCCGGCCAAGATATTGGTCAGTCGATCAATACGATGACCTTCCCGGTCTTGTATATGCATGTGCACAAATACTTTAGGTTATTTACCCTTTTTATTGAGATGTCCAGGTGACATCATGTATTCTTTGTTGGTGGCCTCATCAGCTCTATAGGTGTGTTGGTTATAGCTCCATACCATTCACAGTTTTTATGGCCTTGTTGGTCAAAGTTTCTATCAATTCACAGGTTATGTTTTAGAGTGGTACACTCGGACTCGTGTGGTACAGGGTGTCAGCCACACCCCCTAGTTTGGGATGTGACACAGGACTATCCAAACCTACCACATATCCAAAAATATATCCAGTGCCACACAGGGCCATACTAAGAAATACAATATCATACTGGCCTCATACGACCGTATATCTATCAAGATAATCAAAAGGGTAAGCTATTACTCACCTCAATTGTCCAATCCTTAGGTATGAACTGCATCTGTCACATCTGCGCCAATATCACGGACTATATAAGTTACAAAGATAAGTCTAAAACTATAGAATACGAGTACGAATGGCGAATAGCACGAGTGTCGACATAAACCTGAAATCGGAAATAGGTGAGGGTACTTTGATCTCATATCCTCTTCAGCCTTCCAAGTCATCTCCTCTTTGTTATTATTTCTCCACAATACAGAGGCAACTTCTATAGTCCGCAGCTTTCAGACCTAACGATCTAGAATGGCAACTGGGACCTCTTCATATGATAGGTACTCTATTATCTGGACGTCCTCCAATAGAGTGATATGTGAGGGATCTCCTATACATTTGCGCAACATCAATACATGGAATACCGGATGGACCGCCTCCAACTCTGAAGGCAAATCAAGCTCATAGGATACCCGACAAATTCTGCGAATGATCTTATATGGTATGACGTATCTAGGGCTAAGTTTTCCTTTCTTACGGAATCTCATCACACCTTTCATAGGAGATACTTTAAGGAATACCAAATCATCAATGGAAAACTCTAAATCTCAGCTCCGAACATCTGAATAAGACTTCTGTCAACTCTAAGCAATTAGTAATCGCTCCTGAATCATCTTTACCTTCTCTACCGCTTATTGTACCAAATCAAGGCCTAGAAACTCCCCTTTGCCCACCTCAAACCAGCCAATCCTAGATTTACACTTCTGTCATACAAGGCTTCATACAGATCCATCTTGATGTTGGAGTGATAGCTATTGTTATACGCAAACTCAATAAGTAGCAGCTGATCTTCCCAACTTCCCTTGAAATATAAAACACAAGCTCGTAACATATCTTCAAGCATTTGAATAGTGCGGTCGACCTAACTACCTGATTGTGTATGGAAAGTTGTGTTGAGGCATACGTGAGTGCCTAAACCTTTCTAAAAGGATATACTAAAGTTAGATTTAAACTGGGCACCTCTGTCTGAGATAATGGAAACTTGAATTCCGTGTATTCGAATTATCTCTCTGATATACATCCTGCCATAATCGTCGGCTGAATAAGTAGTTCTGACTAGCAAGAAATGTGCCGACTTTGTAAGCTTATCAACAATGACCCAAAATGAGTTAAATTTCCAATAGTATAAGGAAAACCTGTTATAAATTCCATATTGATCATCTCCCATTTACATGTCGGAATATATATGTTCTAAATCAAGCCCCCGGGCTTCTGATGTTATATCTTAACCTGCTGATAATTTGGACACTAAGCTATAATTCTGCAATATTTATTTTCATATCATTCCACCAATACACTACCGAAGGTCATGGTATGTCTTAGTCGAACCGGGATAAATAGAATACTTGGATTGGTGGATCTCGACCATAATCCTCTCTCAGAGCCCTTGATTATCTAGTACGCACAATCGGCCTTGGTACTTGAGAACCCCATCACCCGCAAACTCAAACAATGGATTCTTCTATAGGGGAATTCCCTCTCTCAATCTAACTAACTCTAGATAGTCAAACTGTCATGCTTTCACCTCAGTTACCAATGATGACTCGACAGTATTCTGAACTATCATACCTCCGTCATCCGTATCAAGCAGCTGCACATTCAGGCTGGCTAACTGGAACAATCTCTAGTCATATCATCTTTCCAGCTTTAATATACCTTAAACTACCCATAGACTTGCGACTCAGCGCATCAGCGACAACATTAGCCTTGTTAGGAAAATATATTATGTTAACATCATAATCTTTCAATAGTTCTAGCCATCTCTTTTGCCTCAGATTTAACTCATTATGTCTAAAGATATACTGTAAGCTCTTATCATTGGTAAAGAGGACAACATGAAATCCATATAAGTAATAATGCCATCTCTTCAAGGCGAATATAACAACTGCCAACTCAAGATCATGAGTTGGATAATTCTGCTTGTTCTTTCTCAGTTGTCGTGAACCATATGCAATAACTTTGTCATGCTGCATCAAAACTATCCTTCACCAACTTTGGAGGCATCACATTATAAAACATGGTTCTTTGTACCTTCTGGAAGTGCCAATACAAGTGCTGATGTCAATCTTCTTGACAACTCCTTTCACACGCATTAGACCACTGAAATTTGGCTGCCTTATGTGTAACCTTTTAATAAGAGCAAAGATAGAAGAAAAACCCTCCACAAATCACTGATAATAACCTGCCAAGCCCGAGAAATTACGTACCTTTTTAGGAGTCATGGGAGTCGTCCAGTTCTTGACAGCTTCAATATTCTGATTGTCTAACTTAATACCTTCCGATGAAACTATATTGTCACAACCCATCCTTGGGGGTGTGGCTGACACACAGTGTCCGAAGGCCTGAGTATACCACTATAGTATCCGAAGCTTGAATATGAAACATGGGCTGACAATGCCTCTAATTAACCATATACAACAAGACTGAAAGGTAACATGCACACAGAAGAGTCCTTGTAGGATATATGCATATGTATAGATAGCCAAGCCCGAGAAGGCCACCATATGAGTATGCTATTAACAAAAAGGGCCGACAAGGCCATGCCATACCAACATCTACTATACAAATGTATTAAAGTCTGTAAGAGTCATATATACATATTAATAGGTCGGGCCAGGGCCCCGCCATATCCCAAAATACTAATAGTATATGTAATAGTACCTAAGGACTCTTGAATTATGACTCCGAGAGAATGGAGTGCGACAATTACAGTTGGGTAGATCACCTACTCAAGAGGAGCGCTTCTCTATCTATCTATACCTGTAAGCATGAAATGCAGTACCCTAGAAGGGACATCAGTATGAAAGATGTACTGAATATGTACGGCATAATCAAAAGTAAATAAAGCAACAATAAGCTAAAGAAATCAGAAATACCACTTGAAACGTCATAAGTGTCTCACTAGACTCCTCTATGGGTATATATAAGTGTTCGTTCGCATATATAACGCCATAGGCCTTTGTGGGCAATAGTTTGCATATAATTGATCGCGTATATAATTCCATAATCTCTGTGGGAAATATCATTAATATCATATATGTATAATCACGTATATAACGCCATAGGCCTTTGAGGGAAATCTGTACGCATAATATGTATGTTAGACTACAACTGCAGGACATGTCATGCTTACCAATCCAGTCGAAGTGACATAAGGTCATTACACCTCTGATCAATATTAGGAGACTGACATCATTATTACTACATGACTGTTTCAATTTACAATTCATGAACCAACATTATGGGGATGGTATTATATGATTGTGACTCAGCCATGAGACTTCTAGTTGTCAAGAGTGGTATTTGTTAGTGTAACATCATGTTCATATTTCTTTTTTATGGATCATGCATAAAGAGGTAGGAAAACCCTACATACCTTGTCCTTGAAGTTACAATCGCCTTAGAAACCCTTGTACTCCTTATGGGTAGTTATCTATAACAAACAAAGGGTCGACATTAATATCGAATTCATATTCCATTATGAAACTTCACTTAGGAAACTTATCGACAATCTTAACACGAAGGGTTCTTGATTTCTTAACAAAGGACACTGAGGTAGCTTTATCCCACGATTGTCTGAAACAACTCTTCTTAGTTTCACATTACCAATAATAAATTTACTTATTAATATTAACTCATAATCCAAGAAAAATAGTCCACAATTCATATTCCCATGATTTCACATGTCTATGAGTTTCGATTACGAAAATTGATTCACACCTTACCCCAAATCATCGGTTAATCACAATTATAGATAAAGAAGGGTAAATCATACCTCGATGTATCAAAGTCTTCTTAAAACAACAAGTTGTCCCAATTTCAAGGGTTTCTAAGATTGCTTCAACATGGACATGATGATTTCTATGGGGATAATTATGCTAATCTCATGTATTTCATCTTTTATTTGACTTAGGAGTGATATGCTATGATTTTGAGAGGGTTTAGAGTGACTTCTTGATCTGGTTTTTGAGGAAAATGGCTGAGATATTTGCAAGATTCACATTTAAACACGGAAAAATTCTCCACCATCGTAAAAAGACATTTTATTTGATGGACCGTCAATCTTGCTGTCAAACTTGCCAGGAAAATTGACGGCTCTGGGTGGGAGATTTGACGGTCCGTAAAACATTCGATGGTCTGTCAATCTGCCTCTTGACATTAGAAGATCTAAGGAAATTTTGACGATTTGGTTTTGCACTTTGACGGTCCGTCAAATACTTTGACACTCCGTCAACTCTGCCGTTAAACTGCCCAGTTTTTTGTGTTTCGTCGAAACATATTGTCTTTGGGCCGGTTGACTTCAAAGTACTCTGAAACTTCCATAAACAAGCTGTAAGCCTTTATTATATTTCCATAAAGTCGTACCTCTTCCCGGGACATCAGTCTCTATTAACGACACAGTGAAATGCGAAGTTATGGAGGTGTAAGATCCTTCCCCCTTAGGAAAATTCATCCGTGAATGTTTAAGCTATTATTAACTCTCAAGAATATTAAAAATTTTGGCAGAGTTTTCTTTGTAGACAATAATATCATGAACCCGTTAAAAACCCCAAACATATATCCAATGCCACACTAGAAAACATAATAATAAAATAATATCAACTAGGCCTCACACGATCGTCTGTAAACACCAAAATTAAGAAAGTTAGCCATAACTCACCTTAATTGTCTTCTACCGCACTCTGGGCTGCTCCTGCCATATCTGCCTTGCTATTAATACCTAAACAAGGTATATGATTTAGGATTTGTCAAATAGAATAGAAATGAGAGAATCATATCGCACAAGTATCATTATAGATCTGAAGATTGCAACAAGTAAGGATATCTGGGTCACATATCTTCTTCAACCTCCCAAGTCATTTCCTATATATTATTATTTCTCCATAATACTTTAACGGAGGCAACTTCTTTAGTTCTCAACTTCTGAACTTGACGATCTAGAATTGCTATTGGAGATTCTTCATAGATAAAATCTTCGGTGATTTGACATCCCCTACGGGAGTAATTCGGAAAGGGTTTTTTATGCACTTATGCAACATTGCCACGTGGAATATCGGGTGAACTGCTTCCAATTCTGAGGGTAGTTCAATTTCATAAGCCACTTGGCCTATACTGCAGAGAATCTTATATGGCCCGATGTATCTGGGGATAAGTTTCCCTTTCTTGCCAAATCTCATAACCCCTTTTATAGGAGAAACCTTTAAGAATACCCAATCGCTAATAACAAATTCTAAGTCGCGATATCGAATACCTGAATAGGATTTTTGCCGACTCTGGGCAGTCAATAGGCGCTTTTGGATTAGCTTTACCTACTTTACTGTTTGCTGGATCAAATCGGTCCCTAATAATCTGGCTTTACCCACTTCAAACTAGCCAATTGGGGATCTACACTTCGGTCTATACAATGCCTCATACAGGGCCATCTAAATGCTGGAATGATAGCTCTTATTATAAGCGAATTTGATAAGGGGCAAATGATCATCCCAGCTACCTTTGAAATCCAATACACAAGCTTGTAGTATATCCTCGAGTATCTGAATTGTATGCTCAGCCTGACCATCAGTCTGAGGATGGAAGGTTGTGCTAAGGTATACTTGGGTACCTAAACCTTTCTGAAATGACCTCTAAAAGTGGGTCATAAACTGAGCACCCCTGTCAAATATAATAGAGATCGAAACACCATGTAATCGAACCACGTAATTCTCCGCTGATGCGAACTAGTAAGAAATGAGCTAATTTCGTTAGCCTATCGATGATAATCCAAATAGAATCGAACTTCCGATAAGAACAGGGTAATCCAGTTATAAAATCTATATTAATCACTTTCCATTTCGAAGTAGGGATTTCTATATTTGTAGCAAACCTCCAAGCTTCTGATGTTCGATCTTAACTTGTTGACAATTCGGGCATTGAGCTACAAATGCAATAATATCTTTCTTCATGTCATTCCAGCAGTAAACATGTCAGAGATCATGGTACATCTTTGTCTATCCAGGATGAATGAAATACCTGGACTGGTGGATTTCAGCCATAATTAGCTCTCGGAGTCCTCCTATATTTGGTACACATAGTTGACATTCATCTCTAAGGACTCTGTCTCTCATAAGCTTCAACATCGTATTCTTATATAGGGAGATATCCTCTTTCATTCTGACCAACACGGGGTCATCAAATTGCCTCGCTTTCACCTCAACTATTAAGGATGATTCTACGGTATTTTGCATCACTGCTCCTCCGTCATCTGTATCCAACAGTCGTATATTTAAATTGTCTAAGTGATGTATTTCTTTAGACATCTCCAACTTATTGGCTTTAATACCATCCAAACTCACCATATACATGCGACTTTAGGTATTAGCTACGACGTTTACCTTATTGGGGTGGTATAAGATATTGACGTCATAATCCCTTAATAGTTCCAGCCACATTCTTTGCGTTACATTCAGCTCGTTTTGGAAAAATATGTACTGTAGGCTATTATGATCTGTGAATATGTACACATGGACTCCATATTAGTAATGACGCATATCTTTAGGGTAAAGATTACCGCCACCAACTCGAGATCATGAGTCAGATAATTTACCTCATGCTTTCTTAGCTACCTTGAAGTGTATGCTATAACCTTTCCTTTTCGCATAAAAACACATCCTAAGCCGACTCTGGAGGCATCACAATAAACCACATACCTATCGGTACCTTTGGGAACAGCTAACACAGGTGCAAATGTCAACCTTTTTTTCAACTCTTGAAACTGCGTTCACACGCATCCGTCCATTGAAACATAACTGCCTTGTGTGTAAGCTTAGTTATAGGTGTATAGATAGAAGAAAACCCCTCCATGAATCTACAATAATATCCTGCTAAGCCCAAAAAGCTACATACTTCGGTAGGAGTCGTGAGTCTTGGCCAATTCTTCATGGCTTCAATCTTTTGATAATCCATCTTAATACTTTTCAGATGAGACAATATGACCCAAAAAGGCAACATAGTTTAACCATAGTTTGCATTTGGAAAACTTGGCATACAACTTACAGTCTTGAAGCATCTGTAATACTGCTCGCAAATGATCCGCATATTCGGCTTTTGATAAAGAATATACCAGAATATCATCAATAAATACAATTATGAAGATATCCAGAAATGTCTTAAATACTCAGTTCATCAGATCCATAAAGTCTACGGTGCATTAGTAAGGCTAAAATACATAACAAGAAACTCATAATGGCTATATCTAGTACGGAAAGCGATCTTTGGAATATCTTTCTCCTTAACCCTCAACTGAAGGTACCTAGACCTGAGATCAATATCTGAGAAATACTTAGCGCATTGCAGCTGATCAAACAAATCATCAATCCTGGGAGTGGGTACTTGTTCTTAATGGTTACATTATTCAATTGACGGTAATCAATACACATCCTTAATGAACCATCTTTCTTACAAACGAACAACACTGGAGCACCCCATGAGAAGTACTGGCCTAATAAATCCCTTTTCTAGGAGATCTTTCAGCTGAGCTTTTAATTATTTTAGCTCTGCATGAGCCATTCTATACGGAGAAATAGATATAGGTTTGGTATCCGGGAGCACGTTGATGTCAAATTCAATTTCCCTTTTGGGAGGAATAGCAGGAAGTTCATCAAGAAATTCACTAACAATGGGGACCTACTGAAGAGTTGGAGGTTTTGCCTCCACGTCCTGAACGCGCATGAGGTGATAGATATATCCTTTTGAGATCATTTTCTGAGCCTTAAGGTAGGAAATAAACCTACACTTAGGTGCTGCAACATTACCTTTCCACTTAATGGCGAACTTGTTTGGAAAGTTAAAGCGAACGATCTTTCTCAAACAATATACATTAGCATAACAGGAAGTCAACCAATACATACCCATAAGAATGTGAAATTCCACCATTTTAAGTACGTTCAAGTCAACTGAAGTATGGCGGTCACAAATCTTTACATCATAATTCTTATACACTCGCTTAACAACTACAGGTTCACCCACGGTGTAGACACCTCAAATATGTTATGTAATACATCAGGAACTTTTCCACACTTACCAACAACAAAAGCGGTAATAGATGATAAAGTAGAACCCATATCTATCAAGGCATACACTTCGAGAGAGGAAATAGATAATATACCTGTAACCACGTTCGGAGATGACTTAAGATCCGATCACCCTAATAATGCATAAATGTGGTTCTGATGACCGTCTAAGCTAGCCGCTTTATCCTTGCCTTTGCCTCTACCTCTACCAGCTGAGGTCTGCATCTCTTCCGAAGGGGCGTACTGATGAAGAAGAAGCTACTATGGACCTTTTCGGCTGTGCAATATTGTCTCTACCTCTCATCGGGCAGTCTTTAGAAAAATGTCGCGGATAACTACAAGAATAACGCACATATGATTCTCAATGACATTTCCCTAGATGGGCACTACCACACTAAGCGCATCGGGGTAAATGTGGCCTTATTTGACTCGAATCATCTCTATACTGCGGGCCTAGTGCATGTGAACTTTGACCATGACTAGAATAAGTGTCATGGTCTCGACACTGGCCCTAAAACTATGATGGTGCACTGGTCATCTGATAATATGGACTTCTCAGAAACTGAGGCCTAAATCCACCTCAGAATCCTCCTACATCACTTGCGGGCCGAGCCCTCTTGTAGTAGCCCCTATTATACTCTCGATCAACCCGCTGCTATCTCTTTTGATATTCCAAATTATGTGTATAAGACTGGATGCGGGAGATATCCATATTCAAATTTAGCAAAGCTATCGTGCACTTATTTACCAAATATGGATGCAAACTATTAACAAACTGATGTACTCGATCGTTCAGGTCTGAAAAAATCCTGGGAGCATACCTAGCCAAGGAGTTGAACTGGAAGCTATATTCTATGACACTCATATTACCCTGCTCCAAATGTAAAATCTTTCTCGCTTGGATCATCGAAGCTCGATTGGCAAATACTGCTGTAAAAATGCCTCGGAGAACTCCCTCAAGCCTAAAGGTGGTGCTTGGGGTCCCTGAGTTTTCTCCAATGTCTCAAACTAAGTTGCGGCCACATGCCACAATCAAAAGCAAGAAAATTCGATTGTCTCAGCATCCGTTGCCTGCATAAGTCATAAATTCCGCTGCATTCTATCAAAAAAATTCTATGGGTCTGCATTAGGATCTATTCCCGTAAATACTACAAGGTCCAATTTAACAAAATCCCAAACTCTTTCACTCACAATTCTATCAGCAATGTCGAGGGTCTAACGATGGGCTTGAGAGGCAACAAGTCGAGTTAATAGTTGCACTGCACTTCATATATCCAAATCCTAATCGGGGGCAACTGGAGAAGGAATTGGGGGTACATTAACTCTCCCATGTCCTTTTATAGGTGGTGGTGGGGGTAGAGTCCTGGAGGCTCGAGATATAGCCTCATCTTGGTGCTCCTGTCTCCACGGATCATCAGGTGGTGCTTGACTGACACCCAATCCTGCCTCCTCATCTACCCTTTATAGGGATTCTTGTCATCGAGTAGTAGCCAGAATAACTGATAATATAAACAATATAAATATTAAGAGTGAACACTTACCATTTAGCGCTATCGCAAAATCAAGATCAGTAAGAAAAGTAACCACCCTAAATATCTTGTAGCCTCCTGTTTGTAAGTATGGTGCACAACACATCCATAAACAAGACTTTACTAGATACAACTTGTAGACTCCTTAGGACAGACCTACTCTGATACCAATTTTCTGAGCATACCACTATAGTATCTGAACCCTGAATATAAAACATAGACCGACAAGACCTCCAATTAACCATATACGACAATACTGAAAGGTAACCTGCACACAAAAGAGTCCCTACAGGATATATGTATATGTACAGATAGCCAAGGCCACCATATGAGTATACTCTTAACAAAAAGGGCCGACAAGGCCATGACAGACCAACATCTACTGTACACAGGTCTGAAAGCCTCTAAGAGCCATATATATGTAACAACAAGTCGGGACAAAGCCATGTCATACCGCAAAATACTAGTAGCATATGTAATAGTACCTAAGGACTCTTGAACTACGACTCCGAGAGAAGGGAGTGCGACAATTACAGCTAGGAAGATCACCTACTAAGGAGGATCGCCGCTCTGTCTATCTATATATGCGGGAATGAAATGCAGTGCATCAAAAGGGACATCAGTACGAAATATGTATTGAATATATAGGGCATAATCAACAGTAAATAAAGCAACAGTAATCCAAAGAAATTATAAATACCACCTGAAACCTCATAAGTGTCTCACTTGACTCATTTGTGGGTATATATAAGTGTTCGTTCGTGTATATAATGTCATTGGCCTCTGTGGGCAATAGTATTTATATAATAGATTGCGTATATAATGTGATATGCATCTATGGGCAATATCATTAATATCTTATTTGTATAATCACATATATAATGCCATAGGCCTCTGAGGGCAATTTGTATGCATAATATGTATGTATGACTACAACTGAAGGACATGTCATGGTTACCAATACAGTCAGAGTGACATATGGTCATTACACCTCCGATCAATGACATCATTCTTACTACATGACTCTATCAATTTACAATTCATGAACCAACTTTCTGGGGACGGTATTATATGCTCAGCCATGGGACTTCTAGTTATCAGGAGTGGAATTTGTTATAGAGTAACATCATGTTCATATTGCTTTTATATAGATCATGCCAAAAGATGAAGGAAAACCCTACATACCTTGTCCTTGAAGTTACAATTACCTTACAAGCCCTCGTACTCCTTATGGGTAGTTATCTATAGCATACAAAGGGTCGATATCAATATGGAATTCATATTCCATAATGAAACATCATTAAGGTAACTTATCGACAATCTTAGCATGAATGATTCTTATATTCCTTAACAAAAGATACTTAGGTAACTTGATCACACGATTCTCCGAAATAACCCTTCTTAGTTTCACAATAGCAATAATCAATTTACTTATCAATATTAACTCATAATCTAAGAAAAATAGTCCATAATTCATATTCCCATGATTTCACATGTCTATGAGTTTCTATTACGAAAATCATTTCACAACTTACCCCAAATCATCGATAACTCACAATAATAGATAAAGGAGGGTAAATCTTACCTCTATGAACCAAAGTCTTCGTAAAACAACAAGTTGCCCTGATTTCAAGGGTTTCTAAGATTGCTTCAACACGGAGATGATGATTTCTATGATTACTAAGGGGATTATTACATTAATCTCATGTATTTCATCTTTGATTTGGCCTAGGAGTGATATTCTATGATTTAAAAGGGTTTAAGAGAGAGTTATTGATATGGTTTTTGGGATAAATGGCTGAGAAATTCGCATGACCTATATTTAAAAGACAGTTCATTTGACGGACCGTCAAACAATCTTTCCGTCAAACTTGCCAGTAAAATCGACGGTTCAGGGTGGGAGATTTACAGTCCGTCAACCATTCAATGGTCTGTCAATCTAGGCCGTCTATTTTCCTTATGAGATCAAACAATTTCAGGGAATTTTGACAGTCTAGTTTTTGCACTTTGACAGTCCATCAAATACTTTGACGGTCCGTCAACTCTGCCGTTAAACTACCCAGTTTTCTGATTTTTGCCGAAACATATTTTCTTCGATTCGTTTGACTTCCAAATACTCCGAAACTTCCATAAACATATTGTAAACCTTTATTACTCTTCCATAAAGTCATACCTCTTTCTGGATATCCATTAATGATGCGGTGAAACGTTAAGGTACAAGGTGTAACATCTATGACCTAGTAAAGAAACTGAATCCAGTCAAAACTTACATTTCGATAACTTGGCATATAACTCTCGGTTCTGGAGCATCTGTAACACTACTCGCGAATGGTCTGTATGATCTTCCTCCGTACGGGAGTGTATTAGGATGTCATCAATGAACATAATAATAAATACATCTAAGAATGGCTTGAAGACCTGATTCATTAAGTCTATGAAAGTTGTTGTTGCGTTAGGGAGTCTAAAAGACATCTCAATAAACTTATAGTGACCATACCTGGTCCTAAAAACTATCTTGGATATATCTTTGTCCTTTACCCTCAACTGGTGAGACCCAGACCTTAAGTCAATCTTTGAAAAGTACTTGGCATCTTAAAGTTGATCAAACAGGTCATCGACCCTCGAAAGTGGATACTTTTTCTTGATAGTAACTTTATTTAACTACATGTAATCGATGCACATTATCAATGTACCATCTTTCTTAGAGATGAACAATACCGGCACACCCAATGGTGAAGTAATAGGACTAATAAATCATTTTTCTAAGAATCTTTCAGTTGTTCTTTCAATTCCTTCAGCTCAGCACGAGCCATTATATATGGGGGAATTGATATCGGCAGAGAATCTAGAAGTAGATCTATTGCAAAATCAATCTCCCTTTCAGGAGGAATACTTAGAAGTTCATCTGGGAACACGTATAGAAACTCATTTACTACCAAAAAAAACTGAAGAGTTTGTGGACTCAGCGTTCGCATCTCTGACGCACACTAAATGATAGATGTATACTTTAGAGACCATCTTCCATGCGTTAAGGTAGGAAGTAAACCTATCTTTGGGGGTAACTGAATGGCCTTTCCATTCTAAGATCGTCTCTCTTTGAAACTGAAACTTAATGGTTTTGGACCAGCATTCAACATTGTCATAACAGGAAGCCAACCAATCCATACCCATAATAACATCAAAGTCAACCAACGTCAACTAAAATAGATAAGCCGAGGTGCGGAGGTTACAAATTACCAATATACAACCTCTATAAACTTGTCTAGACAAAATTGTTTCACCTACTGTTGAACATACCTCATGTGGCCTCAATAAAACTTCTGAATCAAATCCAAACTCACTAGCAATGACTGATGTAACATACAATAATGTACATCCAAGATCTATCAGTGCATAAACATCACGAGTAAAAACTGATAGTATACTTGTAACAACATCTGGAGATGACTCTTAGTCCTGTCGACCTGATAGAGTGTATATGCAGTTCTAACCACTGCCTGAATTGGATTCTCCCCTTCTGCCTCTACCTCTACCTGCTAAGGTCTGTGGCCCACTAGCTAGTGGATGTATAATCGATGATGAAGTTATTATCGACCCTATCGGCTGAGCCATGCCACCACTGCCTCTGCTCGGAAATTGGCACATATAAACTGTCCAAACTGTCCAAACTAATAACAAACATCATTACCCTAACAACACTACCCTAAATATGGCATACCACCCTGACCACAAGGCCACATCTGTGATCTCATCTGACTCTAGCTATCCTGCCTCTGATAACTCGATGCCCTCAACACTGATGCGGGCGCGACTTAGACTATCTATCATACTTGGGCCCTTAATACTAATATAGAGCACTATTAGCAAAGGAAATCACTGCCTAGATCTACCCGCTGCCTCTCTAAGCTGATTTGGCCATCTTAGTCAATTCCCTTTCTGCATCTCTATTATCTCAAAGCCAACACTTATGATCCTCAACACTATGAGAATACACATGTATCCTAGCAATATCTATGTTCCTATTAAGGGAGGCTATTATACACTTTCTAATCATATGCGGATCTAAGATTGACACAAATCAATTAACTCGAGCCTTCATCGTATTCACAATATTAGGAGCATACCTAGCCAGATAGTCGAACTAAAGCCTATAACATCTTATGCTCTTTCCTCTCTACTATAGTTTAATAAGTGCTCTACTATGGCATATCGTACCCCTAATGGAAACTAATGATCAAGAAAAGAATCCGTAAATTCCTCCCACACTACAAGAGGTGCATCTGGTCCACTAGACTGTTCCCAAGACTCATAGCACAAAATAACCACATCTCACAATCTAAAAGAGGCCAACTCAATTTCTCCAGTCTTCGAAGCATGCATAACTCGCAATACTCTCTTCATCTACTCAATGAATTCCTGAGGATCTGCACTTTGATTAGTACCAGTGAACACTGGTACGCTCAACTCGAGGACTCTCAGGTTCTGGAGCTCCCTATACCATCAGAAGACCCCACACCTATGTAGGCCCTTATCTGTTACTACTAGGAAGCTACTATCTAAGTCAAAATTTATACTGCACCCGCAACACCGTGATCTGTATTCCCGAGTGGAGGAACTATATCCTGAGGTGCTGGGGGAACTATAATCTGTGGAGCTGGAGGCACTGTAGTCTGAGGGACAGGAAAAATGCCCTGAGGATCTGGGGGTAATGTATCCCCTTTGATCTCCTGTAATAGAGGTAGAGTAACTAATATATGTGAGTGAGACTCACCCTTTGCCTCAACCCTCTCATCACAGCCAGACGGGGCATTACTAGCACCTTTGCTCCTATCTATGCTAGCTCATTGACTACCTCTAGTCTTTCTAGCAAGTGGCATAACTATAAATGGACAAAGAAATAATTAGGCTCAAACTCGTACGACTCAGCTCTATCGCATAATATATGAGGTAAAAGAACAAAAACCATCACTAAATGCCCGATAGCCTCTCGCTTATAAGTGTGGTGCACAACACACCCATAAAATATACTCTGCTAGACACAACTTATAGACCCCCTAGGACTTACCTGCTCTGATATCATATTTGTCACACCCAAACTAAGGGGTATGGCCAGCACCCGACACTTGGACGGCCCGAGCATACCACATGTATATCATAACCTGAGCATATAACTGTATAGGCCAGCAGGGCCTCAAAATGACCAATACAAGTGAAACTGAAATATGATAATATGATACATGACAACAAGACCAACATATTTATATAGCAAGGCAGACAAGGCCATAGCAAAACAACTATACATACAACCCAATCACCAAGCTTGTAAGGAAAATTTAACTATGACATGGTCGAGACAGGGCCCCAACCTACTCATAAATTGTATATGTACTAAAACTCATCTATAACTCTGACTTTATAGATCTATATGAGGTGAAGCTTACCACTCAATCAGATGAACTCAACATGCTCCTACTGCAGAGGTCTATCTGCACCCCTAACTGAACGTGCAGTATAAAAAGCAGTGCCCCTAGAAAAAGGGATGTCGGTATGAATAAAATATACCTATATGTAAAGAATTAAAAGCAATATGAAAGCATTAGCTATATGGTAGGGTATAAGAAAAAACCTAACACTCCGATTACCTGTAAGCCACTGTGGGCAACACTGAAACTCAGAAACAGAACTAAAACTTCTATACATATGTTTTAATATATAATTTCCCTTAGCTGATAGCTCGAAGTGTGTATATTAGGTACTACCCTCATATATTAGTGTGAGGTGTGTGTATGAATATATATATAAATGATTACCCTCTGATTACAGCCCGGGGTGTTATAATGTACATGTATAACTGCCCACCAGCTATTGGGTTGGTGGTGTGAATAGTATACTGTAATAGTAATATTGGCACCTTTGACCACTTTGTAACTTAAGACTCTTTACTTTGCTTTGGAACGACTCTTGTCGAATCAATAACTAACTTTGGAAACACTCATTTTGGAGGTCTATGAAACTCAAGTACGCCGTCAGTAGTTAAGTGATATAGAGTACGGATTAGCGACATTTGAATAGAACTATTCTTTTGACACTTCTTTTGGAAAATTATATACTTTGGAAGTCATTATTTGAATGAAGGAAACAACCTTACATACCTTATGTCGATAGCTCACGAGCTTCCAAACGTTCTACGAGCGATAGTCTACAATAAAGGAATAACTCGAATCGAATTTGGATCAATGACTAAAAGAAATCTCCACATAGGCATTATGTCAAACACATTGTGTGCTCAATCATAAGCAACCTTTACAAGAGTAGTTGGAATGCTACAACTCCTTTTCTTCAACAACCACAACATCAAAACCTAATTCTATTCCATGATTTCTTAATCCAACTAACAAGATTCAACACTTATCTCTATATGTATAATCTCAATAACAATACCACATCAATTCCAATACTACAAGAATTACTTCACAAGTTCTTGTCTACAATACTTTTATAACTTACAAGTTATCTTCTTTAACTTACTAACTAGGTGTAGAGGGATTAGAAGACATCAAGGGAGTGATAAAATCTTACCTTATCAGCAAGAACACTCCAAACAAGCTTCCCTTCAAGATTCAATTAGCTACTAAACTTATCCAACAAGATGGAGAGATCATCAAGTGGATCTTTAACCTTTCTTAAGAGAGAAATCACTTTGTTCACTTTAGATTTGATCTTCAATGATGGGGAACTCCTTTGAGAGTATTTGGGAGAGTTTTGGGGCTCATATTATATGAAAATATGATCTAAAGAAGTGAAGGTCGAACTAGGCTCTTATATAACAATTTATTTAAGGATGCACCGATCACCACTTACAGCGTGGTCTGCGATTTGCAGACACTACATGTGAACCACATGTAGTATATCAGACCTTACCTCAAGCCACCCAAGGCCCTATCACTCTTTGTGGACCATCCTTTTAAGGGTTATAAGTGACCCAGCCTTATTAATTCATCATTTTTCATCCATATTAGTTCTCTAAAAACCCCAAATGCTCGCCAAGAGTTCCCCCATGACCCTAGAGTGAATCCAAAGACAAACAACGCAAATCAAATGCCGTGAATCCCGTGGTGCTAGTGAGTTTCTTGTTCTTCTTGTGGTTGCTAATTTATGTGTGGTTCCATATCGGGTGGAAGCTTATTATAAGTGTTATAAGGTAAGAGTATACTCCTCCTTCGTATATTTGAGCTTATAAAGTTGTTTCTAACTTATATGGTTGAAAACCTATGAAATAAAGGTCAAAAATCGTAGTTGTGATGTTGTTGGTTGCTTAATTATTTTGAGGTTGTTCTTATGGTATTTTTTGGCTGGAAATTCATGGAATAAACTAAGTATGTTGTGGTTGATGTTGTTGTTAAGTTCTGGAAGGAAGAATGGGTTTAAATCTATAGTTTTGTTAATCGTAAATCGAGCTTGTTTCTTGTCGTATTATTGTGTGGATTAAGGAACTTGTTATAACTTTATTAGTTATATGGGCTGCTATTATGTCTTTGATGAACTTGAGGGAAGTTAGAGAAATAGGGGAGTTGCTGCCCATTTTTCTATAGAATTAAGTTTGTTTTTTGGAATACGATACATTAGTTATACCGCTTGTAGCGTGACCATAGCATAATTTTAATTATTGTAGATTAAGGTGCGGCGAGTTGAGCTTATTATTATTGTTGGAAGGATTATCGTAAGGTATATAATGGATATCCTTTCTTTATGTGGCATGATTCGGTACCTAAAATTGTACTCGTACGGGTTGTACAACGAAGTATTCATAATGAGCTCATGTCCCTCTTTCAGTCTTAGAGATTATTTCCTTAGTTCATGAGTGTATATAGATCTTGTGGACATAGTCCATGGTTGATGAGATCTGATATCTTAGCTATCCCTTGTCGAGAGTCTACATTCAATTCATACTAGCATTACGTCGAAAGAAAGAATAAAGAATTCAGATGCACAATTTTTACAGTACTACTATTACATAAAAAGTTACTATATCCTGACCTATTGCCTGGTGAGATATCCCCGGCCAATGCGCTGCTGAGATATGCTCGTCCTATAAGATATGCCCGACCTATGAGTTGGTGAGATATGCCCGGCCTATGCCCTAGCGAGATATTTTGACTTATGAGATAGTGAGATATGCCCAACTTATGAAGTAGTGAGATATGTTTTGCCTTATAACTGGTAATAGATACACCTATCCCTATATGTGGCCAGCTAGCTATATAACTATATTACGTAAAAGATGAGCCATATGAAGTAAGTATGATGTAAAAATCCCCGTGAGCTTAAAGTTCCAATTTGACCCTCAAGGTGACAAGCTCGGAGTTCCAAATATGGTTGATCATACGATGATAATATGCTTAAAATGGCATGGAAAATGGAGCGGAGTTGGAGTTGTCATGTAAAGTCCTAATAAACATATTTTTATTCGGCTTTGTATGTAGGTCTTCGCTAAAGACCATGTTGTTTTCTTTTAGATTCTATTTAATTCTTATCTTAGCTTTAGTTCTTATTAGGACATAATTAATAAGCCATGTAATAAGAAATGGTGACTAGGACATGTAATAAGGTGACTAGGACAAAAAGTCTTCCAAAGAGATGATTAGGCCAAGAGGTTAAGGACAAGATGATAAGGATGAAGAATCATCTAGAAAGTGTGGATTCCAAAGGGACAAATTGTTCATGAACTTGGCTACTTGGGAGACATCAATATTGGCCTTGGGAAGATGAAGGGTTGGCCAAACTCCCTTGGTCACCAAGTCAATCAGAATGCATCCACAATAGGTGTTAGTTTATGTCTTTTCATTTGCTTTCTAGAATAGTCTCTTTTGTACTATAAATAGTGGCCTTAGGCCATTGTAAAATTTAGCAAACCCAACAAAACTCCTAAACTCAACTCTCCCTAAAACTACCCGAAACATCCACCAAACACCATAATGTTCAGCTAAATCGAGAATCGAGACCCCTACTTTGGCACCCATTTTTGGGTCAACCCAATTGTCACCAACACCCAACCGACTTATCCTTCCAATCCCCTCCTTACATACATCATATTGGTATCAGAGTGAGGCTATTCCATCCCACACTTTGACTCTATTGCTCATGTAAACAAGGACGAACTAAGGAGGATCATAAGGGATGTTTTTGCAAAGCATGCGCAAGTCTTGAGAAGGGAACTTGCGGGGCATACCATGAGTAGAAATGACAAGTCGGGGGTTGTACAAAACAACCCAAGGCTCGAGAAGAAGAGTGTCTTAAAGTGTCATGTAACACCTATGAAGATTAAAGAAAGGTCGGTACCTCGTTTACTAATCCCTTGTATCACCGAAAAGGTGTAGAGGAAAATAAAAGGAGAGAAAGGGGAAGCACTTCTTCCACTAAGCCATTGAATACCCAAGAACGTGAAGAGGTTACAAAAGGGTAGATAAAAAAAGAAAAAAATGCTTCCAATGTCAAGAAGTAGGACACTTTGTAAGCGAATGTCCTAATTCCCAGGCCGTGCTTAGAGAAGAGTATCGAGATTGTGGATTTTACTTGGCTATTAAGGAGCCCATACTACTTGAAGAACAAGAAGAAATCGAGACCCCCTTACTCGATACACCTTAGATGGACAAAGAGTCAAAGAAGGGGAATGCTATAGATGCCGACATGAAGGAGCCCTTGCAAGACGTATGTGCGAACGAACTTGCAACCGGAACATCACCAATGGAATGTAGTGAACATACTCTTGGTTTATTTCTAAGGAGTTCATCATCTAGTAGTCAAGCCAATGGCCCCAATCCGAACAAGGTTACGATCTTGGTAGAGTCAAAGGAAAATGAAACATGGCACACACGTATTGAAAGCCGAACGGGTCATCACCTCACCCTAAAGTACAAACCTCATATGCCTAGCATATGTGATTGTTTTGATGACTTGAGTGGGACTAAGTTGTGCTATAAAGTAGATTCAAAAAATGGCTTCCATCAAACAAGAACCCGAGAAAGGAAGTTGGATGCCAACGCCAATCATGACTTGTCTGAATGACTTGTAATGCCATTTGGAGTATGTAACCCTCTAAGCTCTCCCATGAATTTCATACACAAAATGCTACCACCATAAATGGGTTACACCGTATCATCCGTCGGCATGTATGATGTCCCGTCGACGGTGTTAACCTTCCGAAGTTGGTCCGAACCATTGAATGGATGTTCGGAAAAAAGTTTCCGTGATTCGGTTTCCTTCCCTCGTCAATTCACTCAAAACTCTTGGGCCCTTACTACATCTATTCCGAACCTTGAAGTTGAATATGATATTGGGATTGTCTTACTTCAATATCAAGAACCCATGGCCTCCTCTAGTGGACGATTAGTTAATACACTTCCTTATTCTACTTATGACACATAATTTGATGTGGTGCGAAGGAAGTTGAATCCAAGGTTTGCTAAGTGGATGTTATACTCACAAACTCCCACATTCGCTACAAGATAAGAAGATGACAAATCCATTATAGTGGCGGGTATACTTCTTCGAAGGCGTATAATGTTGACCATGCTTAAACAAAGGTCGATGGGATTTGAAATGCCAAAGGAGTTCCATGAACAAAATCCCAAGTTCGAAGATGTAAAGGGAGTAGTCAGAAGGCATTCCATGTACAAAGGGCTAAAAGATTCTTCCACCAATAATTGTATACTCCTTTGCTGGTCCCGATGTAACCAGGGAAAGATGTGAACTTGGATTTCATCCTTGATTCATCAAGAACACCATAGGACAAAAACTTTATCATGCCATCGTGCAACTCTACAAGTTCGCCCATGAGTCTCATGCACGAGATACTACCACAATCCATGGACTACATCACGTCATCCGAAGACATGTATGATAATCCAACCGCAGTGGTAATTTTCTAGAGTAGACCCAAGTCCTTGAACATCGAGGTACTTCTTGAAGTTGAATGTGGTAATGGGGCTAGTATTATTACCCTATTAATTTGAGACAATAAAACTGTTGCTTTCTCTAGTGGAGAAGTGGGGGTACATGGTTCGACTATGCTACGTACGACAATGAATTTGATATGGTAGGGTCCTTGGTCTAATGCGGGCACTACCTAGAGCAGAAATCCTTTGGCTTGTATGTGGATCCTTTCTACAAGGAAAAACTCCTGTATGGATAAGGAAGTTCAACGTTTCATGATAAAAACTTGTGATCATATTTAGATGACAAGAATTCGAGGATGAATTCTTTTGAAGAAGAGGAGTATGATGTAAAAATCCCCGTGAGCTTAAAGTTCCAATTTTACCCTCAAGCTGATAAGCTCGGAGTTCCAAAGATGGTCGATCATCCGATGATAATATGCTTAAAATGGCATGGAAAATGTAGCGGAGTTGGAGTTGTCATGTAAAGTCCTAAGAAACATGTTTTTATTTGGCTTTGTATGCAGGTCTTGGCCGAAGACCATGTTTTTTTCTTTAAGCTTGTCTTTAATTCTTTGCTTAGATTTTTGTTCTTATTAGGACATAATTAATAAGCCATGTAATAAGGAAGGATGACTAGGCCATGTAATAAGGTGACTAGGCCAAGAAGTCTTCCAAAGAGATGATTAGGCCGAGAGGTTACAAGATGACAAGGATGAGGAATCATCTAGAAAGTGTGGCTTCCAAAGGGAAAATCGTTCATTAACTTGGCTACCTGGGAGACATCAAGATTGGCCTAGGGAAGAGAAGGGTTGTCCGAACTCCCTTGGTCACCAAGTCAATCCAAATGCGTCCACACTAGGTGTTAGTTTGTGTCTTTTCATTTGCTTTCTAGAATAGTCTCTTCTGTACTATAAATAGAGGCCTTGGGCCATTGTAAAATTAAGAGTTTTTTGATATATAAAAGTAGAGTTTTACTCAAAAGCTAAGGTACTCAACTTGTGTGTTATATACATTAGTTGGTCCTTGTGTGGGCCTTTGGTTCTTGTGTGAGCAAAACCCCTTGGTGTAAGTTTAGCTAAGACTTATGTGACTTAGTTGAACCCAAGCTAAGGTCCCTTTGGTGTTAGTATTTATTAGGACTGTGTGACCTAATTAATACTCAAGATCTAGGAACCCTGTTAGTGGTAAGCGACCATTGGAACTGTGTGGACCAACCTAGCCTAAGCTTCGGGTTAATAAAAGGGTTTCTGACCACCCTCACTTGGCTAGTTCACGGGCTTGTACTTACAACCCCGGTCTTGACCTTGTGGAATTGGCCACCATCTCCTTGGTGTCAACTCGGGTAGTAAAATCCCCGTGTCTATATACTTGGGCTCATTGAACACACTTCACTATAACCAAAACAAGCAAATACTTAACCCAAAACCATATCAACCAACACTTGGTGTATGTTCGTATTGCAACTCGCTTTCCATGTTCATTCCTCGTCCAAAAAACTTTCATCATTTCACCACCACGCCCTAAAACACTTCCCTAATATCCACTACAAAGACCTCCAACCGAAACCCCACAAATACAACCATCCAAACCCGACAACACCAAACTGTCTGCATAACACACCTTACCGAGAACCTCACTATTTTAGTTCTATTCCGTTGCCTTGCCATCATCCATCCACCAAAGACCGACCATATAAAAAACCCTTAACGTGTATACAAAATGCCTAAACTCAACTCTCCCTAAAACTACCTGAAACAACCACAAAACACCACATTATCCAGCCAAATCGAGAACCGAGACCCCTACTTTGGCATCCATTTTTTGGGTCAACCCAATTGTCACCAACACCCGACCCACTTATCCTTAAAACCCCCTCCTCACATACATCAAAGTATACCTTCAGAGTACCTATGATTCTTAGTTAATTTCATATATCAGTTCAATTCAGTTATTCAGTTGCCTTACGTACTCAGTACATTATTCCGTAGCGACGTCCCTTCTTCTAGGGGCACTGCATTTCATATGTGTAGGTCTTGAGAGAAAGATAGACAAGCATCGTCTGTACGCGATACCAAGCTTATCTTAATTGGTAAAGCTCCATGTCATTCAGATTTTCCAGGTCTAGAGTATTGATATGTTTAGAGAGATGATAGGTAGGCCCTGTCCTGACCATAATACAATTGTATTCTCTTTAGAGGCTTGTAGATAATATGTCCTATGTGTATAGTATATTAGCATGATGGCCTTGTCGGCCCTTGTATATATTTGTTTTTGTTTGCTGTTGTAGACATCTATGGGGGCCTTTTCGACCTAAGATTTTATGATTAGTTTACAGATTGCTTATAATTTTCTATATGCTCACGAGTTATAGATGGTACACTCGGGGTGAACTATGGAACCAGGTGCCAGCCGTGCCCCTCCTTTTTGGAGTGTGACAAACTTGGGATCAGAGCAGTCGTGTCTTAGGGAGTCTACAAATCGTGTCTAGTAGAGTCTTACTTATGGGTGTGTTGTGCACCACACTTATAATCAGGAGGCTATAGGGAATTTAGGATTATTTACCCTTCTTTCTGATACTAGATCATGTAACATAGTTGAGTCATAGGAACTCGATTCTACTCCATACTCGTAGCAATGTAAATAAAAGATCCTTACCAGATTATGTATGCACTAGAGGTGCGAGTATTATATTAAACTTTTAAAGCATGAGCATTTTCTCACCCATTCAAAAGAAGGTAATGCAAGCCTAGAAGGTAATGTGCTAGTTTTAGAATGTAAAGAAAGTAAAGCGACAAAGATACATAGTACCTGAATAGAAGAGATTGTAATGTAATTGGCACTCAGATAGCGCGACCCAAACGTTATAATTCCACTTCCAGAACTACAATGAATATATTTCAAACCGACTTATGATTTTCAAATGTCGATAGACATAGTCTTAGAAATAAATGAGATTTCGGGATCTAGTAAGGGTTAGAATAATCCTTAATGTCAGAAAAATTGTTAGAATTGAAGGGAAGTACCGAAGATTATGAATGAGCAGTTGATAGTACCTCTATAAAGGATATATATATATATATATATATATATATAATGTACCCGATATTTGTAGCCGGATATTACTTCTTGAGAATCTTGAAGATCCAGGAGCCAAGTTTTCACACCCCAACCTTGGGGGGTATGGCCGGCACCCAGCACCCGAAGGCTTGAGCGGACTACTGTAGTATCTGAAACCTGTGATATGAGATTTGGGCAGACAAGGCCTCTATATAACCATATAAGATTAGAATATATGACAACCTATATGCAGAAGAGTCCCAACATGATACGTATATACAAATAACCAAGGCCCACAAGGATAGTACACTACTAACGAAAAAGGGGCGACAAGGAAACGACATACTTATTCCCACCATACACAAGTATATAACTCTATGAGAGTGGCATACTACATTAATAGGTCGGAACAGTGCCTCACCATACCCAAAATGCTAGTGATGTAAAAAAAACGTTGAACTCAAAGTTCCAATTTGATCCTCGAGGTGATAAGCTTGGAGTTCCAAAGATGGTTGATCATCCAATGATAATATGCTTAAAATGTCATGGAAAATGGAGTGGAGTTGGAGTTATCACGTGAAGATCTAAGAAATGAGTTTTTATTCTGCCTTCTTATTGGTCTTGGATGAGACCATGTTTGTGTTTTAGCTTTTTTTTTTATATCTTAGTTTATCTTTTAGTTCTTCTTAGGACACATTTAATGAGCCATGTAATAGGAAGGAATGACCAAGCCTTGTAATAAGGTGACTAGGCCAAAAAGTCTTCCAAAATGATGACTAGGCCGAGAGGACAAGATGGTAAGGACAAGTGGATGACTAGGCCGAAAGTGACAATGTGGCAAGGACAAGAATGGTGTAGAATATGAGGCTTCCAAGAGGAAAATTCATTCATGTATTAGGATCACCAATAATATGAAGGGTTGGTCTAAATTTTATCCCATTCCCATTCGGCCAAGGAACATATGCAAGGAATGGAAGCTTCCAAACACATTCCAAGAAGATGAGATTTTTGAAGAACCAGTTCATGCATTCTTCTACATGGGAACCACAAAGGGGCGTGAAAGAGATTGATTTCAACCTTGTCCCCAAGTAAAACCAAACTCTTTCCCACTGAGATGCACCTTGCTCCCAAATCAAGGCCGAACCCTTTCCCATTTGTCCACACTTGGCTGAAAATCCATGTACTTTGTGTCCTTTAGTTTGCCTTTTAGAAAGGTCATGTATTACTATAAATAGGACCCTTAGGTTATTTTAAATTTCAGAGTTGATGAAGTATAAAATTGAGTTTTCCTCATACTCTAAAGTATTCAACTTGTGTGTTGTCTGTCTTAGATTGGTCCTTGTGTGGGCCTTGGTTCTTGTGTGAGCCAACCCCTTAGTGTAAGTTGAAGCTCGGACTTTTGTGATCTAGTTAAACCCAAGATAATGTCCCTTCGGTGTATGTCTTGGTTAGGACTTGTGTGACCTAATCAAACTCAAGATTAAGGAACCCTCTTGGTGTAAGTGGACATTGGAACTTGTGTGATCCAACCAAACCCAAGCCTAGGGTCTATCTTAAGGTTATCGTCCATCCTCACCTGGTTAGTATTTGGTCTTGTACTTAATGACCCCGGTCTAGTCCTTGTCCAATTGGCCAAACATATTTAGGCCACCAACTCGAGCATTAAAACTATCATGTCATTATCCTTGCTTATATCTACCATCTTTAACTTGGATTGTACTTGAGATTGCACCTCCCAAATCGTGTTAATTCCTAGTCCAAAACACCATATTTCCTACATCACTATATCCCCAAAATACTTCCCAGACATCCACTATAAAGGCCACCAACCGAAACAACATAAATTCAACCATCCAAAACCGCCAACAAAATATCCGCAAAACACACATTATTGAGAACCTCACTATTTCAGATCTGTTTCATTGCCTTGCCACCACCCAAACATTGATACCTCACAACCGACGTGACCCTCATCATACCTGGAATACCCCCATAAAACACATAAACCGAACTCTCCCTAAAACAACCTGAAACAGCCCCCACAACACCACACTGTCCGACCGAAATACCCCACCCGAGAACCCCACTTCGTGTCCTAATTTTGGGTCGACCCATTTACAACCAAGCCCCGACCCACTTACACTCCTCCTTACTTACATCAGATTGGTATCAGAGCAAAGTCATCCCGTCCCACGCTTTGACGCTATAGCTCAAATAAAAAGAGAGGAACTAAGGAGGGTCATAAGTGATGTTTTGGCGAAACGTGTGCAAGCCTTAAAAAGGGAACTTGCGGGGCATACCATAGAGCCACGTAAGACTCTTAGTTACAAAAGGGGTAGATAAAAGGAAAAAAAATTCTTCCAATGTCAAGAATTAGGACACTTTGTAAGTGAATGTCCTAATTCCCGGGCCGTACTTAGAGAAGAGTATCGAGAGTGTGGATTTTCCTTGGCTATTAAGAAACTCATACTACTTGAAGAACAAGAAGAATCCGAGACCCCCTTACTTGATACACCGGAGATAGATAAAGAGTCAAATAAGGGGAGTTCCATAGATACCATCTTCAAGGAACTCTTGGAGGAGGTAAGTTCGAATGATCTTGCATCTGGAACACTACCGAAGAAAGATGGTGAACTTGCTCTTCATTTATTTTCAAGAAGTTCATTATCTACACACCAAAACCATTGATGCCATCCAGAGGAACCTAAGGACTTGCAAGGCCAAGAACAAGAACTGTTTGGCGAAAGCTATGACCGAAAAAGCCTTAGCCCCTACACAACACCCGCATTGTTAATGCCGGGAGAGAATTGGCACGCATGTTGCAGAAAGGTTGATAACCTCACCATGAAGTGCACAATTCCTATGCTGAGATTGAAAGATCTCTTGGGTGAAGGGAATAGAATGAAGTTGTTCTCCGAGGAAGACGTAAGGAATGGACACCACCAAATGAGAAGCCGAGAAGGAGGTAAGTTTGATTCCAATGCTATTCGAATGGCTTGTGATGCCAGTTGGAGTATGTAGCACTCCAAACCTTCCCGTGAGTTTCATACGCAAATTACTACCACAATTCACTGGTTACATGACATTATCTGATGGCATGTATAACATTCCATCCACGAAGTTAACTCTCCAAAGTTAGCCCGAACTGTTAAATGGAAGTGTGGCAAAAGGTTTTCATGATTCGGCGTCCTTTCCTCATCAATTCACTCAAAACGTTTGGGTCCTTACTGCCCATATTCTGAATATTGGAGTTGAATGTCACATTGGAGTATCTGACTTCAAAACCAAAAATCCATGGATTTCTCTAATGGGAGATTGTGTGATACACGACTTCCTTATTCTACCTACGACTCGGAAAATTATGTGGTGCAAAAGAAGTTGAATATGAGGCTTGCTAATTGGGTAGCAAAATTACAAGCTCCCACATCCTCAACAAGACATGAAAATTACAAACTCATTATAGTGGCGGATACACTTCTTCAAAGGCACATGATGTTGACCATGCTTGGACCAATGACGAATGTATTGGAAGTGCTAAATGAGCTCCATGAACAAGATCTCGAGTTCAAGGATATTCGTGGAATGGTAAATGAATGTTCCACTGGTCAAAGGGCCAAATGAGTTTCCCACAAAGGGTCGGATACTCCTTTGCGGATTCCGAAATGATCACGGAGAGATGCGGGCTTGGATTTTATCCAAGGCTCACCGTGAGCACAACGGGGCAACAACTCTTTCATTATAGTCATGGATTGATTCATAAATATGTTCCGCTTCGTCGCTTGTCACAAGACTAATGAGATAACAAATATTGTGGACTTGTGTGGTGAGTTAAAGAAGTATGCTTGTGTGGTAACTATGTATCCGAAGAATTTCCTAAGCTCTTCCGTGAGTAGTGTGCACAAATTACTCAAACCTCTTTTGGTTGACCAACCATTCATGGGGTACATAACCTCATTTGAAGGCACGTATGAGAATCTATGCATGGTGGAAACTATCCGGAATTGGTCCAAGCCTATGAGTGCAAGAAGTTGCCATTGTGTGAGTTCCTCCCCTCGTCATTTCATTCGGGATGTTGGTACTCTTCTTTCCCCTGTGCCGAATCATAACATGCTATTTGAAGTGGAATATAAAATTAGAGTTGGCATGGGTGTCGGCTTTACTCAAGGAAAAGAATCCATCACATTACCTAGCACAAAATTGAGTGGTGCACGACACTATTCTTCTACCTATGGCAAGGCAGCATGTATTATGGGGTCCTTGATTCAACATGGGCATCATGTGAAGTCAAAACCATTTTTCTTTTATTCGGATCCTTATTTGGCAAGTTTCGAGGAAGGCGCCCACAAAATAAAACTTTTGAACATATCCAATGATTAAAGTGGTAGGTCAACACTTGTTGTTGAAGGCTTATTACCACATTTAGATGGCACGAATTTGAGGACAAATTCTTTTGAAGAAGTGGAGATTGATGTAAAAAAACTTGTGAACTCAAAGTTCCAATTTGATCCTCGAGGTGATGAGTTCGGAGTTACAAGGATGGTTGATCATCCGATGATAATATGCTTAAAATGGCATGGAAAATGGAATGGAGTTGGAGTTATCACGTGAATATCTAGGAAACATGTTTTTATTCGGTCTTCTTGTTGGTCTTGGCCGAGACCATGTTTGTCTTTTAGCTTCTTTTTTTATTTTTTCTATTTCTTAGTTTAGCTTTTAGTTCATATTAGGACACATTTAATGATCCATGTAATTTGAAGGAATGACCAAGCCTTGTAATATGGTGACTAGGCCAAAAAGTCTTCCAAAAGAATGACTAGGCGAGAGGACAAGATGGCAAGGACAAATGGATGACTAGGCCGAAAGTTACAATGTGGCTAGGACAAGAATGGTGTAGAAGATGAGGCTTCCAAGAGGATAATTCATCTATGTATTTGGCTCACCAATAAGATGAAGGGTTGGTCGAAATATTATCCCATTCCCATTCGGCCAAGGCACATATGCAAGGAATGGAAGCTTCCAAACACATTCCAAGAAGATGAGATTTTCGAAGAACCAAGTTCATGCATTCTTCTACATGGGAACCACAAAGGGGTTTGAAAGAGATTGAGTTCAACCTTGTCCCCAAGTAAAACCAAACCCTTTCCCATTTGTAGAGTTGAAGTCGTGATACACCTTGCTCCCAAAGCAAGGCGAACCTTTTTCCCACTTGTCCACATTTGGCCGAAAATCCAAGTATTTTTCCTTCTAGAAAGGTCCATGTATTACTATAAATAGGACCCTTAGGATATTCTATCTCAGAGCTGATGAAATATAAACTTGAGTTTTACTCATACTCTAAAGTATTCAACTTGTGTGTTGTCTACCTTATATTGGTCCTTGTGTGGGCCTTGGTTCTTGTGTGAGCCAACCCCTTAGTGTAAGTTGAAGTTAGGACTTGTGTGACCTAGTTAAACCCAAGACAAGGTCCCTTCTGTGTAAGTCTTGGTTAGGACTTGTGTGACCTAATCAAACCCAAACTTAAGGAACCCCATCCACTCCACTCCGGTTTGGAGTATCAGAAAGGCCATTATGATCTTTTCATTTATGTTCCTAACTATGCCTCCCATATATGTAGTTCTCTTCAAAGTGTTAGATGATTCCATAAGTATTAATTCTAAACCAGATCAGGTGGTTTGTCCCAAAACACATGTTTATCAATTTAAAATTTCCCATCACCTTTTTATATAGATATAGGTTCCCACTAAATGGTGGGAAGTTTTTCATTGCATTCTGATGAAACCCAAGTTGCCCAAATATCATATTTGAGGAGTCAAATCCATGAACTCAAAACTTTAAAAGGGTAATGCATGAAGATGTGCATGGGAAGAGGAAGAGCATCAAATGGTTGAATTGGTTTAAAAGACAGTTATGCATGCAAAGTGGTTATTTCATAAAGCGGCTATCTCATAAATACAAGCCATCATCTCCAAAGGAAGACCCAAACGAGGCCCTTACTTCATTAAGGGTATATTTGTAACAACTAGTCTAGTCTTCCTTACTATCCTAGTATAAATAGTAGACTTTGTTATTTCTCTAGTTTTTAGACTATTTTGATTATTAACAATTTAGTACTCTTTGAGTGTTTATAATAGCTTGTTGAAGCTAGTGTATTGAACCTTGTTTTGAAAGGAAGCTTGCAAGGGAATCCAACTTCCTTGATGTCTCCCTACTAGGTTAGGTGCTCTTGCTATAGTTAATCAATTGAGGTCCTAGCTTTAATAAAACTTTGGTTGCTTTTGATTTCACCTTTTGTGTCTACCTCTTTATCTTTCAGTTCTTTATTGTTTTCTTTCTATTCTGCAATTAATATTGTATCAATTGGTATCAGAGCCTAGTATAGATTTGTTCCAACTAATACTGCCTTGGGATTGGATTCCTAAAAAACCAAAAATTTCAACCAAAAAATCAACAAATATTGTGTTTTTTACACTAGATTCGTGTTCCCTAGTGTTATTTGAGTCAAAATTATAAGTTTCAAATCATTTAGAGTCATATAGAGTCATCTACCATTGTTGGGTTTGAATGTTTGAAGTGGTTCTGAAGAATTCATCATCGTTTGAGCTTGAAAAGTATTGGGGTTAGTTCTCTAGGTTGAGAAGAAGTCACATCTAAAATTTGGGGCCATTTCGAGTTGATTTGAAGATCTGAATTTTTTTTAATGTTCATGTGTTCTTGAGGATATTCATATCTTCTTCTTGAAGAAGAAGCAAAAAGTACAAGTGTAATCCAAAACGCTTGGTGAAAACATGAAGAAACGTGTTATAGGACCCAAAAATAGGAAACTTCTAGGTCGAGTGGGCCCAAAGGGATCCAACAGTTCAAATATTATCATAAAAAGTCGGGGTGCAAGGATCCCAATGCAAAAATTATGTAAAAAATATTGCAGTGTTATGTCAATATGCAAAGCAATCTGGCTCACAAATTGCAATATGCTATAGCAAAACACACCACATATTAAAATTAAATGTTAGAAGTTGAATTTGCGATCACATATGCCCCAGAAAGTTGATTTTATGTTTAGATATGGCCTAAAAAGTTGATTCTACGCAAGATATTCCCCACAAAGTTATTTTGCGGTCAAATATGCCCTACAAAGTTGATTGTGCGGCCATATATGTCCCAGATAATCACATATTCCTTCTTATATGGGCACAAATTCAAATCTGCCCACAAAATCAAATTTGCCCAACAATTCCAATCTTCCCCACAAATTCACAGGTTGGGTATTATCTATTTCGTTTCATTTTCTTTGATCTTCTAAGATAACTAACTTTAGTAATTAATTGTACTTAAGGTTACTTAGTTCTTGAGTCTGAATTCATTTCGTACCAATTTTCTTCAAACTTTTGTTGCTTATTTTCATTAAAAGTTCGTTGGTTCCGTCGATTAACTTAAATTGAGTTCCCGTTCTTCGAGTCAAACAAGAATCCATTCTTGACCTCCAAGTAGCAAGAATCCATTATTGACCTCCAAGTAGCAATTCGAACCTTGTGACTCATTGGACTAAACAAGATTCAATCATTGGACAAAGCACATTGTGAGGCAATCAAAAGATGCTCACACTTAAGTGATTTGTAAGTTATTTCAACAAACTTAAATATGTACAATCAGGATGAAACCGAGTTCCCATCAGGGAATCAACTTTTCTTGACATGATGAACATGTTCACCGCCTTCTCCACCTAATTAGAAGGTCGGATGGACAATTTGGATGCAAATATGGGATGAGTTGAAAGAAAGAGTAGTGAAGTGTCCTTAAATCCTCTAGTTCATTATCAAGGCCACACGAGTGGGGTGCGTAATGACTCTTCACCCACCATATCACTCATAACACTTCACCAAATGTACAACCCCACTCAAACAAATACCATCCCACCATCACCTCTACGAGATAGAAATCCCATCGCACCACCACCAATTGATCCTCCACCACCACCAAATGACATCACCCACTGCCAAATGACTCGTATCCACAACAACCACTCTTAAATTCCTGTCAACCCCCCCGACAACTAATATGAAATATCCAACCACTGGGTTATGAGTTCCAAGGAGAGTTAATAGGTTTGGATGATGCATTTAACAATTGAATGAGGGGACAATGATTACAATTCCAAGGTCCTCATTAAGGTAGGTAGGAAGGAATGCTCCTACCCCTCAAGTGGGTAAGAAAGGAGGATATCAATACTGAGATGGTCACCAATGATGAAAATTCTATGGTAATAACTATGGTGATGATTCATATGTGGATCTAGGAAACTATGGGAACAATGGGGTTCATGGACCACGTCTTAACTCCATAAAGGTTTCTATTCCAAGCTTCAAAGGGTGAAGTGATCCCAATGTGTTTCTTGATTGGGTGATGCAAGGTGATAGAATCTTTTTACTAATGACATGTTCGAGGTGAAAAAGGTGTCTTATGCCATTGCTCAATTTAAAGGGTTTTCCTCCATATGATGGGAAACTCAAGTGAAAGCAAAAATGTTGCATGTCTTAGCTCCCACTCTCACTATTGAAGAGCTAAAAATTATCTTGAGACGCAAATATGTCACCGAGCGCTACAAATAAGATCAACTCAAGAAGATCTACACTTTGAAGAAAGACAAAAAGAGTGTAGAAGAATACTATGATGAGTTCCAACTTGTGAAGATGAGAATCAACTTTGACAAGGATCCCTTGAATGCTATGGCTCGGTTACGAGTTGGGTTGAATATAGAAATAACTTCCTGAATGAGACTCCACAACTATCATAATACTGATGAAACTCTTAAAGTGGCCATTGAGATAGAGGATGGGCTCAAGAAAGATAAGATCAAGAGTCGAAAGGTTACAAAGGTTCATGGAACAACAACAATGAAGGGGGCACTTCTCCTTCCAATTGGCAAAAGAACAGGGCCATATGCAAGAATCCAAGAATACCTTTTTCATGAACCACCAAGTTGAGAAGCGACCTCCAAAATAGGGTTTGTGATGCACGGGGATGGCACATATCCCGAGGTTCATTAATGTGATATTTGGATGAGAACCCTAAATAGGAACTTAGAGTTGATTTTTGAGTATATGGTTTCATTTATGGGTTCTGTTTCTTTCGCTAGTTTTGGAGGGTCTTTATGACTTTGTCGACACAGTAGTTTGCTTCCCAAGGAAATCTGATGTACTTTGTGGCCTTATATGTGAAATTGTGATATTTGGTTATTTTGGGTGATTCTTTAGAAAAGTATGTCTTAGCTCGGTTAAATGAAAAATCCGAGGGTGCGATCGAGTTCGTAGCACTGTTTAACTTCAGAAAGCATGTATGGTTTGTGTCTGGGAGGTCTCAGGAGTGTTTCAGGTGTTTGGTGGAAGTTAGTGTAAAATCCCATGTTGCTGGTAAATGGTGTTCACACCAGCGGATGGTTATTCTCCCTTGTATGTCAACCTCTATGGAGGTTGGCTCGCAGAAGAGGGTCTTGAGATTATGTTGAGGTTCCACCCCTACGATGGTTTTCTTGCAGAGGCAAAGGCGCCTTTGTGAGATGTTTATCCATTATGTGCTTAGGCGATGTGTCAAGTGACTGAGCCTCAGCGGACTCCCTTTCCGTCAAGCGGGATAGTGCCTACGGAGTCGATTCCGCATGAGCAGGATTGTTGTTTCAGGCAGTCTATTAAATACATTAGGTCGAATCACTTTTCCAAAATATCATATCTCGGATTTTAGCATGCTTAGGGAAGATTTGCTTGGGGAATTCATTTGGCTCATCATTTAAGGTATAATTTCACGCCTTTTGATTATTGTTTTCTTTTAAATATTAGTTTTGGAATTTATTTGGGGAAGAAGGGTTGTAAGCTTCTATGGAAGATTAAGAGAGCTAGACCTTTGATTTTGTGGTTGGAATACGAATAAGATGATCATGATTTTATGATTAAGTGTTGATTAATGATATGTGACCATATTATTTAATTTGGGATTTGAAACCTTTTCTAAAATTAGGGGTAAATGTAGGGTTTGTAAATTAGGGATTTTATTAAATTATGCAATTGAGGGTTCAATTGGGGTTAGCTTCTCAATAAACTTAAGGATATAAATAGTTAGCATGTTTTACAGCTTTATGAGTAATAAAGTTTGGATTTTGACAATATGGCCTAGGGTTGGTTTGGGTGTCTTTGGTGTGTTTGAAGGACTAAGTCCTTGTGTTATGTATTAACGTAATATTAATGTATTGTTTATTCATGTTAGACTACGGTTACTATGAGGCACTCCGGAACGGCAAGGCCAGCGCTGAGAGTTGATTATACGTGGCACCTGCTCGACTTTGAGGTAGGCTATGATTTGTTCTTACTAGACTTCGATAGAAGTATGTAATTAGTTATAAATTTTGAGGGGTATTGGACATGTTTGGGGGTCCCATCCAAACAGTTGTAATGAACATTTGGGTGGGTACCAGTGTTGAACTATGATGATTGGTGATTTGGGGAATTAGCCTTAAGATGGTTCCGATTGTTGTTGATTGGGCTCGTCACCATATCTGCTATTGTTGTGTTTATTCATCACACATGTTTTTGATATGATATCTTGATTGTACTTGGATTGTGTGTTATTGAATTCTGAGAGCATGTGATATTTATCTCTTGTACTTGGTTGCATCTCATTATATCATGATTTTTTTCCTTGTATTGTCATTTGCATTGCATAAACTCATGGTTCTAATGATATTGATATGAGAGTAGTATGGAAATATTGTGGGTCCAATAGACCGGGAAGGTAAGAATACTTATGAGATTATTGGAAATATTGAGATGATAATGATACGCAAGGGAACGGGTTGCATGCCTGGAAGAGTTATTATTCATCCAAGAGCTGGGCTCCATTGAGAAATTCCCGAGGAGTATATGGACTTTGCAGGTACCTAATGGGTGTGCAGTTCATAGTATTTGAACGTCTGTATACTGGAGATCAAAGGTACCTGACATATATATTGCATTCATATGACACATACATTATTTAATTGATTATCTATTGATGGATTAAGTGTTGGACTGATTATTGGTGACTTGGTTGAATTCTTGGATAATGAAAGGTTGTTAATTGATCATTTTGATATTTGACATAATGATGCAATTCTAGTTTCCTCAAGATTACTGTAAATGAAGATAGGCACTTGTGCGCATGCATTAGCACCATCCCGAGGGTCAGAAGTGTGGAAGATTGGATAGGAAGGTGAAAAGGCCAAGCATGGTAAAGAAAACACCATTTGCGAATCACAGATGGTGCCACGAGCTGAGTTTGCGGACCGCATGTGGAGCTAAGGAGTTGCAGAAGTTGATAGAGTTGAAGGACATGACCTGTGAATCACAGATCATGTCACAGGCACAACCTGCGATTCGCAGGTGGTTTGCAAGCCATGACAGCTCAGTCATTTTGGTTATTTTTGCAATCCAAATGTGTCACTTTTGGATCCTTTATGTAAAAACATAGCCTAAGACTATAAATATGAAGGTTAGGTTATTTCATTAGAGAGTTTATGTTGAATTGAGATATTTTGATATTTTATTGAGGGTTTGAGAGTTAAGGGCTTGTTGAAGCCATTGATTGAACCTTGTTTGCAAAAGATGGGTTTCTTGGAACAATGGTCCCATTGTATGCGGGAAATGTCCATATTCGGGTTTAAAGAAGTTGTCGTTCATATTGACAATAATAGTAGGAGCATACCTGGACAAGGAATTGAACTACAAGCTATACTCTCGGACGCTCATATTACCCTGCTCCAAGGGTAAGAACCTATCTCACCTGGCTCATTGAATCTTGACCGATAGATACTACTATAAAAATGCCTCAAAGAACTCCCTCCAGCCTATAGGTGGGGCTTGGGGTTCCCGAGCCTGCTCCCAAGTCTCATATAGGTGGCTGCCACATCACAGAACCTATAGGAAGCCAGCTCTACTGACTCAACATCTGTAGCGTGCATAACTCGTAAGGTTAGCTGCATCCTATCCATAAAATCCCAAATTCTCGCACTCAAAGCCCTATCACCAACACCAGGAGTTTGACGTTGGGCATGAGAGGCCACTATTCGAGTAAACAGTTGCACCACATTTCACATATCTAGACCCTGGTCAGGGGAAACCAGAGGAGGAATTGGAGGTACCTCATCTCCCATCTGCCTCTCTATAAGTGGTCGTAGGGGTCGAGTCTTGGATCCCCGAGATACAGCCTTATCCTAGTGTTCATGTCTCCCAAGTCAGTGAGTGGTTCTTCACTACCACCCTCTCCCACCTCTTCATCTACCTTCTGCAGAGACTCCTGTCATCTAGTAGTAGCAGACATAAATAAGAACATAAACAAGGTAAAGATTAGGAGTGAACACTTATGATTTATCACAATCGCACGATCTAGATCAAGAAGAAAAGTAACCATCATTAATATCCTATAGCCTCCTGCTTATAAGTATGGTGCACAACATACCCATAAATAAGTATCTACTAGATACGACTTGTAGACTCCCTAAGACAGACTTTCTCGGATACCAAGTTTGTGACACCCCAACCTTGGTATGTGGCCAACACCCAGCACTCGAAGTCCTGAGGGACCACTGTAGTATTTGAAACCTGTGATGTGAGACTTGGGCCGACAAGGCCTCCATATAACCATATAAGATAAGAAGCTATGACAACCTACACGCAGAAGAGTCTCAACATGATACGCATATAAAAATAACCAAGGACGACAAGGCCACAAGAAGAGTACACTACTAACAAAAAAGGGCCGACAAGGCCACGACATACTTACACCCATTATACACAAGTCTGCAAGCCTCTAAGAGTGACATACTACATCAATAAGTCAGGACAGGGCCCCGCTATACCCAAGATGCTAGTAACATATAAAATAGTCCCTAAAGAGTTGTATAGCAACTCCGAGAGAAGTGAGTGCGATAGTCCCAGCTGAACAGGAAACCTACTGAGGAGGAGAGTCGCTCTGTCTATCTGTACTTACGTGTATAAATACACTACCTCAGAAAATGGGCATCAGTATGAAAGATGTACTGAATATGTAAGGCAGATAACAAATGTGAACAGAAAATATAACATAATAGATATGTGTACAGAAGTCAAGTTGAATTTCATAATAAGCCTTTGAGGGCCTACTTGTCACAATCATGAAGATATATGCATATCTGTAAAATAAAGCCACTTAGGGGGGCTATATAATGTAATATCCAGTCTCTCTGTGGGGAAAATCATATCATAATATATATTGTAACTGACCTCGATGAGGACTCGATCATACACAACCCATATATGGGTCTCGATAATATCAAAAACAATTGTAGTGGTGTGCACATATAGGTGTCGTACCCGACCGACTATAGTGCAGCTCGGTAATAAAATAACTACATATAGATAAGTGCAATGCAAAAAAGACTCCAAAGTATATCACAAGCAAAGCCAGAGAGATCTATCATCGTTATTCTCTAACTATTGTTATTGCGGCTACGTTCATGAATATCAATATAATCAATTTCGGTCACAAAGAATTCGAGAGATGCTATGGATTAGAAATACCCAAAGATTAGGAAAATTTTGTCAAGAAAGGCTTTTCGTTACTCAATTTCACTAGAGGGAACTCTATTCAAAGAAGCATTATGTCAATTCATGCCAAGAAGGAAAGTTGTCATACATACCTTATCAAAGAAGCTAGTTACATCCCGTGAAGCCTCGTACGCATTATGGATGCTTTTCTACATCACATAAGGACTTGATATTAATATCGAATCCATATCTTATGGAGAATCTCACTTAGACATATTATCGAAAAACTTAAGTGCAATAGGGTTCTTCGGCTTCTTTATAAGGGATACTTATGTAATTTGACCTCACAATCCTCCAAAATGCACTTTTCTTAATTCCACAATACATACAACCAGTCTGATTATCAATTTCACATCATACTTCAAGTGAAACAGCCCAACAAGTCATACCACCATGATTCCAAAAGTTTACAAGTTTTGACTATGCAAACCCTTTCACAACTTGTTCCAAAACATCCCTTAACCATAATAATAGATAGAGGAGGATAAAACTTACCTTTACACAAAATAATATCCTCAAAACATAAGATTACTTTGCCTCTCAGGGTTTTCCGAATTTGATTCTACAAGGAGAACATGATTATCACGATAACTACAGGATTTGCCACCTTGATCTTGCTTATTTTTGCTTAGATTTTGGACTAGCAAGTTAGGGTACCTTGCAGAGAGTTTATGAGATGATTTAGGGTTTGTTTCAAGAGAAAATGAAGTCTTCAAGTTGAGGAAATCAATTTATACTCAAAAAATAAATTACACCATCCATTTGTACGGTCCATCGATTTTGACCGTCAAAATCAAAATTGAAGACGGTCATTTTGCACATAATTTGATGGTGGACCAGCCCAATTTATACGGTATGTACATTTGGACCATCAAATTGGGAATTCTGCCAATTTCATTGAAATATATTTTCTTCAATCCGTTTAACTTCCATACACTCTAGTACTTCTACAAACAAGATATAAACCTTAATTATCCTTCCGTAAGGTCGCACCTCTTCCCGAGACATCGGTACCAATTAACAACATGACTGATGATGAAACTTACGAGGCGTAACACAAGTATTTGAATTTTTATATATGAGGTGAGTATTCCCCTCAGTGAGACTCATGTATGAAGGAAACAAGAGGTACTAAGTGCCTAGAGAATAAGGTCGGTCAAAGAGAGAGAAGTTAAGAAGGAATGAATATTCCATAGGAATTATTCAGAACTAGATAAGAAGTGATGACATTAGCAAGAGGTTGGTAGAAAGATAAGTGGTGCACATGAGTAAATATGAGAAACGACTGAGAGTTATATGATAAAGTAAGGTAATGCGACAAGTTCGTAGCCAAGTAGATAAAAGGTAAGAGAAAGTAAATGTTCAGTTTGTAAAGAGGAATATATTATAAGACTAAGTCTCTACTTCAAGAATTGAACAGACAATTTCAGTAAAAGGTATTAACAAGATGATTTAGCTCCATGAATCAGGAAGTATTGACATTGGGAAGTACCCGAAGCTAAATTGAATACGAGTTAAAAACTCCAAGGATTGCTTTAAAAGTGGGTGTTATGAATATTGCAGGGTAAGCGATTAAGCAGTAAGAGAATGAACTGCAGAAGAGCGACTTTAGAAGGTTATTAAGAAAGAAGCCACCCGTAAGGTTGACATCTTTAGTAGTGACTGGAATATATTGAGATCAAGCATGTCCGTTATGGGTACATGGAATTCTATCCATGTAAATGATTCAATAGTCCCTAGTAAGAGGGGATTCTTCTGAGGCAAGTTGTAAGTTATTAAAGTTCGCAGAGAAGAAGAAGGTGTTGAGGTAATAATATGACTTCTCAGGAATGAAATCCTTGAGCACAAGGTGTGGCCATCCTCCCAAAATAAGAGATAGTATGATAAAGTATCAAAATAGAATCACATGTTGGGATTGGTGATCGAGTAAGTAAGAAGGGTTACAACAAAGGGTTTTAAGGCGAATAAGATTGTGTTTATCCAGACTCTACGAAATGATGTATAAATATAAATGCTAAGAGAATAACAATAGCAATATCCTAGATAGAGGAGTTAAGTAATAGTAAGAGAAACCATATATATGAGGCTCAAAAAAGAATAACGCGAAGTGTACACAAAGACAGAAATATATATAGACCCGGGGTTATTCATAACTAATGAATAGAAGTTAAGTGAAATTAACAGTGGGGAAATGATATATGTAAAGCTTAGAAAAGGCTAGTCAAAAGACTGGATGAACCATGAGATGATACAAGAGTACACATTGCGCAGTGATCCAAGTGATTGAAATTTCAGTTTTACAAGTAAATGATCGCAACTCTCAGAAAGTACTCAATATAGAAATAATGACCAAAACAAAAATGTTAACATATAGTAGTTCAAAAGTTAAATGGGTTATAAAACCTAGAATTTGATGAAAATATTAAAAGTTGCACACTGAAGTGGTACTACCAGAGTAGTGGTGAAAGTTGAAGTGATTAAGAAAAATTGTGCACAATATAAGAGTGCCTAAGATCCTACAAGAACATATAATAATGAGCTTGCAACTTAATATGACTTAATATGAATAAGAAGGTTTATTCTAAAAGTATATTGATAAAAGATGTTAGCCAAGAGATGAGAGAGGATGATTTACTCTGAGTATAGTGGTTTAAAGTGTGGATTACAATAAAGTTGACCAATAATGTCAATCCCTTTATAATGTTCGTATGTATCCAATAAAAAAGTACATCAACAACTTATTGCTAGCTAGGTCGATTGAATAAATAACAAAAAAAAAATCTAGAATAATACCCGAGAATATATATGAGAAACTCCATGATGGTGGAGACTGAGATAAGTTAATGCATTTGTAATGCACGTATCAGGATGAATAAGGAAATGAGGTCGTTTACACTTAAGGGCGGTTGAGGAAGCAGAGGAGAATTACTGACCGATGAATTAGGATTAGAAACAGTTGACCATGCATTAGAGATACGGTGTGATGAGTTTCTCTTATTAATAGTAAAACCATCCTCTGGGACAAGTCACGATATTACAAAGACATACGAGTAACAATTCTTGGAGTTGAAATGTAAGTAAAGATAAGCCAAAATGGTATAGCTGAACATGGTCCTCCATAGGAGGGAAATGATGCAGAAATTAGACTTCAATGGTAGAGCATCCTATAAAAGTGGTAGAAGATAAAGAATATAGTGTTGCATCAACCAACTAGCTTAAGGGCCCGACTATGGAACTAAGATAATAGAAGAGTTACCATTCATAACTCAATTGTATCACCCTTAGTGGTAAAATGGAAAGAGTAGCGACATCTGATTCTGTCCTATTACATCTTAAAGAGGATGTATACAAGAATAAGGTAACAACCTTTGGGGCAACATAAAATAAGATCTATGAGTAGCATGGTTTAACCTAAAGGCTGAAAAGACAGAACTTTAGTCAATGATCTCCATAAGGTAGCATGTTTAGGAGTTCAACTTATATACTCCGATGATCGTAGAGTTATGGTGCAGAATGTAACAGAATCGTCCCTAGTGATAGAGGTAAAGGAAAGACAATACGAGGATCCTGAGTTAGTGACATTGAAAGAGAAAGTTCCATGGCAAGGGAGGCCAATGCTTGAGTTTAAGGAAGATGGAGTTCTCTAATATAAAGGTCGATTGTGTGCCCCAAATATAGCTGGTATACATGGAAAGATTAACATAGAGGTACATTATTCCCGCTATTCTATTCATCATGGCTCTATGAAGATGTACCATGATATCAGATATATATATTGGTGGAATGATATGAAAAAGGACATTGCTGAGTTTGTGGGACAGTGTCCCAATTGTCATCAAGTAAAGATAGAGCATTAGAGGCGTAGAGGGTGAGTACACAATATATAGATTAGACTTGAAAATGAAAGATGATTAATATGAATCTCATTGTGAAGTTTCCCCACTCTTATAAAAATATGACTACATATGAGTGATGGTCGACAGACTTACCAACTTAACCCATATCTTGTAAGATAGAGCCATTAACATGACCGAGGATTACGCCAAATTTGTATATTAAGGAGATCGTATGCCTTCATTACATTCTAATGTCTATTAATTCGGATTGAGCAACTTTGTTTATAGCAAACTTCTAGAGATCCTTCCAGAGAGGTTTGGGAATACAATAGAACCCTAGTGTAGTTTTCACCCTAGATAGATAGCCAGGTCGAGCACACGATTCATATGCTCGAAGATAGGATACCTGCATGTATACTAAATTTCAAAGAGAACTGAGATCATTTACCCTTCAATAAGTTGGCATATATTAGCAGGTATCTTTCCAGTATCAAGATGGATCCTTATCAAGCCTTGTATGTTTAAGAGCGCATATCTCCTATCGATTGATTCAGCACGGGAGGAATAGAGTTATCTAGCCCTATTTTTGTCCACCAAACTGTTGAAAAAGTTAGAAAAGAGGCTTTAGAAATCACTTATGAATGTGCAATGCCGAGATCCAGAGTTTCTGTAAATGATCGGGACTTCCTTACAATGTCTCTAATGAAAGGCGTAATGATATTTCGTAAAAAAGGCAAGATTAACCCAAAGGTACATTGGGCCGTACGAAATTGTTTGAGGAATAGGCCAAGTGGCCTACGAGTTACAGTTTCCTTTGAATCTAGTCTTTCATGTATCTATATTATGAAAGTATTTTATGATTAGAGGATATTCGAGTTGAAGCATAAATCACAGATAGAGATGTATTTATATGAGGTAAGTTCCGATTTGTGATATTTTTATAAAAATTGATGGTTGTGTGGAGCCAAATGTTGTTGTTGATTGACAATGCCCTTATGTGGCATATATATTGTGTTTTCTAGCTGCGTGATAGGTTGGATATAGTCCAGTATACAATGGAGACTTTTATAGTGTGTAAGGTGTTTTGGGGTACATAGCCTACCTAAATTCAAGTTTATAGAGTCTACTTTCTAGCTCAACAAACCATACATCAGTCGGATCTCTGTATAACAAGTTATGTACATTTTAAAAAATGTTGTAAAGTAGCTCCCTTGGGACCCACTTAGGCGGTGGCCGACCTTTTAAGGTTTTTAAGAGACCCAGCCTTATTACTTCATCATTTTTCATCCATATCAGTTATCAAACACCCCTAAATTCTCTCCAAGAGTTCCCCCATGATCCTAGAGTGAATCCAAAGACAAACAATGCAAATCAAATGCCGGGAATCCCGTGGTGCTAGTGAGTTTCTTGTGGTTGCTACTTTGGTGTGGTTCCAGCTCATGTGGAAGGTTATTCTAAGTGTTATAAGGTAATATTATACTACTCCTTCATATATTTGAGCTTATAGAAGTCGTTACTAACTTATACGGTTGAAAACCCATGAAATAAAGGTTGAAAATCATAGTTGTGATGTTGTTAGTTGCTGAACTATTTTGAGGTTGTTCTTATGGTATTTTGTGGCTGGAAATTCATGGAAGAAACTTAGTATGGTGTGGTTGTTGTTGTAGTAAGTTATGGAAGGAAGAAGGGGTTTAAAGTTGTAGTTTTGTTAATCGTAAATCGATCTTGCTGCTTGTCGTATTGTTGTATGGATTAAGGAACTTGTTATAGCTTTATTAGTTGTTTGGGCTTCTATTGTGTCTTTGATGAGCTTCAGTGAAGTTAAATAAATAGGGGAGATGCTCTCCATTTTGTTTATAAAATAAGTTTATTGTTAGAAATATGATACATTATTTATACTTCGTATAGCGTGACGATAGCGTCATTTTTAATTGTTGTAGATTAAGGTGCGGCGAGTTGAGCTTATCATTATTATTGATCAGATTATCGCAAGGTATTTAATGGCTATACTTTCTTTCTTTAGCATAATTTTGTACCTAAAATTGTACTCATATGAGTTGTACAAAGAAGTATTCATAACGATCTTATGTCCCTTTTAGAAACATTGCACCGATGTTATTATTTGTCGCTTTTCGGGAGTACTTTGAGTCTTAGAGCTTATTTTCTCACTTGAAGAGTGTATATAGATCTTGCGGACATAGTTCATGGTTGATGACATTTGATATCTTAGCTATCCCTTATCGAGAGTCTACATTCAGTTCATACAGCCTTTACGTCGATAGAAAGAATAGAGAGTTCAGATTTACAATTTTACAGTACTACTATCACATACAAAGTTACTATATCCTAGCTTATTGGCTGGTGAGATATGTCTGCCCTATGCGTTGGTGAGATATGTCTGGCTTGTGTGCTGGTGAGATATGCATGCACTATGAGCTAGTGAGATATGCCAGACCTATGAGCTGGTGAGATATGCCCGGCCTATTTGATGATGTGATATGCCTAACCTATGAGCTGGTGAGATATGCCTGGCCTTATGGCTAGTAAGAGATAGACTGAGCCCTATATGTAGCCGGCTTATTACTATATTACATAAAATATGATCCAAAGCTGGTAAGTACACCTTCAGAGTGCCTTTGATTCTTACTTGATTTCATATATCAGTTTTGATTTAGTTATTCAGTAACCTTACATAGTCGGTACATTATTCCATATTGTCATCCCTTCTTCTGGTAGCGCAATATTTCATGTGTGTAGGTCTTGAGAGATATATAGACATGCCTTCTCCATAGGTGATGCTGAGCTCAACTTGATTGGTAAAGCTCCATGTTATTAGGAGTAGCCAGGTCTAGAGTATTGATATGTTTATAGATATGATGGGTAGGTCAGAGCCCTATCCATACTACAATACAATTGTTTCTCTTTATAGGCTTATAGATATGTCATGTGTGTATAGTACGTTAGCATGGTGGCCTTGTCGGCCCTTGTATATATTTATTTTGAGTTACATCTATGGGTGCCTTGTCCGCCTAAGATGTTATTATTAGTTTACAGATTGCTTATAAATTTCTAGATGCTCATGAGTTATAGATGGTACGTTCGGGGTCAAGTATGCACCAGGTGCAGGCCACGCCACTCCGGTTTGGGGTATCAGAAAGGCCATTATGATCTTTTCATTTATGTTCCTAACTATGCCTCCCATACATATAGTTCTCTTCAAAGTGTTAGATGCTTCCATAAGTATTAATTCTAAACCAGATCAGGTGGTTTGTCCCAAAACACATGTTTATCAATTTAAAATTTCCCATCACCTTTTTATATAGATATAGGTTCCCACTAAATGGTGGGAAGTTTTTCATTTCATTTTGATGAAACCCAAGTTTCCCCAAGATCATATTTGAGGAGTCAAATCCATGAACTCAAAACTTTAAAAGGGTAATGCATGAAGATGGGCATGGGAAGAGGAAGTGCATCAAATGGTTGAATTGGTTAAACCCTAAGAAGGTGGTTGTATCATTCCTATGTTAAGTAAGATTGAACATAATATAAGAAATAATTAAGAGAAGGTATACGTCACCTATTGAGTTACAAGTTACAGAATCTAGCGAGTCCTTTAAGGAGAGTATAATTCGATAAAACGTTAACACACAGCTTATTATTTATTGATTAATGGTTTCATACGGGCAATCCAACAAGCTAGATGTATCACATAGTCTATAGAAAGAAAGAACTGTATAATTTCTGAAACCAGGTCGAAAAGTTCGATAAGGATAGTTATGAGTTCAGAAGGTAGCCATAAACCTCCTTAATGTTAAGTGGAGTAGAATATGAGTAAGGAATGTAGCAAGCGGCTTAAGAAGATTGTAAATTACTAATCACAGGAAGTTACTTATGAGTTTTGAGATATGAGCTTTACTTTTATGGTTAATGGATGCTTGTTTGATTGTAATGAAGTTAAGTATTCATAAGACACAAGCCCTATGGACGTTCTATGAACACATAGGTGCATAGTAAAGGTTGACTATGGATGGTCTGGAAATGAAACACATAGTTCAGCCTATGTAACAGTTAGCCCTATGTATGGTCTATGAACGCGTAGAGGCATAATGAGGGTTGGTTATGGATGGTCTCAATTGCTTGCACAATACAACCAGAGTATTGTGAGTCGTATGGGTGGTATATTATGCTATGCGTACGAACCACCATTTATTCATGATTTTAAGCGAGCCTTACAGATGGTCTCTTATGAAACACGTAAGTGTGACTCTTATGTTTCAGTGTAGCCTTAAATGCACATGCCTTACTAGTGGTAAGTAATCAGATATAATGTATGATGGCCAGAACAGTATTATAGATAAGAGTTCTACAATATGATAGTCACACAGTATAGATAACATGTTCAGATGAGCTAAGATGTCTCACGATACGGTAAGCCGAGCTAGAGTATTCTAGTACGTTCATTCATATCGTTCTAGTATAGCTTCACTTGTATATTATTTATATTCATGAATTCCATAGTTAAGTATATATAGGATGATTATAGTGCTACATGCACCTTTCCTTCAGAGTTATATAGATAGATAGTTGTCTTCAAGCTATATACATTTGCCTTCGGGGCTATTCACTTAGGCGTCGAGCCATATATACGCCAGTTAGTTATATTAGTACTATAGTTATGTTATGAGTCAGAAAGAGGTAAGCATGGTTCCATATTTTTATTGACACCTCAGATTTCATTCAATACATTTTATATATACAAATCAGTTCAGTTTCAGTTTCAATTATTCAGTTATTATCTTGCTTACATACTTTGTACATTTATTTGTACTGATGTCCCATTACTGGGGCACTACATTTCATGTCTGCAGGTTCAAGCATCCAGTTTGATGAGTCGTCACAATATACATGATAGATATTTAGCTGATGATCGGTAAGACTCCATTTCATTCAGAGTGCAATCGAGTCTAGAGGTCATATTGATACCAGATATTCACAGACTTCATGCGTAAGTCTGGGCCCTGTCCCGACTATGTTAAGTTTTTCAGTTGTACTTAGAGGCTTTTGTAGACGTCGGTACACTTGTGGTCAGTTATGTCAAGTCAGTTATATATATATTTTGGGCTTTTCTGTTTGCAGATGCCTCGAGTTAAGTAAGTTTTCAGTTGTACTTAGAGGCTATTGTGATGACCCAACAATGGGACGTAGGTATGCCTGTGGTCAGTTATATCGCGACTATGTTATGTTGGTCAGTTATTCTTAGAGGATTTTTAGACGTAGGTACGCCTGTGGTCAGTTATATCAAGTCAGTGATATGTTGTAGAAGTGGAGACCTCGTAGGCCTATTTGAATTTATATATATATATATATATATACATATATATTGGTATTTTCTATTTGCATATGCCTCGAGTTAAGTAAGTTATGAGCTATACTAAATGGGTCGCTTGTGTAAGTAATGAACTAGGTTCCTATCCCCCGCACCTAGGTTGGTGTGTGAAACCGACTACCAATTCCGACTACAAAACGTCAGTTGCAATACTTCGACTATAGTAGTTGCAAAATCCAATTTTTTATTTTTTATAAAATATGTATGCCACATCTCTTCCGACAACTACAATCGCAAAGTTTGGCGGGAAATTGTGGGAATGAAATATTCTGACTACAATAGTCGGAAAAGTCATATAAAAATAGTCAACATTATTTTGACTAAACATCCCGACAACGGTAGTCCAAATGTCACACCCAACTGTGGGAGGACCTTAAGGCCCGAGCAAACCATCTATAGTACCTGAATCCCATGGCACAAAACATGGGCCAACAAGGCCACCAATTAACAATAAAAATATAGAATGCAAAGTAACTATATATAATGGAAGGGAAGACTTGGAGTAACTGGTAAAGTTGTTGCCATGTGACTAGGAGGTCATGGGTTCAAGTCGTGGAAACAGCCTCTTACAGAAATGTGAGGTAAAGCTGTGTATAGTAGTCATGCACGGCCTCGTCCGCCTCGGTGTATATATATATATAAGTTGGGTTTCTGGTTTACTGTTTCTATGTTCATGTATGTCAGTAGAGTACAGAGTAACGACTCTAATGGCCACTGATAATTATGGGTAGATGTTAAATGTATGGCTAGTGGTACCTGGCGGGTAGGGTCCGGGGGCCCGTCGCGGCCCTCCGGTTTGGGTCATGACAATTTCCCATTTAACCAAGCAAAGACATACTTTTCTAAAGAATCGCCCAAAACAACCAAGTATCACAATATCACAACTAAGGCCACAAAGTACATCTAAATTTCTCGCGAAGCAAACCAATGACTCGACTAAGTCATAAATGACCCTTCAAAATTACCGGAAGAGACAGAACTCGGAAACAAACTCATATACTCAAAAGTCAACTTTGAGTCAAACTAATCAACTCTAAAACATCTATTTTGGGTTTATCTTCTAAAAATCACATAAATGAACCTCGGGCACTGTGTTATCCATCCCATGCATCACAAACCCCACATAAAGTCTACGAGAAAGGAAATATAGTCAAATAAAGGTCTTTAGTTAAAAACGACCAGACATGTCATTACATCAGATACCAATTAAACAAATGTTCATCCTCGAACAGAGAGAAATGAAAAGGGGAAACATACCATAAGTAGTAAAAAAGTATGTGTATCGGTTCCACATATCAGCCTCGTTTCTCCCAAGTCGCCTCCTCAATAGGCTGATGCTTCCACTGTACCTTCACATTAGTTATCTCCTTAGACTTCAACTTTCTCACCTGCCTGTCCAAAATAGCCACAGGCTCCTTCTCGATCTCCAAATTCTGATCAAGCAATACGGAGTCCCATTGGATAATGTATGAACCACCGACATGGTACTTCTTCAACATAGAAACATGGAAAACATGATGGAAACCTGAAAGACCTATTGGGAGAGCCAACTCATATACCACATCTCCAACCCTCTGAAGACTCTCAAAAGATCTGATACACCCCAGAGTCAACTTTCCTCTCTTGATGAATCTCATCACACCTTTCATGGGTGAGACATTTAATTGACCCCTATCACCAACCATAAACTCTGTATCGTGAACCTTCCGATCCGCATACTCTTTCTGCCTGCTCTGAGCTGCTAGGTGCTTGTCCGGGATTGCCTTCACAATCTCTAAAGAATCCCTCAACAAATTGGTACCCCAAGGCTGAACCTCAAATGCATTAAACCACCCAATTGGAGAATGACATATCCTACCATACAAAGCCTCGACTGGCGCCATATCAAAGTCAGAGTGATAACTATTGTTGTACACAAACTCCGCCAGAGGTAGAACTAGTCCCAATGACCACCAAAGTCAATCACGCAGGCTCGTAACATATCTTCCAAGACTTGAATGGTCCACTCAGACTGACCGTCCATTTGAGGGTGAAAAGATGTACTCTTTTTGCAAAGTCCCAACTCCTTTTGCAAAGTCCTTAAAGTAAACTGAGTACCCCAGTCTGAGATGATAGAAATAGGGACATCATGAAGACGAACAATCTCATGAATGTAAATCATAGTCAAATTCTCAGAGTTGTAAGTCATCTGGACTGGAATGAAATGCGCGGACTTGGTCAACCTATCAATAATGACCCAAATAGAATCAAACCTGCCCAAATTCATAGGCAACCCCATAACAAAATCCATGACAATTCCCATTTCCACTCGGGAATGGGCATCCTATGAGATAAACCACTGGGTCGATGGTGCTCATATTTGATCTCCTAACAATTCTGACATCGAGACACAAACTCAACAATGTTTCTCTTTATCCTGCACCACTAATAGTGCTGCTTTAAGTCATGGTACATCTTAGTAGCACCTGGATGAATCGAATATCTAGAGCTATGGGCGTACTCCATAATAAATCTTATCAAATCATCAAAACAAGGAACACACACTCTCTATTTGATTCTCAGATGTCCCTCGCCATCAATCACAGCCTCCTTGGCTTCACCACTCATCACCTTATCTTTGATTTTGCAAAACTTTTCATCATCATACTGGTGGGTCCTAATCTACTCCAAAAGATACGAGTTTGCCTCAACACAAGCTAGACTCCTACCTGGATTAAAAATATCAAGCCTCACAAAAAGGTTGGCTAAGGATTAGACCTCCAATGCTAAGGGATGCTCAGAAACAATCCAATGAGCCAAACTCCCCATACTAACTGCCTTTCAGCTCAAAGCATCCATCACTACATTGTCCTTTCCTGGATAGTACAAAATAGTCATATCATAGGCCTTAAGAAACTCCATTGACCGATGATGTCTAGAATTCAAATCTCTCTGATTAAACATGTGTTGAAGGTTGTGGTGATCAGTATACACCTCACAATGAACTCCATAAAAATAATGCCTCCAACTATTCAAAGAAAATACAACAGCAGCCAACTCTAAGTCATGAACATGGTAATTCTTCTCGTGCACCTTCAACTGCCTCGATGCATAAGATATCACTTTACCCTCCTGCATCAACACACAGCCTAACCAAATCCTTGAAGCATTCAAATATACGATAAAGTCCTATCCTTCCACTAGAAGGGCCAATATCGAGGATGTGATCAAAAGTGACTTGAGCTTTTGAAAGATCTCCTCACGCTCCTCGGACCACTAAAAAGGCACATCTTTCTAAGTCAACCGCATCAAATGAGAAGCCATAGAAGAAAATCCCTTGATGAACCGGTGATAATAGTTAGCAAGACCCACGAAGCTCTGAATATTTGTCACTGAAGTAGGATTAGGACAGTCCCTGGCTACCTCTATCTTCTTCGGATCAACCATAATCCCATTCTTGGACACCACGTGTCCCAAACACGCTACTGAACTGAGCCAAAACTCACACTTCGAGAACATATCATATAACTTCTTCTTTTTCAGAAAATCAAGAACCAGTCCCAAATGTTGCTCGTAGTCCTTTTTACTCTTCAAATAGACAAGAATATCATCAATAAACATGATCACAAATGAATCCAAGTACGGCTTGAATATCCCATTCATCAAGTCCATAAATGTTGCAGGCGCATTAGTAAGCCCAAAGGACATCACTAAGAACTCGTAATGACCATACCGAGTCCTAAAAGCCATCTTAGGAACATCCTCAGTCTGAATCTTCAACTAGTGATACCCGAACGTTAAGTCAATCTTCGAAAACATAGAAGCACCCCAAAAGTTTATCGAATAGGTCATCAATACAAGGGATCAGATACTTGTTCATGATGCTAACCTTGATCGACTATGATGTTAACCTCGATCAACTGTCTATAATAAATGCACATATGCATGTTTCCATCCTTCTTCTTCACAGATATCACATGAGCAGCCTATGGAGACACACTCGGTCAAATGAAGCCTTTACTAAAAAAATCCTGAAGCTGCTCCATCAAGTCTCTGGCCAGAGCCATACAGTACGAAGGAATAGAGACGGAGGAATAGAAATGGGCCGAGTACCCAACTCGAGATCAATGTAAAAGTCAATATCTTTGTTTGGTGGCATACTCGACAAGTCTATTGGAAAGACCTCTGAAAACTCACTAATTACTGGAACTAACCCAATGGAAGGAGTCTTCGCAATCGTATCTTGAATATGAGCAATATACGCCAAACAACCCTTATCTACTAACTTCCTAGCCTAAATGAAAGAAATGATCTTCTTAGGAGTAGGGCTAGGAGCACCCGCCCTTCCACTCTAAGCTCGGAATACCAGGCATCGCTAGAGTGACTGTCTTGGCATGATAGTACAGAATCGTATGGTACAATCATAGCTAGTCTATCCCCAGAATAATATCAAAATCAACCATTTCTAAATGACCAAGTCTATCCATGTATCATACCCCATAAAAGTAACAACACAAAGTCAATAAACTCTCTCTAAAATGAAAAAATCACCAACTAGTGTAGACACACTAATAGGGACCTCTAGCATATCACACCACATATCCAAATCAGCAGAAAAGTAGGCAGACACATAGAGAATGTAGAACCTGGATCAAATAGCATGAAGCAGTTTAATGATAGACTAAGATGATACTTGTAATAACCGCATTTGATGCCTCAGTCTCCAGCCTACCAAGGAAGGCATAATAATGAGTGAGTCCTCCATAGGACTGAGCACCCTGATAGCCGCCTCAGCCTGAATGAGCTCTATATTTGCTCATTTGAGAACCACCCTGACTATTTTGATGGCCACCACGTCCTGACTAGGAACCTCATCTGCTACACTGAATGCCACTCCTGGATGGACGTACTGGGGTCCTAGGTGCATGGGATCCACATGATACTAGTCTAGGACACTTTATCGTAAAATGCCCTACCTCTCTACAATTGTGACAAGTCCTGGCTATTGCGGGCTACTGAATTAAGATAGAAGACCTAGTGTAACCACCACAGTTATAGTATCGATATTGAGAACCTCTAAACTATTGGCTCACATTATAACCGCTCTACCCGTAGAAGCACCATCTAAAATCTAAAAGGCAGCCTGAATTGGTCTATTGGACTGTGGATGCTGAAATCTATCATTCTGCACATACCCATGAGATGTAGACCCATTGTAATGCCCATATCATTATATCCTCTTGTCGAGATCCTGTTCGGGTAGCTTGCCCCTCATAGATTCAACTATCCTAGCATGCTCACCTACTGACTCAAAAAAAGCCCAGAGGCCACCAACTGTAATATAGCCAGCTGAAGGGGAATACATAACCCTCTTAAAAAGAATCTAATTCTCATTACTTCTATAGGTAGCAATGGCGTTGCATAGTGCGACAAGGAGTGGAAGCGAGTCTCATAATTAGAAACTATTGAATCCCTCTGCTCTAACCTCTAGAACTCATCACACTTTCTCAAATGCAAGCTAAGGGGAACATACTTCTCTAGAAAGATTCGATAAAATCTGACCCAAGATAGTGGAGGTGACCCCGCTGGTCGACAATCAACATAAGCCCTCCGCCATCACTTTGCATCCCCCAAAGCTGAAGAGCAACAAAACAAACTTTGTGTGACTCAACGATACCCAAAGTATGTGTCCTCTAATGTCTGCTCATAATAAACTCATAGGCATCCTTCTCTGGCTGGCCATAGAATACGGGAGGCTTTAGTTGAAAAAGTGCTCCCATATCTTCTGCTCATCGCGGGTCATAGCAGTCCCTGTTACCGATCGGGGACCAAACTCGGGTGTCGAAATCTCATCAATATGGGGTGCTGACATAGTCTGTCCCTCTCCCACTCAAGTGTGTGACCCACTTGGACTAGCCGGATGAACACCCGCCTAGGTAAAATTGTCAAACACACTCAATAATTTGACCAAGGTGTCCTAAAAAACTGGAGTAGCTATAAATATGAGTTGATCCTTAGCTGGCCCCATCTTATCATCATAATGCTCATCTTGAGGCTCAATATATGGTTCGGGGGAAATTGATCTAACAGGAACCTCATCGACTCTCTATGCCCCTGATCGTGATGGTGTAGCTCCTCGAGCTCTACTTCAGTCCTGAACATATCCTCTACCATCACCGCGCACTGGAGCTGTAGGTGAAGGTGTCGGTTCCTCCTCCCTCGCTGCGTGAGCATGAGTCCTCACCATTTGTGAGAGACTAGGAAACAAATGTCTGATACCAATTTGATCAATCTTAGCACAAAAGGGATAAAGAAAGTGAAGTTTTCTAAATATCACATAGCCTCTCGATGATAAGTACGGACGTCTCCACACTGAACTTCAAGACTGTACTAGACATTGCTCTTGTATTTAATACTATTTAACCTAAAGCCTTGATACTAACTTTTTCACAACCCCTTTTAAGGAATCATGGTGGCACCTACACTTTTTCCCACCGGTAGGTAAAACACTCCTAATTAACAACATTATACAAGTAAGAAATGCAGAAATAACAATACTTAATAAATTGTCTGCTCATAATATAAATGTAGAAAATAAGTTTGAGAACATCAATATGACCCTAATGAATCTTGTCAATAATACAAGAGCTCTAAACTAAATATGTGAGTCAAATGGGAAAAGCAACAAGTCTAATAGTCTGAATATGTCTCTCGAGTAAATAAAAATACATAAGTAAAATAGGAGCCTCCAAGGGTATGCTGGAACAAAGAAATCTCACCTAAAGTCTAGAAATCCACCGGCTCAAACTCCGCCCTAAGGTCTTGAACTGGAAGAAGGTGTTGTATCTCCATCCAAAAAGAATGCAGCAAGTGTAGCATGAGTACACAACATTCCCCAGTAGGCATCATAGGCCGAAAATGACTGAAGATATGTAACATAAATAAATATCACGTTGACTCTCAAGTAATCCTATACTAAACAAATCGATAGATCACATAACTCACGTTCTTCACATAAGAGTTCACTAAATCAAGTAAGTCATTTTGTTCATACAAGAGTTTATGAATCATAAAAATCACCTCATTCATAAAGGAGTTCAACAACCAATAACCCAAGTACCAAGTGATCGAATAACAATGCCTTTTTTTATCAAGAAGTCATCCGAGTTTCATATAACTATTCCAACCATTTACCAATCAACAGATAATGTAATGATATATGTATGATATAATGCAATGCATATGCCAGGTACCTTTCATCTCTAGTACACAGGCGTTCGAATTCTATGAACTACACACTCATGGGGGACCCGCAAAGTCCATATACCTATACGAAATTTCTCAGCAGACCCTAGCTATTAACTATAATAACATTTGTTGCATGCGTTCAACCCGATCCACTACGTATCATCATCATCTCAATGTTGACAACCATATCATAAAGTAATATTACCCTTCTAGTCTCTGGGACCCATAACATTTTCAAACCACTCTCAGTTCAATATTATCAGAACCATGAGTGTATGAATGTAAATAACTTTACAAGGCATGTATATCAAATGCTTTCAGAGAATCAATAACACATAATCCACATAAAATCAAGATATCATATCAAAAGTAATGTGATAAATAATCACAACAATATCAACAATAGCGACGAGCCCACATAATGGCGATAGGTCCAAACAACAGTAGTCGGAATCATCTTAAGGCTGATTTCCCAAATCACCTATCATCACAGTTCAACACTTGCACCCACCGAAGCATTCATCACAACCGCTAAGGTGGGATGCCCATACACACCCAATATCCCTCAAGATTTATAACTACTATGTACTTCAATCGATGTCTATAAAAGAGAAACCACACCCTACCTGAAAGCCGAGCAGGAGCCCTGAACAATCAACCTTCATTGCTAGCCTTGCTCGTTTAGAGTGCCTCATAGTAATCATAGTCTAACACATATAGACTATAAGTTAATAATTAAGCTAATATACATACAAGGACTTAGTCCTTAAATAATCCAAAAGACACCCAATTCATCCCCCGGGGCCTACGGTATCAAAATCCAAACTTTATTACTCAAAAAGCATAATGACATACTAACTAGTCATATCCTTAAGTTAATTGTAAAACTAACCCCAATTGGACCCTCAGTTGCATGATTTAAGAAAAGCCTCAATTTACAAACGCTAGATTTTCCCCCAATTTATAAAAGGTTTCCAACACCAAATAAATCATCACAACATGGTTATCTATCATTAATTAACACTTTTTCACAATATCAACATCATCTAATTCATATTACACCCTTAAATCAAGGTTTTGTTCCCTCTTATTCTATCATGAAACTTAACAACACATCTTCCCCAAATAAAGCTCATAGTAGAATTAGGAAGCTTAAAATGTGAATCATAACCAATAAGGGTGAAGAATTTACCTCCAAGAAGAACTCAAGCACAAACTTCAACAAATCCCCTAGTTCTAATCCCGAGATGATGGTTTTTGGGAAATGGGATCTATTTTAAGGTCATTATATAATCTTACTGACATCGATTCTGCACCGGCGAGAACAATCTCATAGGCGCTATCTCTCTTTGACAAAAAATAGTCCGCTGAGGCAGAACCACTTAATATCTCACCTTAGCATAGAAGGAATTCGTTGAAGAAAAAATCCAAAATTCACTCAGGGCCCACATCGGTGAGCCAACCTCCACAAAAGTGACCACATAGAAGCTCCACACAGTTGCTGGTGCAAACACCAGATACCAGCAACTAAATAACTAGGCAATTCTTTCATCAACCACCCGAAATACTCTCGAGATCCCCATATACAAATAAAGCATGCTAACCAAAAGTAAACAGTGCTACAAATGTACTCGCACCATCGAATTTCCCATTTAACCGAGCTAAGATATACTTTTCTAAAGAATCACCCAAAATAACCAAATATCACAATTCCACAACTGAGACCACAAAGTATATCTGAATGGCTCGGGAAGAGAAACAATGACTCGACTAAGTCATAAATGACCCTCTGAAATTATCGGAAGTGATGGAACCCGGAAATGAACCTATATACTCAAAAGTCAACTCAGAGTCAAAATAATCAACTCTAAAACTTCTATTATGGGTTTATCTTCCAAAAATCACATAAATGAACCTCGGACTTTGCGCTACCCATATTCGTGCATCATAAATCCCACACAGAATCTATGAGAAGAGCAATATATTCAAATAAGTATCTTTAGCTAAAAACGACCAGACTGGTCATTACACTTTAGCATTTTGTTTATACACACCTCTCAAGAACTTGTTGTAAAAAGTAATGGGAGATAATTCAACTGATGCTTTTATGAGGGCTCAAAGGAATCGTAATAAATTCTTGACATTTTTTATAAGAAAATACGATGTTGATTTTAATATTGTAGCTTGCTTCAATTGAAGCAATGTGAACATAGTTGATCCAAACTATGCTAGGGTTGTTGTTACATCCCGTGATTTTGTACGTGGGGTTCATCGTGAGTGAGTTGACTTAAGTCCAAGGAAAGGATAAACTTGATAATTAAATAAAAGAAATTATATTAGACTTTAAGGAGGTGTAAAAAAAGTTTGAGAAATGATAAGCTCATCATACTCCATCTCAGTGCGTCGATTGCATCATAAGTGAACTAATGTAAGTTTGGATGAGTTGTGAGACCATATGAGGGTAAGTAATAATTTATGTAAAAAATGTGGGGTGTATCTAAAGGTTTCAGGATCAAGCAAATCAAAGATATTAAGTTTGTCAAAACTCGGAAAAGGTAAGCAAAACTTTGGATAGGATTTTGGCCCAAGTTTAGGGGGGTATATCTTCAAGTGTATAAGGAATTATGGTATGCATAACCTATCTAAATTAAAGTTCAGAGAGTTTACTTTTCAATGAAATAGACTATTTGTCAATTGGAGAAGTACGGTGCCATGTACGGCTCATACAAAAAGTACAACCCATACTTTCGAGCATACTTTTTGGTGGTGGTCGACCTTCTAATAGCTTATGGTTGTGTTGTTTAGTTGTTGTTGTTATGGGGACTATTTTGAATTACCTTTTGAGTTTGTGATGATAGGGAATTATAAGAAAAGTGTTGACAATGTTGTTCTTGCCATGGTTAAGTTAATCTTTGTATTGGTTGAATTGTAGAGGTAGAAAACTACAAGTCCGAGTAAAAAACAAGTTGCCTAGAAAGTGTTGTTATCTCATTGGAGTGGCTTGAAGTGTCTATATATCTTCTTACATTCAGAAGATATGACCAATAACTTGAGCATGATGTTATCTTTGTTTTTACCATAGCTCTCCATGTATTGACCATATTGGTATAAATTCAATATTGAAGAAGAGAGAGGAAAGAATGAAGTTTAATGTTAAATCAAACTTCTCGATTGTCATAATTGCTATTAGTTTCTAGGAGTGACTGTTGTATGCCTTTTTGGTGTAGATTGAGGTGTGACACAAGATAATTTTGTTATGTTATTTGAGTTGTTTTGAAAAGGTATGTAAGGCTTATCCTTTCTTTTGGCATGACCTTGTTTATGACAAAGATGAATTGAAATGTTATTGAACGAGTCCAGTCTTGATATCTTGGTTGCCCTATGTTTCTCTTCCATTAATGTATATGATTCGTCCCTTGTTGGAAATCCTATTTGTATCTTATGATATCCTTTATTATATGATTAATTCTGAGAACTTTTGTTGGATTGTAACATTTATTGCACATGATTTCATAATGATAGGTGGCGGTTAACGACCTTAGGCCACTCCGACCAGCTCATGTTGTTATTCTATGGTCTTGAATGTATTGTATATATATGTATCTATTTTCTACCGAGTCGTGCTATAGTCAGCCGTGTATGACATTTATATGTGCGCACCACTACAGTTGGGTATGACATTATCGAGTCCTGTTAGGGTCGAGAATGATATGGTGATGATATTGTCCGCAGATACCTATGGTATTATATCACAGAGGTATACATATGATATTTCTCATAGAGGCCTATGATGTTAAATATGCGATTATATTACACTTATACATATCATGGTCCCCATATGCATTCAGAGTTATAG